>MU825889.1:1026805-1369063 GCA_029204205.1 Desmophyllum pertusum | reverse complement strand
ATCGCTGGTTTTATAATAAAACAATGTCACGCAAGATCCTTTCGTGCAATTGCGCCTCAAAATAACCTTATAACAACAAAGCTCAAAGCCAACATCTGGTAGTGACAGACACATTTGTTACAATGTCACAGCCAGAAGCACACGCTTCGTCTTTGCTTTCCAAATATTTAATTTTCCAGGCAATTCAAGTATATGTAAACCAATAATTGTGAACACAATGCAACGTGTCCAAATATTTAATTGTCGATGTGATTCAAGTAAACCAATGCAACGTATGTGCGTGCGTGAAATCGTAGAAAAAAGGAGCACGCGACTCGGATCTCACAAAGGTCAGTTCATATGTTTGCTAGAATATAGAAACAAGGCGGCTTAGTAATAAAACAATGTCACGCAAGATCCTTTCATGCAAGAGCGTGTGCAACAGCGTCTCAAAATAGCCGAAATCGGCCACAATCAAGCATCAGAGCAAAACAGCGTCTCCTCAAGCGCGCAAAAGAAATCCCGAAAACAACAATTGTCTCTTCTCGTGCAAATTTGAGCGTGCAATGGTCGTCACCAATCAGACTTTTCACGCGGAGGGGACTGGGGACTGCTAACAAACATCTTTCCAGCATGCAGACGGAAATCCTGAAATTGAGTCTCAGGACAGAATTAGGAGGCTGCCCTGCAGTGCGGGCAGCAATAAAATAGGCCTAACTGACGACTGTTATTATTTAGCCCTGTCCAGATCCTAGTGTCAAGAAAAACGAAACAGTAACTAAATAGTAACATATTCTCACTACCTACAATACACATGAATATACAATGAGATATGGAAAGGTGAAAATGGTCGCTGTCCACTTCGTGTGGACAACAGTATATTCATGTGTATGAGGTAAGGCACTGCATCATGTCCGGGGGTGGGTGGGCAGGTCGCTTGCCACACTCTTGACATGTAGTTGGAGAAGTGTACACAAACGAATTAGGAAGTGGTAGTAATATATACAATGCAGGGGATTGTGGGAATTGTTATGATAATATTATTGTTTTATCCCGGTACTGAGAATATTAATATTTTTTTGAATTCCCACATTTTAATAAACTGCTCAAGCAATGCACTTTGGAATTTCCAATGAACAATGCACTTCCCCGCACATGAGGAATGCGATCGTACCTCGGATCAAACTAAAAGCCTCTGCTATGATAAAGAAATAAAAGAATGCGACCAATTTGTTTTAGGTGAGCTTTAACAGCTCAATATATTGCTTCTCTTCAGCACAGAAAACATTTTCAGTTTCCAATGAAAGTCAAAGCTGTCTGAGTGTACAACTCTCTTAAGCGGACAGCTCTACTTACGGCTGCGTTGACAAAACCCTGTTTGAATTCTATCCCATACAAACATTACTCTGTATTTATGCATTCCCGTAAGTGGCCAGCTTCAGTTACAGACACTTTTTTTGCTTCCCGAGGGTGTCTGCTTATGGGAGCTTCGACTGTATACAGTATGTACATGTAAGATGTGCTACACAGTTTTTTACATATTTCTAATATATTTTTCATCACTTTGATTTACTTACCCAATACCTTCCTCAAGTTAATTTGCACAACAACCCACTTGTGTGTTCCAGAATAAGAGCCATAAATTGTAAACTCAGCACTCTGTTCACCTGGCTCTGTCAGAAGGCCGTATACATACAACCTGGAGTTGTTTAAGAACTTGTAAAGTAAGCCAGGTCTCGCCTTCATTCCAGCTGTAACTGAACGTTGAGAGAGAACCAAAATAAATTACCTTAATATACGACATAACATGTTAAGTGCAAATATAATGAGGTAATATTCAGTGGAAAGTTGTAATGTGGCTGGTACATGTATTTATATCTCAAAAAAATTAATTAAAGCTTTTCTTTCCAAAAGTTTTGCACACACAAAAAAAGAGTACTTTAACAAAAGTTTCCACCCAGTGATTAAAAAAGAGAAAATTCACAGTTTTGGGTGAAATTGAGGTACTACTGAAACCTTAAGCTTGGTAGAAATGTGAGAAATATATTATTTAATCAGTTGAGATACACTAGAACTACTTGTGATCTTTGTTTACATTGGCATTCTTTGATGTCTTCATGAGAATAAACAGTTGAAGTGGAAATTTGAAAGCAGAGTAGTTGTTGCAGTGAATTCATTACACTGTATTTACTTGAATTTTGCAAACGAAAACGGCCAAGTGCAACAAACATACTCATCACTACCTATCTAATACTAAGCCGACGAGGGTTCTCCTATTGTTTTTACCCCTATTAATATAAGCGGCCACCAAGAATTTAATACATGTAGTTGGGCCTTGTTTTGAAAAAGCTGATGACAGCTAAGAGTCTGAAATAGAAGGTGACGACTGATAAAAAACATTCAAACACACGTTTATTATTGTCTAGATGTGATTCCATTGTCACTAATGTTTTGCTTTTCTACCACATGCACGCCTTATGCTAATTGATGTTGAAACCCTATTAAGCGGCCAACCCCTATTAAATGGCCACTTCTTGCCATTTCCCCAAGGGTGGCCACTTAATAGGGGTTTGACTATTTTATAATTATTATTATTATCCACTACTATACTCTCTACTTCTCATTCCAATTCATTCATTGACAAATTACATGTATATTTAACTTACTAAATCAGGTTTGTCAAGGAGTTTCTTGGAACAGCAATGAAAACACCACCATGATCACCAAGGTTGTACCACCAGAAGGGACGTTGTAAAATCTGTAGAAAATTATGAATCAAAAATTGTTTAAAGGGAGTGTTTCATGGTTCGCGCATGTGTACGCAGGTCGCTATGAAGTAAGCCCATTACATCAGCGTTTATGAACCAATCGGAAGCGAGTAGGTAACTCTGGCGGGAAATTTGCCTGTGAAAATTTTGTGGTCAGTCAGTATTCAACTTAAAGAGATGAGTTCAGAGCTATATGCATGTGCGCCGTGATGTCCACCCACCAGAATAAATCCTTTGGTCCAAAGGATTTATTCTGGTGGCTGTCGAGTCAGTCAACACTAAATACAATGTCAGCATATTGTCGGTATAATCTATTGAAATTTTCATGAAATTTGGTCATCAGTTATAGGCAAATTTCTCATCCGTGTACTTACTTCCGATTGGTTCAAAAACACTGAAATTAAATGGACTTTAACTTCATAGCATGCACATGTGCTGAACCGTGAAACACTCCCTTTAAGTGAACCAAACCTTTGTGGGCCATCTCTTTTTAAAGTCTTTCCTATTTAGTTACAGTCACAAATGACAGTGAATATATATAGGGCCATTATCTCTTTCCCATTACGCTATATAAGGCGCCAGTGACAGTGTGTAAGAAGAACACTGGAAATACATGTATGACTCAAGCCTCAAGGAATAGAACAACCTGAACTATAACATAACTTCAGCGAAGCGCTCGCATCTGATTGTTTAATTGTGCGACTCCATATGCCCATGGTGCACTCTGACAGTCACTGGTTTGTTTTTGCGTGCTTGATGCTTCACTGGTCGCTCACTGTCAGTTCTCGACGTAGCTAAAAATCTGCATCTAAACTGGAAGTTTTGAATGACGAAATTACCACAAATCATGCAAGATGAATTATAAATCGGCTGAACAGCCTTGAATTCAACTAAGAGGCAAAGCGGATAAAATATTTTGTCGATATATGACGCGAAGTCACGAAGTGATGGAATGTCATCGGTAAAGCAAGTGGAGCCGGTGAAAGTTTACTTGGAGCAGTGGTTATACGTTGTTGTTGATTTAATAAGGTTATGTGGATTATTCTGGAAGAAAATTTCAACTAGAATAAAGGTTAGTTCAGAAACTCTGCTTCCAAAACTTATTTGGAGTTTTTGTACTGAAGCTGAGCCGTGCGACGGTAATTCTCGGAATGAATTTTACTGAATGAAAACTTTGCCATGTAAATGTTTGTTGTTCAATCTTCCAGGTTACACCGTAAAGCGAAAATCAATTATTCAATTAATTTTTTTCTTTCAGTGAATATATGAAACAAGTAAATACCATTTATCGGTGGCCTGTTCAAATTTTATTGTCGCTGACTGTCAATTAACCTTGAGTCAATTTATTGAGGAGCTTTTTCGCGCACTTCAAGAGTAGGATTTCGACAGCCGATTCGTGTAAGATTAAAACTGTTTTGCAGTGTTATGTTATAAAAGAAATGGTAAACGCTACAGCTGTGCGTACATCGAGTTATGGGTGCACTTGGGAGTTTGCTAAGCACTCAAGAAGCTAGAGTTTGCATGCTCTCGGCTATCGCCTCAAGCAACTCTTACGCTTCTTTCGTGCTAAGCAACCTCCCGCGTGCATCCATAACTCGATGTACGCACGCTGTACGTTTACCATTTCTTAATCTTTGCAACTGGTTAATGAAATCCACCATCCATGAAACAATTATTTCAACAGTACTGCCCAATCATATGGACAAAGCGCGACAATCCCCCTATACATGTAGCAGCAATGAGCCAAAGAGAGGTACGTGGCCCCATTCATCGGCCACCTAATAATAATAATAAATTATTATAATATATCATTTTTTAATACCTATTTTAATTATTATAAACTATAATTTTTATTGGGTTACCATGTGCCAGCTCATTCCTGCATCTGATGAAAGGAAGATACCATCATTCAACTCAAGTTCGTACCATAAAGTACCTGGAAAATTAACACAGGACAGAAATGTTATCTAGCAAAAAGGTGGAGGAGGTAGAGGAGGGGTAGAGGAAGAGAAAGAGAAAGAGTGAAATGATGAGGAGGCTGTGAGGAGGAGGAGACTATATTATACCTGACAAACTTTTCCTGAGTCAAATGCGTGACGATTTTGTCCTTTAGAGTACCTGGATTTCCGAAGATGCTCCGACGATTTCCGAATGTTGCTGAAGACATCCGAGAGATTTCCGAAGACGATTCGAAGATTTCCGAACGTTAACGAAGAGTTCGTATCCAGTTTCACAATGTGTTCGGACGCGTTTTTTAACATCCTTGACTTTATTGAACAATGTGATTATTTATACTAAGTACTTCAAAATACGAATACTGTACTTACAATACAATACTTACATTACTTACAATACGATACTTACATTACTTACAATACGATACATATTACTTACAATACAATACTAACACTACTAATACAATACGATACATACATTACTTACAATACAATACTAACACTACTTACAATACGATACTTACATACTTACAATACAATACTAACACTACTTAATTACAATACGATACTTACATTACTTACAATACAATACTAACACTACTTACAATACAATACTTACATTACTTACAATACGATACTTACATTACTTACAATACGATACATATTACTTACAATTTACAATACTAACACTACTAATACAATACGATACATATACATTACTTACAATACAATACTAACACTACTTACAATACGATACTTACATACTTACAATACAATACTAACACTACATATACTTAATTACAATACGATACTTACATTACTTACAATACAATACTAACACTACTTACAATACGATACTTACATATTACTTACAATACAATACTAACACTATACTTACAATACGATACATACAATACGATACATACCTTACTTACAATACAATACTAACACTACTTAATTACGATACTTACATTACTTACAATACAATACTAACACTACTTACAATACGATACTTACATATTACTTACAATACAATACTAACACTACTAATACAATACGATACATACATTACTTACAATACAATACTAACACTACTACATGTAATACAATACGATACATACAATATTACTTACAATACAATACTAACACTACTTACAATACGATACATACATTACTTACAATACAATACTAACACTACTTACAATACGATACTTACAATACAATACTAACACTACTAATACAATACGATACATACATTACTTACAATACAATACTAACACTACTTAATTACAATACGATACTTACATTACAACGTACTTACAATACAATACTAACACTACTAATACAATACGATACATACATTACTTACAATACAATACTAACACTACTTACAATACGATACTTACACTACTTACATAATGCTAATTTACACTACTTACACTACAGGACAAAACTTTAATGTGTCCCCTTACAGCAGATTTCAGTGCTGTGTGTAGACCCTGGGTTTTTCGAACATGATTCGCCCGCTATGATTCTCCTGTCATGATTCGACCGAGAGGTTACCAAGCAGTAAGACGAACGATGAAAGTTCTGCACGAAGACCCACGGTGGCGGGTGATTTATCATCAATATTTGTACGGAGGCAGCTAGATGTCTTTTTACAAGTACCAGCTTTGTATCAATATTCGCAGGTTGTTTGTGGAGCGTAACAAGGTAAACCGGCAAAGAAGAGGAAGGCAAATAATCTTGGTCTAGACTAAGCTTATGAAGTTTATGCGGAAGTTTGAACAGTACATGTTGAATGTTTTATCGTATTTTATATCGAGTGACATGTACAAGTTGTGTGAAAGTCAAACATTTCTTTATCTGATACTTGAATAGATAGAGAAAACAAAATTCTGGAGGCAATGATAAGGAGTAAGCCGGAACTGTTTATAGACGAGTATCAAGACTGGTTTCACACAAGTTTACACGGATTAGTATTGGCAACTGATTGCAACTATCAGAACTATGTGCAGGTCGATACTACGCCTTGGATTTACGTATGAAAAGGTAGGTCTTTATCTCAATGAATTTTACGTGTTTTGCATGTAGGAAAGTTTGCAGTTACATATAACTCCAATGGTCTAGTGGAGAAAAGCTTATTGACTTCTTGACAGCTGTACTTGACAGCTGTTTCGGTAGTTGGCTATTGTTATGTTAATTTACAATCGCATCGATCAGATTTGCAAGCCGCAAGGACCAATATATCCTTCTGAATGGCCTCGCAAAATATGTAATGTGTCAGAAAAATTTTAAATATTCTTTATGACTGGATATCAAACGTTAATTTCTGAAGGAACTTACAATAACAATAGCGAACTACCGAAACCGCTGTTACGTACAGCCGTCAAGAAGTCAAGAATGCTTTTCTCCAGACCATAGGAGTTCTATGTACTATGTTCCTACATGCAAAACACGGAAAATTAATTGAGATAAGACCTACCTTTTCATACGTAAATCTAAGGCGTAGTATCGACCTGCACATAGTTGCAATCAGTTGTTGCAATACTAACCCGTGTAACTGTGCGAAACCAGCCTTGATACTCGTCTATAAACAGTTCCGACTTACTCCTTATCATTGCCTCCAGAATTTATTCAAGTATCAAATAAAGAAATGTTTGACTTTCAACAACTTGTACATGTCACTCAATATAAAATACGATAAACATTCAACATGTACTGTTCAAACTTCCGCATAAACTTTATAAGCTTACTAGACAATATTCTTTGCCTTCCTCTTCTTTGCCGGTTTACCTCGCTACGCTCCACAAACAACCTGCGAATAGTTGATACAAAGCTGGTACTTGTAAAAAGACATCTAGCTGCCTCCGTACAAATATTGATAATCAATCACCCGTTAGCGTGGGTCTTCGTGCAAAACTTTCATCGTTCGTGTTACTGCTTGGTAACCTCTCGGTCGAATTATGACGGGCGAATCATAGGCGGGCGAATCATGTTCGAAAAATCCGGGGTCTACACACAGCACTGAAATCTGCTGTAAAGGAGGTGTCCCCTTAATGGAGGTGTCCCCAAGTAGAGGCTCACTGTAGTACTAAATGAATGTGGGGTTACCTGTTGCCATAATGATGCCAGGAGCTTCACTCCATGACTTTATTGGAGAGTAGTGGTCGCGTGGGTAGTACTGTCCAAATTTTTGAGACAAATGCAGTGAACATCTATTTGCCTAGGGAAAGATTTAGAGTAATACAACAGTAAATGTTATTGTTTATTGAAAAAAAAAATGATATTTTTATCTTGTTGTAGAAATATGCATAGCTGGCAGTTTATTGCATGGTGCCCAATGGCAAAATACATGAGTGGTGAAGTCATGAAAATGATCGGCGAAGCCATGAGAGGAAAATAGGCAAAATCGTGGGTTTTGGAGCTGTGCAGCCCCACCAACACTTTCTAACACTTTTAGTTGATCCAAACCTATCAATGAAAGAGTAGTTTGAAAAAAAACGAAACCCATAAACTATATTTCTAGCCTAATTCATGGCCCTTATTTGTGTCGTAGAAGCGTGCGTGATCAACCAAGTAAACAACTATGAAGGAAACTATCACATTTACAATGAGGCGTATTGAATTTATTTAACAGTTTCAAAACTTCCAAATGGGGCCATTGAAAAAACATTCAGAAACAAGGATTATTCAGTACTCACCAGGCTGCAGTTCAAGGGTTTTCCATTGTTATCCAGTTCAGGGGCTGCCACTGGCTGCCACAATCCTCCCTTATTGAATGTTATCTGGGTCATGATATGCCGGTGTCCCACCTGGCCTGGAGTGAGTTGACTTGCGATATATACCCCTCTCAATCCCATCACTTTGTGAAGGTCCACAACAGAGAAATCTGTGTTACGCCTGATGCAGAACCAAATAAATACTGATATCAATCCCCAACAGTGATTAATAATAATTATTATTATAATATTAAATAATTAATTTACAATAAAGTTATATACATGTATTATCAATAATTATTATAATTTAAGTCAAGGGGTGGACTCCGGCCATCAAAATGTCGTGAGAATTTAGTCATACATCAAGCTAGTCAACATGAACGTTTGCTGCCCACGAAGTGCTTACCAAGTCACGTTTGAAGAGAAAGAAAAGAAAATCATTGATAATTAGACCTAGGGTTAGTACACATTCTGATTAAGAATTTGATGATGGGATCCACCTCAACGAAAGTTGAGTCGAGTTGCTGGCACCGTGTTGTCAATGGGCTATTATGCTCCTCTTGGAAAGACAGGCCTAATTAGTAAGTACACATCCTATATGTGACTGTAAGAACATGTACAGCGAACGTTGCACACTGTTTAATAGTCCACAGCTATTGCTTACCTCAGCCATGCAGAGGTGGTATTCTGCGAGAAATACAACACCCTTTCCATGGACAAGCTGTATTTTATTCCAGAAGTGTCTGAAATGTAGAGATGAGTAGTCCCTTCGGTTATGAGTGACTGCCAGAAAAACTGATCCTCTGATGCATCAGCAACGTAAAAAATCCTATAACAAAATATATGAGAAAATATTCAATGAGTTTACATAAGCCATTAGGTATCATGTTTGTGTCCCCATGCTTTAAGTAGTTTTGCTGGTTTTGACCGCAAGAACTTTGCCTTTCTGAATTTTCACCTTGTACGCATTTTACTTCCTTCATGCCTCCAGTAGCCTGGCCGTCAAAAATGTCCTATTGTTTCTGATCACTTCAACGAAAAAATTATGGTCATCGGATTTTTGCTTGATTTTATGTAAATTTTCAAAGTTCGTAAAGGAACTTTAGGAACTGTTTCGATGCTGCTCGCCACTCTTATTAGTTGACCAGGTTTCTTGTCCATGAGTTGCAGTCCATGCTCGGAGTCATGTCTTTGGTCACCGCTTGTGTTCGTCCTTCAAGAATTTTTATGTTAACTGCATATCTTATGTATATTCCGGATGTCATGCTCCAGGCACAGTGCGTAATTTGCAATCTCAATGGAACTCGTTTCACCTCTTTTGTGCAGATTTCGATTTGGTTCCACTTCCAGCCTCCCCTCAGACAATATCCGCCTATGCTTCATTTCTGGCATGCAAGATGTCCTCTTTTCATTATATCATGAATCATTTGAACGCTGTTCGTCTTCTTCACCTTCTATCATGTTTTTTCCAAGGATTCACACTTTCAATGCGACCCTCACTCAAAAACGCATACTGGGTACTCATTCACGCCAAAATCAACCCTATCATGCCTGACATCTTGATTTCTATTGTTCACTTACTCAACCTTACTGAAGCGTCTCATGTGGCCCTTTGGGCCTTATTTACCGCCGGCATTATTTTCCTTTTTGCGGCAATCCAACCTGGTTGCATCCTCAGCTTCTTCCTTCAACTGCGATCGGCATCTTACCAGGCACGATATCAAGTTTACTGACTCTACGCATTAAATGGTCCAAAACACGTCAGCACCAAGAGAGTATCCACATCATTCCTCTTCCCAGCATCCCAAACGCATTATTTTGCCTTGGTTCCTGCACCACCTCCATTACAGTACCTCTCTTCTGTCCTTCCACATGGCTATGGTTCTGCGTCTGGAGCCCATCACAGCCTATTAGTTCACGTCTATCCTCAAACGTCTAATTGGCAGTTTGGGTTTGAACCCGGCAAACTACTCTCCTCACAGTTTCCGCCAGGGAGGAGCTACCTTAGCTTCACCTATCAAGCAGGTGTTTCCAAAACACTTAATCAAGCTCCAAGGAGATTGATGCTCTGATGCCTATGAGACATTATTTATCGCTTCCTCTTACAACCTGCACACGGGTCATGACATTATGCATGGCTGCGGGTCTATTTGAGAACAATTATGCTTAAATGACTCTTAAACTTATTATTCGTATTTTATTTGGCCAACCGGTTTTAGGCCCACAACATGTATCGAGAGTCACAGAGTGAAGCAGAGACTAGGGCCTAGTGACGTCATTCCAGGAGTACGACCAGATCGATGGTGTCATATTCCTGGAATGATGTCAATAGGCCCAGTCTCCGCGTTTACTCGGTCGTGCGGAAAATAGCCCAAACTTTGGCGGGCAAATACAAATTAAAGTTGCCTCAGTACTTTTATATAATACAAAGATTTAATGAGAGCCAATAAAATTTTTGGGGTTACAGGCACTTTAACTGCGGCAGCCATAATATATAGAAAATTTGGAAAGCTGAGGTTTTGAGCGTTAGCCCTTCATTGGAGCAAATGCAGGGCTGATGCTCGAAACGTCAGCTTTCCAAATTCAGTACCGTGGTTAATTTACTTTTATCAACTTGTAAGTGTTATTACTTTCTGCCGATGTAGCACAATAATTTCTTTAGGTACTAATTAATCACTTTGATAATTTAATGTAATCTAATTTTTTTAATTCATGTTTTGGATCAAGTCTCATATTGAATTTTGAGCTCTTCATCTGAACAGTGGTAGTTTGAAATGATAAAAATTTTAACAATGAAATCCAATAACATAATCCAATAACATGAACGACTTTCTTGTTCTTGGAAGGAGCACTTGGACAAGGTATGATTCTATATGGACCAAGAAACAAGTTCCAAAGTTCCAGTTTACCTGTGTTTGGAGAAGCTGTTGGGATTTGAGCTTGCTGAAATTTACCACGGTTTAGTGACACCCACAAAGTAACAGAGCCACTCCCTGAGGACTGGAAAGAAAAATTAAAGTACATGTAACAATGAAACTATTTCAAGCTAATCACATGAACAACTTGTAACACCAATGTTTTTTATCGCTATCTGTTGTTATTATTAAATTACTATCCCTTTATATCCCATCCAGAACCTGGTTGTTCAAAGGGTGCATATGGATAACACTATCCAGTGGATAAATCACTCCCCAGTGGATAGCATATAACATGACTGTAGTTTTTTTTGTTGTTTGTACATTTGCAGTAGCTGAGCATACAAAAATAATAACTCATATTATCACCCTAGCTACCGGTACTTTGCGACACTGTTTGCGGCCAAATTTTTTAGCATTGATTTTACAACGAATTGTAACATTATTACGTTTGTTGAAATAGGTGTTCCAAGGACTTTTTGTCTGGCAATTATACATTACAGGTCCATGTAGCTCGTTTGGTCCATTTGGCCTTGTTATTTTTTTGTTTTTCAAAAAAAAAACTGTCTAGGTAAGGAACTTGTGTATCACATGCATCCTAATTAGACATCTTAAATGCATACATGTACATTCAAGTAATTTATGTACAGTTATTTGGTTTTGTACGGTTTTGGACTGAAAATGAAGAAATGTTACAAGATACATGTATTAGCAGTGCGTCTGGTCAGGTACACTGATGTAGTTAAGTACTAGACTTACAGATGATTCCCATGCATTTCAGTTCGATCATCTTGAACCGGTCCAATTTGGAAGAAATGACCAATCACAATGTTAATTGAGAACAAAGGATGCATGGTGACCTTTTTTCGTAAACAGAGCAATTGACGTTGAAGCATCCAGACATTAAATTACATGTACAACTAATTTGAAATTTCTTTTAGTTGAATTCCAAACCACAAATTATAAGTTTTTGAAAGGACAACAGAAAACACACTGTTTGGAACAGTGAAAGCAAATTATTATTTTTAAGGTTTGTTTGAGTAATTTGTGTACTAACAGGCTCCTCTTTACTGTCTTTACTCTGCCGATCCCATCTTTGTGGTGAATTATCATTATCTGACTCCAAAAAATTTAACTCAAAAACCTGTTCTTGTGAACTTTTGGACACTCAAAATTTAGGATCGAAACCAACCAATCAAAAATTGACACAGTTTCCCGAGAGTTTGTTTGGTCTCAAATAAATTAGTTGTAGATGTATTGTCTAAATGAGTAAATGGCTTTAATTAATATTATTGGTCCTGTTTACGAAAAAAGTTGACAACCTTTTGTTCTTAATTAATGTTGTGAATTGCAATTATTGGGGTCAATTTTCTTCCAAGTGGCCAGCAGGTTCAAGTAGTTGAACTGTAAAACTAAATGTACATAATCGTAAGATACATGTACGTACAGCTTGATCAGAGAAGTAGCAGTATAAAAATTATTGTTAACACATTTAATAATGTACCTCCATCGCAATGTAGAATTTCTCTCTAAAAAAAACTGAAAAATCCAAACCACAGAACTGGTCGGAGTCTATGGCACTATACCCATGCATTAGGCCACTGTATATTACATGTATTTTCCCATTTTAACCCACTCAAATCTGTACAAAAGGATCTTGAAATTATAGAAGTCAACAAAATATTAAGCACAATACTGTAGAATAACTTACTGAATTTGTAGCAAACATGTAGTTGTCAATGACCTCATAGTCATTTACACCGCTGATCACCTTCGATGCAAAGTTGGAAAAATAGTCGGTTTTAACCACATTAGATTGGCCCGCCTGGAAAATAAAGGAAATTACTGTGATCACTACATGTGCTAAATTGTTGGAAATTAAACAAACTCAAGGTTAAAAAATGTCAGTGTCCTACAAGCCAAGTGCTTTTCAGGCCAGCACTTAACTATAGTTATCATAGCATGAAGGCGGTACTAGGAGTATCGCTAACCCCCAGCATTTTTGTCAGGTTGCCCTAACAATTTGATGGACGGTACGGGTACCCATTTACTCCTGGGTACAGCTGTAGGTACAGCCGCACGCGGGCCAAACTGGTCCACATGGCCGGAGCTTATCCCGGTTTCCTTAGCATGAAGCCAACCGTAATCACAACATGTACTAATTACTGTTGGAAATAAACTAACAAAGGTTAAAGGATCTATGTCACAATATTTTAAGTCATTTTTTGAGAAGTGCAAAATCACCTTCAAATTACAGAAAACCTCAAAATAATAGTTTAGTAAGGTAGAAAAACACCAACGAGTTAATAAGAAACCGAAACAGGAACAAGGATGGTTCAGGATGGAGAAAGATTAAGATGGATTGCGAACGGCGAACTTGAAAAAAATGGCCATTTCTTTCAAGATGCGTCATCCGTGACATAGCTCCTTTGAAAGGCTAAAGTCAGTCTACGAGCCAAGTGCAGTGGCTTATCAGGCTGGCGCTTAACTCCTGTTATCATAGCATGAAGCGACTAGAGGTATCGCTAACCCCCCAGCATTTTTGTCAGGTTGCCCTTGACAATTTGCCGGTACCCATGCATTTACTCCTTTGAGGAGAGAGGCAATGTGTGAGAGTTTACAAAAATGTAAGTATCTTGCCCAAAAACACAAAACAACACAATGAACCTGCCCAGCTGCAGCCCAGAGATTGTAAAAACATTTGCAATCAAGTCAACTCCACACCCAAACACCTGGCATTTAAAATGTAACTATACAAGTAGCAAGTGTACCTGTAATTTCTTCACGCTCAATGTACAATGTATTAAGCATTGTCTAGTGGAGGAATGCCCCTATGATGAGAAACCAAAATTATATTATTATTAATATAAATATAAATTAAAAATAAAGTAATTAATTATATATGTTGTGGTTTAAATTTATTTTTGGTTTAAATTTTTTTAAACCAGTTTTGATTTTTATTTTCCTTTGTCTCAGATTATGGTAATGAAACTTTAGACAAAGGAAAATCAAAAATCAAAGAGCATGATGAAGATGATGATATATATAAAATTTTCAATGCAAGGTAAAATTTTATAATTTGTCCCTAAGAAAAATGTAGAAATTCATCAGGCTGGCAATAGAAGGTTCTTGCACCTATCACACCCAGAGACACAATCCATCGGCATTTCTCGTGAAAACTAAAAATAATCTTTTAATTTATAGCCTGAGTAGCTGACGGTATAGTTGGCGCGCGAAGTAAAAATTCGTAAACGGCGCCACAAAAACGAGCAGCGAGAGTCTGGGGGCGGGTGGTATTAAATTTTTGAATAGTCTGTCCACCAGTGGACGGGAAATTCCGATTGGTTGAGAGCTGTGAACACGTCAATCAATAGTTGAGCTGCCATATATCTCCCAAGGGAGAATGAACCAATTTATCACACCATTTTGTGACCATGAATAAAAATGGCGACTGCTGAATATTCAAAGGTGAAAATCGGGAAATTGTTTTGAATAAGGAGCAGGAGACGGCTGTGAAAGCCGGATGGCAGACAGTAAGGAGATAGAAAGAATTTTTTGTCTTAACGAACAGGCATCATCCGCGCAATCAAATTCACGGCTGAAATATCAGACACAGAAATATACTTTCTGGACAATACAATCTATAAAGGCGAAAGGTTCAAAGAACAAGCGGGCGATCCTTCAGTACAAAACCAACTCATCTCATACAAGAGAGGGAAATATTTGAATGACATACTCGGAAAAGCCAAACTCTAAGGTCACGTTTTACTGTTTGTCCTGTCATCACTGTATTTCATCAATAGATAATGGATAAGTCTTGTATTAATTACAGCTTCACTCTGATTGGCTGTCTTAATTGGATCAACAAAAGTGATAAAAGTGGGCGGCATTAAAAAAATCCAAGTTTTGTTGCAGGCGGTATTTTCTCTTGCGGCTTGCGGCTTGCGCCACTCGTTGCCGCTCATTTTGTAAAACTTTACCTTGCGCGAACAATACAATACCGCGCTACGCAGGCTATTTAATTTATAATCTAAATCATAGAGAAATGTATATTTTAACCAAAAATTTTAGTTGCCAAGGATGAAATGTTTTCGAGCCCTGGCCTCTGTAATATCTTAGCTAGATGGGTGCTTATTTTAACCTTTTTCACTTAGATGATATACATGTAGTTTGATAATCGAATGATTGTAGCTACACTGTACGTACATGTTACATATGTCAGATTTTCCTGATACCCTATAGTGGGCAATCACGGGCCAAAATTCAGCCAGAGATTGCCTCTTTCTCAGCCAGTGAATTTCACCGGCAGCCAGCGCTTAGGGACAACCTAGGCCTGTAAATGTAAATGTTATTGAACTAGCATAGGTCTGTATTTGGAAAATATTGGTCAAGTTCTTTTTTTTTTTCAAGTTTATGGACCAAGCTGAAGGCAAGGTCCTATATATTATACACAATAAAAAGTAACAACATTGCATTAACGTTATTGGTCCTGTTTTATGAAAAAGTTGCCATCCTTTTTTTCTCACTTAAAGTTTTGATTGGTGGCCTGGTTCACAGTAGTCTCGCATCTGTACATATTCCCTGGGGTTGCACTGCTGCAGTAGTTTTTTTTCCAGACATTGGGAAAACTCAGTCAGTATAAATATATAAATTTGTTTCATACTTTCTCCAAATTTCCTGACTCTGTGCTAACCTGAAGAATAATGTCGACAGACCTTTAAAAAAAAACCCAGAAATATGATCTACATTCTCAATCCTTCAAATCCCATCCTAATCCAAAATCACTGAAATAATAAAGCTGTTGAAATAACAAATTAAACTATCTTAGGTCCCTAGTTTAAAATAATCCATACAGTTACCACTCTCCTTACGCAACCTGGCTGACATTTTATAAGAGTCGTTCAAGCAAATAAATGTGCACCATACCAACCATGGGGGATCCACTGCTTTGCTGGTAAATTGCATTTTCTCGAGTATTAACTCTTGCTTAAATTAATTTAAACCACATTAAAAAGTACATGACTATACCTTTGATGCTGACCATCGTCATAAAGCCAAGAACAAAACAGAAGAAAGACCATCACTAGCTTAAGTTGAGTGAAAGGAGAGTTTCATCTGGCTTTGAAGTGGTGGGCTGCTTTTGTATAAATGTTTGAAACAGTCAAATCTCTTGTGCTGATATAGTAGGAAGTCTGTTGCGTACATGGCTACAAAGAGATTACTGAATAATAAACACAAAGGATAATAACCATAAACTTGCAAGGATAACCACTGAAGAATTTTAGTCACCAAAACCACAAGTCGTGGTCAAAACTGGTTGAGACACTTTACCAAATTTCAAACAATTTGAGCCACTACAGGCCTATTGGTTTTCAAGCCACCCAGACACCCCCTCCCCCATTTTCAATGTTGTCGCGTTGTGGAAAACGATGTTAAATCGAGAGCAGGATGGAATTGGCAGGCCCCATGAAACAACATTGAGGCTAGGGAGAGGGGGATAAAAATTATTTCTACCCGCTCGTTGGTTACAGTGACTTGTTGAAATATAGTGTGTTATATTGTGGGGAATCTGTCTCAACTAGTTTCTGACCACGATTGCAGTATAGCTGCTTGTCTCCACAAGAAAAAAAAAAAAAAAAAAAAAAAAAAAAAAAGAAAAAAAAAAAAAAAAAAAAAAAAAAAAAAAAAAAAAAAAAAAAAAAAAAAAAAAAAAAAAAAGAAAAAAAAAAAAAAAAAAAAAAAAAAAAAAAAAAGGGAGAGACAAGATTGATTCTCACCAAATGACCAATGATGTAACATGTAGACTTAATACATTGTAGGCCTAATTGAGCTTGAAAAAAGTTAACAGTACCTTTGGGTTATCAACTGGAGATGGATAAAAAAATGTCCAATCAGAGCAAAAACTACCACTTGTGCGCATAAAGTGAGCTAGTGCGATTCTCAAAGCTATGGACCATAGTCCCCTCGAAATCCACACATGGCTGTTACTGTGTTAACCCTGGGTTTCTGTCACGAGTCAACACGCACAATGGTATCCCTGTCGGTCTTCCCTGCCGCAGTGTTATACATTAGGCCATTAAGTGACTGTCGTTCAGCTGAAAACCGTAAAGAAAAAAAATGTGTCTTGCAAGGACCTCATACACACTGTATTTAAAAAACAAACTATGTTATTTTCAAAATCAAAGGGTATGTAAATAAACCCCTAATAATGAAAATTAATAATAAATAAAATAAAATAATAAATGTCTTTATTGTATTAAAAGAATAAATAAGAAAATAAGGTATGTGTGGCACTTAATTTTTGCAGATCTAGTTAATTTTTGCGGATGCTCTGATTTTTTTAGTTTTGCAAGAACCTAATGTGTTGGAGTCTGGTTTTTCTAGCTTGTGAACTAGATTTTTGCGATTTGTAAGGCAGTCCGTGTACAAATTATTGGGGAATTACAATGTTAGTACAATTATGTTTGTGATAATAATATGAATCGTAATACTCAGACTTTTATTTGATACCTGCAAATCAAATTACAGGTTAAAACAACATGGAAGATGTAAAAACACCTACTCTGTATCAATCAGTGTCATTCTATTTTACATTGACACAGAATGTATAATTTTCTAGGAGTGAAGTTTCATGAACGTTCTTATGAACCACAACTATTATTCATAAAACGTTCGGATTTTATGGTTTGTTATTGTTACCACTTTCATGACATTATTACCATTCACATCAAATTTCAATTTTTCTTTAACGTAAATTCATATACAACCTTGAATCGCTTTGAATAAAATGATTGATAAAATCTATCTCTGCAAATAAACTTACTTTTCTATGCAATTTTTGTGGTGGCTTGACACAAAGTGTGTAAATGCCCACACTATGAGACCGTAAAATCTGTTAGCTCTGTTAGCTCCAACTTCCGGAACCACTAACCTGATGCGAATGATGGGATAACAACCACAAAAGTGCGCCTACATGTACGTCACATCACTGGAAATTAAAAAACTCCGAGCGGCATATTGGTGCAAAACGAAAAGCTAAGCCACTAGTATATAGAAACTTTGGGTAACCCCAGCTTCAAGGGCATTGACACAGGCAATATCCTCGCTAGGATTTTCGGCATCAATTTAAGGGCACATTGTCCATGAAATCTAACTAAGAAACCGCAGGGCAAGGCCTCACTAAAATAAGATTCTGCTAATTGTTCTCACAACAAGCGTTCACTGTGCACACTCGATCAGTTACACAGGCAAAGTTCCCTAGCATTTTCATTGGACAAGATTCGGAGCACATATGGTGGACCCTCCACGGGAAAACAGCGGATAAAGGTGATAGCACAACTCACAACACGCTAATACTACAGCATGCTTAGTGTGTCCAAGGACAACGCTTCATGTGCATATTTTTAATTCGTAATGACAATGAAAGGACACACTAGGTCTTTTGTTTCGGAAGATGTAACCACGCTAGTCATGCTTAGCGTGGCGAATTGGCACGCTAGAACACCACTTAGAACACGGCTAGAGCTAAAAATAAAAACATGGGCAGAAAAAAATTTGCGATCTTGTTATAAAAGCGAAGGAAGGTAAGAGATCGGAAAACAACTAGGTACATTAGCGTCCTATCGAACGACGAACAGAGAGAGAACACTATCCAATGAATATTAAAGGTCAACAGACATACAATTTAGTAAATTGATCGCCCTCCTTATTTTAAATATTGATGTTATGTGACAATATACGGCAGTTATTATTACCTTTGATGTTCTTTTACTTTGTGGTTAAACACTACCTAACTCGTGATTGGTTATTGCTCTGCCAAATCGCGTAGGTACGCCATTATTCACTAACGAACACGTGAATTCAACAACCCCCCCCCCCCACCCAAAAATATATTATTGGGAAATCCCGCCGCCGGATGTAAGTATTTGTTTTGCTAACTACAAGGTTGCTTCCAAAGTCAATCAATGAACGACCCGCGCGAACACTGGAACTGAATCTATACCATGCAGCGGGAAATGTCTGAGTAAAACATGTTGTCACCGTGTATTAAAAAGCTGAATCAGAAGCGACTCTCTGCACACAAAGCCATCATCAAGGCTTCTTTTAAATATTCTGGAGAAGAATACTAAACGAATTGGTATCAATTTTTATTGACTCAATGTTTTCTTTTCAATCGAAGCGGGGCCGGCGAGGAAACAGCATGCAAGTTCTTTAACAGCATCAGGGTCAAGTATTACCTGCTTCTTCAACCGACTGTACCACGGTTTTTTTTGTTTTTTTTTTTATTTTTTTTTTGTTTTTTTTTTTTTTTTTTTTTTTTTTTTTTTTTTTTTTTTTTATTTTTTTTTTTTTTTTTTGTTTGTTTTTTTTTTTTTTTCTTTTTTTTTCTTATTAAGACGGATAAAACCACTGAGTTCGAATATTGAAACATGAATCTTCTCCGGCCCCCCCTTTAATTTCGACAACTGCATCGACAACCAACAGCCGACCTGATAGTTTAAATACAAGGCTCTGAGCCAGTGATCGCAGCCTACAAACTTTCAAATTCCGGTAAGCCTATGACATGCAGCCATCTATCGTCCAGTGAGCTTAGACAGCAACGGTAAGTATTTGTTTGCAATCAACCCGTGTAATCTCAATACTCTTCTCTCTGTCTTTCGAAAAAACCTCTTTAGTGTAATTTTGCGATGAGATCTCCTGCTACGGCCTAGAGCGTGGTGTAGCCTAATTTCGCACGCCTCAAGCGTGATTGTCCCACTGCCTACGCCCTAGCTTTTGTTTTCGAAGCTTAACACGCTTCTTTGTTTGACTGACCATTGTTCGTATGCCGACACGCTTCATTGTTGTACGAAACAACAGAGTCTCTAATATACCCGAAGTAGTGCCTCCTGAACACGCTTTAAGCGTGCTAAAACCAATTTCTTTTGTTTTAAAGTGGAAGTGTGTTTTGAGCGTGCACTTATCACCTTTATCCCTGTTTTCCCGTGGAGGGTCACATAACAAAGATACGGCGAAAGCCTTCGCTAGACTCGCTAGGACCTATTTTAGACCAGCTGCGAACTTTGGAACTTGTGTTCAATATCGAAAGACTCGCCTGTGCGAAATCTGTCAGAAAAGAACAATAGGTATAAAGGGCAACGTTTGCATAGCGATTACAGGCCAAGCCTCGCTATGATTTTCACAGGTCGAAATTTTTACCTTTTTCAAAGTGTCCAAAAAAAAGAACAGAGAAAAAAGAAAAAGGCGAAAAAAATTTCCTGCAGCTGACCCCAAACGTGACTCGAACCGCCTAAGTTTCTCGTTCACGTAAGATCAGTTGAAGAATGCGCACACAGCATTAAACATAAAGCGCCCCAAGCACCACTACACACCATCGGCGGAACATAAACTTTCTCCTGAACTGCCCGAAATTAACGTATTGTGAAACTTTTATTGGCAGACCGTTCTCTTCAGCTGGCAGTTCATTTCAGTGATTATTCCAGTGAACGGACTTCTTACAACTTATTTTCACTTGAAAACAGCAGCGGAAATTTTGTAGAAAATTTTTAATTAAGGAATAATAAAATCCATTATTTGACGATTATTAAACATATAATACGCGGGCGGACGTTTTGCTCATAAATTTTGCCTGCATTTAGTCCTCCCTCGCCACTTATGGCGGCTCCACACAAAATACTAAATGACGCAACTCAACTCACAAAATATCCCGCGCGTATTATATATGTTAAACCATCGAATAAGGTATATGTATTATACTGTAAGTATAATTGAAGAGGCTAGTGGAAAAGTTTCCTAAGTGTGGTTTTCAGACAAACAAAAGATTTATTTTGTAAAAATAAAATGCTGGGAAAATGGAGTTTATTAAATGCATACGTTTTTTTCTTGAAAATGAACCATGCAACAAGGAAAAAAATTACAGGGCAATGTTTTTCTATGAAATTGAAGACACATCAAAAATTCTGGCACCTTTGAGAAAAGAAAAATTATTTGACCCAAAACCACACTTAGGAAAATTTCCCAACTAGCCTCTTAATTTGTATAGGTAATCGCATGCGGCCCGAGTGCAATTAGGGATTAATTTCACGAGTATTTTCAAAGTTTTTACAAAATTGCCCGAGTCGCGCAGCGACGAGGGGCAATTTGTAAAAACTTTGAAAATACAAGTGAAATTAATCCCTAATTGCACGAGGGAACAATGCGATTACTTGTTTTATCACATAAAGGGCAAAATTTTCGGAAAACCTTCAGCGTGCGGCTAATAATTCAGCCTGCGGAACGAAAATATTATTTTCTAAAATCACACAGAATCACAGCAAGATCAAGCAAAACCTTTATACGTTCAGAACAGGATAACTTTGACTGTTATGTAAATCTTAAGAGAAAAACGTAAGTCAATCCAAGACAAGCCTGAAACGTAAGCTTTATAGTCACCTGTTTGAATGTTTTGAAGCTTTCCGCTTGCATGCGAGCTGCTGACATGTACAATCCTACATCGATAAAAACAGCAAGTACGACAAGTCCAAACAAAACTTGTAGAGGTAACTTCTCCTATTTAATTTGACCTTCTTCTTTCTTTGAACAAACTCTGTGCTATTTACTCTGTCGGGTTGCATGTGATAAAGACGTATTAACAGAAGTGAAGCGAAAAGTCAGTTGGCCGCCATGAATGAATTTCTCGACGTCGCAAACTCGCCAAGTCCTCGCTGATGTTTCTAGTTTTCAACTGAAATAATCTTTGTTTTGATTTCGAGGACAACCCTGAGATTCAGCTTTCGGAATTTCGTTTCAAGCTATCACCCGGTTCCATTTTTTTCGTCAAATAACTCAGGAAACTGAAGTCAAAATCCGAAGCGACGTACAAGCGAGCGCTGTGTTTGAAAATTCTGCTCAAAATCCCGCAGTCAAGAAGCCAACTAAGTGCAGCGCGCTCAGCCAATTAGGAGGCGAGGGATTTTGCCGTTCGACCAATCAGGATCAAGTAATCATGCCCTTGATTACCAAAAAGTGCCCTTGATTAAGAAAAAATGCCCTCTGTCTTAGCCAATCAGAATTCAGTAATTATGCCCCGCTATGTGATAAAATTCGTAAGTCACACACGGACCCATTCGGGGCCCTATTTTTTTTAAAAGGCCTAAAAGACTAATCAAAAGTTTACGTTTTGTAAACTTTTATTAGTTTTTTCTTATTGTTTTTAGTTTTTAAACTTTTTATTAGTCTTGTAGGCCTTTTTTTAAATTACACATATTCTATAAGCGAAAATGTTTTTAAAATATCTCTAATAATAACGTTTACGTTTCTGTCTGCAACTCGAAAACCCACATAAGCTTTAAGCTTTATACAACTGTCGAACGTACTTTAAGTTTAATAATGTATCTGTGATTAACTACGCCTAGCTATAGACTATAGTTTACTTGGAGTGACTGCTGGCGACATGAAATTCACGATTTCAATACTGATAGTATAGATACACGAGTCTCATTGTTATGATATTTTTTAAGTCTGCAACACGGAAGTCTTGCTAAGTGAATTTTGATTGTGAACTCGAAGGTCGCGCGCGCAGCAGTGAAATCGACGGTAACCCACTTGCACGCATTTACAGCAAAATTTCAAAGTACAAACAACAGCATCAAGGCTTACCACTGTAGCATCTGGCTTCATGTCTGGGTTGAGCGATCGTCGAACTCGACGAAACAGTTCGTGAACATTTTGCCCGCCGCTGGACCGAGACGGCTCTTCGTGTTCAATCTTTGAGCAGCTTTTTCGGAGAGCCTGGCAGTGGTTTGTCCCTTTGCACAAAGAGATGTCTCACTCTCGACGCTTTAGCCGCATCTTCAGCTGCATCTTCCTGGATTCTCCCACTTGCTGGGAGCAGAAAACAGGCAAGAAGTACAACAACTTTCCGCACATCGATCTCCATGTTTGAGAAGTGCAGTGTCCAGTGACAGTTACCCTGGGTACCAGAGGTTTATTTCTCTCTCCGTCGCGTCGAGATCGCCGGCCGACAGATTTGAAACCAGAAACCTTGAAACCAGAAACCGCGCAAGAAAAGCCTCTGGCACCCAGGGTAAGTGACAGTGCACGGCACTCAATCCTGCAGGGATTTATGTTTTTCCGTGATCACGAAATATGGATCACGTGATATTACACACGCGTTGGCCTCGCGTCGTCGCGCGTGTTTATAGGCTGGATAACTTTGCCAAAACTTTTCCACGTACGTCTTTGACTTGAGTTGCGATCTTTTATAGACGAAATAAAAACTGAAATTTATATAATCTGATTTGAATACTGAGTGCAGAACTAGAAGGCCAAAATATCACTGTAATACGACTGGTCGCATGCCGACTCGCGAAGCACGAGGGTGCGAGGCTATGGCTATCTACTGCACATTCCTACCTCAAGCCGGACCTCGAGCATGCGAAAATCTACGAAAATGTCAATGTCAGAAAGGAACTAATTCTGCTCTCAGTTGATCGCGTGATATTACACACGCGTTGGCCTCGCGTCGTCGCGCGTGTTTAGTACATGATGTATTCATCACACTTTATGTTTACTGAAAATATGTCACTCCGAACAAGACTCAGAAGCCTGTACAGCTCCGCAAATGATCCCGGGACCGCAAATGATCCCCGGCCGTAAATGATCCCCAAATTGGACCGCAAATGATCCCAGAGCCGCAAATGATCCCCAGAGTGGACCGCAAATGATCCCGCTAAAAATCGAGGAATGGCGTGGACGATGGACGCGTTTTTTTTCCATTTTGAATATTTTTTCCTGAGAACTGAATCTGTGCACGGTAGACATTTTTATCTAGTTACCTGGTTACTGATGACGGAAGTGACCGATTTTTTTTCATGCATTGATGCAGATTTTAGTAAAAAGATAAATTCAAAATCATTGAACATTGAAGGTATTTTTTTTTTTTTGGTGTTCGCGGTAAAATACATCCGCGTCTAGAATTATTGCAGACTTACACAAGAGTTAACACCGCATGTTATATTGTTTTCGCGTCACGAAGATTCATTTATCTATAAATTTCGAGATTAAAGACAGTATTCTGCGCCATGAAACAAGCTAGACATGGAAATTGACACCCGTAACAGCTAACTACTTCACGAAATCGGCAAATAACATTTCCGGTGAATTTAACACCCGGCCTGCTTTGATGAAGAGTGAAAACTGTGATTTTTTTTCAGGCTCCTAAACTCACTTTCAATAATGCCAATGTAAGCACGAGAATTGAAGGAGCAAGTTAGCCATTTTCACACTGCAAGTACATGGGAGAAGCAGCTACCTCTCATGACATTGATAACTGAGCTGACACGCCTTGTATTGACCGGTTCAGTACGAGATCGGATGTCAATCCACCGTGACAGCAACCCTGGAGTCAACCTCGATTCCAGGCTCTCTCTCCTTTTCCTCCCTTGTCGTTGAGGACGTCGTCCGTTGAGTAGAGACAACGACAAGGGAGGAAAAGGAGAGAGAGCCTGGAATCGAGGTTGCCCTGGAGTGGCTTTCAATTCGCGCTTGTCGTCACAAATAATTACAGTCGAACCTCTCAGTTTTAAGCGACCGTTATCAAAGTATCAAAAATATTGTCAATATGTAAATGAAACCCCTATTAGCGGCCAGTCCCGATGAGAGTAGTCTCCTACGCAGCCGTTATTTGTGTCGTCACGCAACGCTTCTCCCCACTGGGGAGAAGCGTTACGTGACGACACAAATAACGGCTGCGTAGGAGACTACGATGAGAGTTCTCCTCTTGTTTTTTTAGAAAAACTTCACAGTTTTCACACTTCATCATGCAGTCATGCCGCCAAAACAGCATGATAGAATTCACCGGAAATGTTATTTGCCGATTTCGTGAAGTGTTTGCTGTTACGAGTGTCAATTTCTATATAGCTTGTTTCATGGCGCAGAATACCGTCTTTAGTCTCGAATATTATAGATAAATGAATCTTCGTGACGCTAAAAATATAACATACGGTGTTTAACTCTTGTGTATTAATTCTAGACGCGGATGAATTTTACAGTACTTAACCGAAGCGCTATCGGTAAGACCGCCGGGTAGCTTTCGGTGGTAGTAATAGCGCATCGGTAGCCGATTCAGAGAACAGTAACGCTGTTCCAGGCGCTGTTGTTAGTCTTGTTAGGCAGAGAGTAGCACTTCGGTTCGAGGCCGCCTGATGGCGTTTGGGTTAGGCAGAGGAAGGGGACATTGGGGTTTACGGTATTGCGGTTCTGAGCCATTTTTCTCAGTACGGTTTAACGGTATTTTCGATCCAAAACTGCAGTATTGCGGTTTCATCGAGTATGACGGTGCGCGGTTTTCTAGCATTTTTAGCAGCGGTGTTCGGTAAAAATTCTAATTTTGTACGGTATTTCGGTGAGGGAAGTTTCCTTACAACGTTAGTAAGAGGGGGAATTTTTCTTCAGTTTCAGTGCGGTTTTTCGGTATTTGAGCTGAACTCAAGGCTTGCGGTTTTACGGTTTTGGAGACCCCCCCTCCCCCCCCCCCAAATGTCCCCCTCCCAGAGAATAGCCGCGTACTTTTTCTACACATCGGCTGCATTAGTAACCGCATCGTTTTCGAGTACGAGTTACGCCTTCCGTTTATGATGGAAAACCACGCGCATTATTTTGAACACGCGGTTACTACCGTGTATATGGGGTAACGGTAGGCTCAATTTCCGTGTCGTTTCGAAAACGATTGGTGTTTGGCGCGAAAAAAGCCGGGCTAATTTTAAGAATTTCCACTGATCAAAAATGGTGGACGTGCATAGAAGTGCAGTGCTTGCTTTTGCCGTCACGACTTTATTTTGGGGGGTATAGCTTCTCTATTTCAGCTCATTTCGTCATGTTGAACGAAAATGGCGGCGCTGCAGGTAGCCTGCGTAGCCAGCGGTCTTGTTGGCGCGCGAAGGCAAAATCGATAGCGGTGAAGCCGGGGCGCCCCAGACCCTCGCGGCTCCGCCGCTATCGATTTTGCCTTCGCGCGCCAACAAGACCGCTGGCTACGCAGGCTACGCTGCAGGGTATTATCGTGTCAATCGTGTCCAGATCAGCATCTCATCTAATAACAGAATATGTTACAGCCATGACCTAACAGCACAGATTTTGTAAACGCTCTGATTTGAAACCGTGTACTCTTATATATGGTTTCGAAATCATGTGTAATCGTGTCGATTTAAAACCGCGTCCGTGTAACCCAGCCTGATATGTTAGCTATAAATATAATATAGAAATAAAGAACTATTTTTTCACGACAAAGAAAATAATTTTAATTTCCCAGTTTAAAAACAAATGACAAAGGCTACTGCAAAAGAAAGGGCAGTTTCAGTGTTCCTATTTCATTCAATAAAATACAAATTTTTTTCTTGAGCTTCTGAGAGGTTTTTTTCCGTTATCAGGCGCGCTTTCTTTTAGCGGGATACTTTGACGCCCCTGCGCCTTTCAAGATTCCACCCCGCACATTCGCCAGCTGCAGTATCAGAGCCTGAACTTCCTCGACGGTCAGCGGTTTAGCGTCGTTGGAGTACCATGATTGGTCGCCTTCTTCTTCGATCGTGGGCGGTGCGATGGAGATGTTCCCGTGCGCAGGCTGCGGCCCCACTCCCTGTAATCCGTCGATGGGCGTTTCTCTTGCCTCATCCAGCGCCAATTTCACTTTCTGCAGCGCTTTGGTTTGTAACAGCTCATTGCATTTCTGCTCAATAATTCCCAGGTATTGTATGATGTTGTTATCATCAGCAGTCACTCCGCCTCCAAGCAGCTCCGTAATCGATGCGCGATCACACTTCGTCGAGTTGAAAACGGTTTCGATCTTCGGCTTCAAGAGCTCGAGCTGCCTTCGGCTCACCTTGTATTCCTTTCTCACGATTGTCGACTCATCTGTGACTTTGGACATTTTTTCTTCCAGTTCTTTCAGGATTTCTTTTCTGCGCACATCGTTCTCTACGCCCTCCTTCTTGATCAGTTCAATCTCGTCCTTCAAGTATCTAATCTCGTCTTGTAGGCTTTCGATTTCAGTGTTCATATTGTTCACGTAATTAAACAGCGCGAAGTTTTGATCTTCATTCTCAATGAACGATTCCACGAGTGTGTCCGTGTCTTCGATGCCAGTAGCTTCTTTAATCTGTTCGAAAATGTCTTCAAACTTGTTTACTTCATGTTTCAGTCCACTCAGCTGAGTTTCGAGTTTCTTGACCGTCCGAGCCATCAATTCTTCTTCGAGAATTGACACGCGATCTTCGGCTTTCGTCGTCATGAACTCGCGAAGTTTCCGATCATGCTCGAGAACGCGCATGACATCTTTGATTTCGACGTTGTACATCGCCAGATCTCGGTCCGCGCGCTCCCGCAGCGACGCCATCCTGTGTTGCGCTTCGTCTCTAGCGTTGAAATGCGCCGTTGCCATTTCCGAGATGCGATCGATTTCCTTCTTCCCTTCGGAAAGCTCGATTTGCAGCCGCCTCGATAGATCAAGAAATCTTGCTTTCTGGCCTTCAATGTGATTGATGTGTTCTCGGAGGTTCAAATTGTCGGTCAACGCAACGCTAAATTTCTTAGTCATCTCGTCCAGCCTGTTCTCTAAGACTCGAGTTAGCTTCATGTTTGCGACGTGTTTCTTGTGGTAGACATCTTTGCTACCTCCCATCTTCTTGCACTGTTGGTTGATCGTTTCGCTCATAGCGGAGACTTCGTCTTCGACACGCGCGACAGCCTCTTTCTCTTGCTTGATTTCTTCTTGGACTTGCACTTCTCGATCAAGAAGTTCCACGATCTTTTCAACGTTACCTTGATCAAACACCTCATTCTGTCGACTTCTCGCCACCAGAACCATTGCCTCTAGTTCCTGATTGTCCTTCGCCAGTGCCTCGATGGCCATCTTCTGTTTCCGCACAGTATTCTCGGTTTCTTCGGTGTACGTTCTTCTGTCGTTGCGCATACAGCGATACTGTCTTTGGAGATTCGACAATTCCATTTGCGCCTCCAGTTGCGCTTCGATTGGGTCCACCTTGTCTTCGTCTCTAAGGCCTGGCATTTTTTTTCTTTACCGATGCAGCAAAAAGAAAACGTGCTAAGCAAAAAACTACACTGCAACAACTGCAACAACTGCAACACTGTTTTGACTATTTTGTTGCAAAGTAACAGCGTTGCCTTTGTGACGTACAACTTCGACTGCGCGCACTAATTTCGTTACGTTGATTCCATTAGTGATGATCCGCGCGCAATATGGCATTGATTCCCAACCATTTTATGAGTCCGGTGGAGCAACGCAAGAGCAAAAAACGGCCATTTAGCCAACAAATTCTGAAAATGGCAGTTAAAAATCTCTCCTACTCCGCGCAGAGTTTTCTTTAGTATTCGCTTACAAGCGCGTTTTCACGATGAAACAGGAGACAAGAAAGAAAAAAATATCTACGCGCCCTCTATCCCCCTTTTATCAATTTCCCTTGGGAGCTTCTGCGGGGGAAACAGGTTGAAAACCAAATGGTTCTGGAAAAAAATTCCGGAGTAGCTTCTGAGTTCCCTGATATACCGCTCTGTTCCCGGATAGAACCGAATGCTAAAGTAGAAAGCCAGAAATACGTTTCTCCTGCTTCCACTCCTCTGACCAAACTTGCTTACTTATGGTGCATTTGGAAAGCTGACTTTTCGAACGTTAGTCGGCTGGTCAAGCGTTATATTACCCCGCAGGTGGACCAATTAACGCTCGAAACGTCAATTGTCTAAATTACGGCCATGGCAGTTAATTTTGGTTAACCAACTTTGGTTAACCGAATTTTTTTATTAACCCACTTTTTTATTAACCGAATTTTTTGGTTAATCAACTTTTTTTGGTTAACCGAATTTTTTGGATAACCAACTTTTTAGGTTAACCGAATTTTTTTATTAACCCACTTTTTTGTTAACCGAAATTTTTTGGTTAATCAACTTTTTTGATTAACCGAATTTTTTTATTAACCACTTTTTTGGTTAACCGAATTTTTATTAACCCACTTTTTTGGTTAACCGAATTTTTTGATTATAATATATATATTTTGTTTAAACAAGAGTTGATATTCCGATCAGTCGTCCTTTTAATGTCCGGTTCTCGTCACGAAGAAGATTAAAACAGCCTTTTGCTTTCACGCTGAAGAAACTGAGAATCATATTCGTGTTAATAACACTGAAACAATGGCCGCTGCATGATGTTTGAATTTTTGAAAACTTTCCAAAAAGGTGATTTTTTTTTTTCAACATGCGCGCACAGCAAGGGTTATTTGTAAATTATTTTGTAAGTACAGTATGTTGAATATTATTCAAACACGAGAAGCAGTGTTTCATCCGATTTCCAAACACCGAGAAGAAAGTTGAAAATACGACGCGTGGCGAAGTGTTTTGGACGAGATTCGAGGTGTTTGGAAATCGGATGAAACACTGTCTCGAGTGTTTGATATATCCTCTCAATCAAAACAAAAACTGAGGAGTAAACGGAATAAAAGTCTATGCTAATTTTAAAACCAGATATCCAAACCTCCGACCGTCAAGATTATCGTTTTCAGTTTATTGAACTTGATGAATTATTAATTGTTTGAGAATGAAAGTAATTTCCAAGTTGCTCTGCCGAAAAAAAATAAGGTTTTTAATTCAACGGGATTCGAATTCATAACCTTTGCGATTCCGGTGCAAATGCTATACTAGCTGAGCTGTAAACGTAATTTCAAATAATTATCGTCGATTTGAGATTTTATTCCTCTCATTAGAGTACAAATAACGCGCGAAACGAGTCCAAATATCTCACGATACTCTAGGAGACCGGTTTAACAGGTTTATCTAGGTTATCCACCGCGCGAGAGCTCCAAATACGGTTCAATAACTGGAAATCGTTGGGTACTAAATCTCTTATATTGATTTTAGTGTGTAATGTGTTGCACATTTTTACTCGTCATTTTCTCGCCAAAATACTGCAAGACTTGTCATAGCCGTCAAATGGTGAACAAATCTTGAATTGAAATCCACAGCGTTTTTAATTAAATATCATAATTAAAACTACACCCTAGGATTTTTTCTAGTAATATTCACAAGGCAAATAGAAACAATTGCAATTAAAGGTTGTTATAAAGATTTTACCTTGCATCTCACCGCTTGTGATCCGATCACTTGCAAGAAAAATTAAGCACTTGGCTTGCTTCTGATCGTTTCGTCTTTTTAATTAAGATTTATTGCACTGCTTTCCATGTTTGAATAGTATCGAATAAAATAATGAATTCAGATACGACTGAATACAGTTTTGGGTGCATCTGTATACACAATTTAAGGTCAGGTCACGCTAAATGAGACGAAAATATGGTAAAACTAAGGCATGCTCGCCTCACATTATGAACGTTAAGAATGTCTCGAAAAGTTTCGAAATATTACCTACGAAAATGAGTTTGATTTACATGATAGACCAGACTCGTACCCAGTCGGTATTTATGTGTTTTTGGAGATGAGAGAAGATTGGATACGAGAGTAGATGGAAGCGCGCCCCACGCGCCGCATAATTAATCTCGCTCCAGATTTCCTCGGCTAAAATTGTTGCTAATCAGATAAATAGCGACTGGGTACGAGTCTGAGAAAACTACAAAAAATGACTCAAAATTAATCAAAACCAATAAAAGAATGCTAAATTTTTTTTATCTATGTATTTATAGTCTTTGTATGCGTGCGAACGAGAAAATAAAACACAACTTTCCCCATTTTACACCGACTCTGATATATATACATTTTTTTTTTTAGCCACTAGCGCGCATAGATATAATGAAAAATCTTGTTACTAAAATTTCTAAACGAGGTAAAAACCATAAATAAGTTATCTAAGAACTCGTACACAATAAACGCTTGAAAGTAAAACTAAACGAAGCCCATAACAGATAAGCAAATGAATGCTACTTGTTATGAATCCATGAGTATTACTTATTTAATTATAAACGCTTCTAGAAAACGTGTCTTTGTAAGGCCAATTGTATAACAACAACAACAAGACCTTCTTTAATGAGGTTGGACATAAATTACTAATGTGGCCCGGTCAGTTTCGTAATGGCCCTCAAAATTATTTAGAAACTTCATAATAGCAAAAAAAAAACACTACCTAATGCATCGATTAGTCCAGATGCACGCAAACTTATAAATGTTTTAATAGCACAGAAAAAGAGATTTTGATATTACACGGTTCACCACCTTTGATCATACATAGAAAGTAATAAAGAAAACGACCAAAACGATAAAATAAGTATAAACTTGAATTGGAAGACTAATGCCGACTTTTTAATGGTGAAATTTGGCGAGACAGTCAGTTAAACCTGCAATAAATTCATTCCAAATTTGTTTTCCAAAACATGTGTCGCTTAACTGAAAAGTGTAGAATTTGTAGGCACATTCAGTTATCTAAACTTCAGTGAATTGTAACGAACAAAACTGTTTACAAGTTCCGTTCGAAGTTCAAGAGAAAATTCAGAACTACAATTGTAAAGATCACTTCGCGTACTCCCATAAAATTGTAAAATCGCGTGGTTAGTGACCGTTGCCTCTCGTATGCCGACAAACTACCCTTGGCGCTGAACAGGTATCTAACAAAAGCAAAATTAGTTTCTCATTAAGACTTAAGTCATAACAGGACCCCAAATACGTTAATGTGTTTGCTAATAGCGGGGGAATTGTTTCCAGAACCGCAGGAGCGTGAAAGAATGAAATAAAAATGTTTCAAACAATAAGAGGCGAACCAATCGGCTATCCGTGTCATATTACAATGAAACTAGAAGCGTACCACGCCATTAAATGAAATTGTGCGGATTTCTTCTTTTATTACGACTGGTGTGAATACAGACAAGGAACTCGTTCTCGGGTGGTGGTTTTATGGCGAATTCAAACTAAATCCCGTCGAGACATACAACTTAAAAAGGTGAGAGAAAATACATTTACGTGTCTATAATTCGAATTTGTTGCAATTTTTTGGGACTTTTACCGGTTTAGTGAACTCACGGTGCAAGCAGCTGGTTTAGGACTTGTGTACTAGCGATTAAATATGCGGCGAGATTTTTAGAGTGTGGGTTAACGGAGAAACCATGGAAAACATAAAATACAACTCGCGGTTTTCTCGCTGTTACATTCGCGTTGTTTGACGTATATTTCCCATTCTACGATAGCTGGAATAACTTGTCGTTCAGTTTAGAAACTAAGCAACAAAAATGGAAATAAACGAGAAATAACATCAGTTATTAAGAATCCGATCTGGCTTGCGTTTTCCAGAATGGGTTTCATTTGTTATTTCAATTAATTTAGTACAATCTCGGCCCACTCATGATTTAAGCGCATTTGATCATGATATGAAATTTGCGCTATATAAATTTTAATTATTATTATTATTATCGCAGCAGTGTTCAACCGAAATTTCTCGTAAATCGTCTGACAAAAATCGATACGGACATTCTTTACATCACACAAAAATTCAAGACCTGCTGATCTTGAACAACGGGAAAGTTTGTGGAAATTCTCATTCATCGACAAATCTAATCCTAGCAGTATGCGGGATGTTTGTCACACTTGAACCTAGTTATATGGCCTTAGCTCCCAAGAGTCTCCTGTAACTCAGTGGTAGAGCGTCCGACCGGTGTGCGGAAGGTCATCGGTTCGACTCCTGTTGGGGGAACTCGACATTTTTTTCCGATTAGCTTGATATCTCTCTCAACGGGAAAGTTGTCTCCATGCAAATTAATTTTGAATAATACATCGCCATTTTCTTGGCTTGATATATTTACTTACTATAATTTTACGGGACATTTGCAATTGCACGGTATGTCTTCATTTGCTTCTAGGTAAATAAACCCGCTAAAGTTTCCGGATTCATTAATGTTTCCGGATTCATCACATTTGGGGTATTCGGATTCGTCGGCGTTTACACTGGAGGGTTATTCGGATTCTCAACTGTTTACACACATCGATGCATGAATCCGGGGAAATTCATATGATCTCAGGCGGATAAATATCCGGATTCATTCCGGATTCATTCGAATAATCGTTTACACTTTGATTTCGGATTCAAAATCTCCGCACACGCGACCAAACCGGGACAGTTTCATCCCGGATTCGTCCACCTGTGTGTAAACTGCAAAACGAATCCGGTGCCAAAACGTCCCGGATTCGTCACGAATACGGAAAAATCTCCTCTAGTGTAAACGTAGTCTGATGAGTGTTTGTTGAAACAAACTGACTCGGTCAAGATTAGCCTCCGGAGATCGAAATATACTTATGCTTTTTTATTGAAATTTTACATACATGAAAACTAAGATAATAACACGAATTTTAATCATTGGGAAAGGTAGCAAGTCTAGCAAGAAGATCATTTTTATTGCATTCTGGAATACATGCATAGCAAACATGGCGACGGTTTTGCCTCCGTTAGCCTGAAGTAACGTTTAGGAGGGATAAATTTTTAACAATGTTTTTCGATGCCTGAGTCGCATCAGTTACAATAATTATTTCCTTTCAATTTATCCTGCAGCGTATTTCGCTCATTATTTTATTATTCTCACAATATATCAAAGACGCCGATTTTTATCATTCACGCATAAACAGTTTACCGATCCTCATAAAATGTCTCATTGTCACGTCAGTTTACGTCATGTTGCTTAGCAACCTTTTTTATGTCAGCTTACGTCATGTTGCTTAGCAACTTTTGCTGACCGGAAGTGGACGACTTCATGGCTTGCACGCGGTGTTGACTACTAAAACGACGAAAACCATTAAAAAATTTATAATACCACAGTGATATAGTTTTTAACCAATCAAAACGCACGTACTATCTTGGTTATCTTTTATGAAATTCCACGCTAACTTTATAGTTTTGTGAATCTACGACCATCTTAAAAAAAATAGAACGCAATTATCTCCATGTTTAGATACTAAAAAAAATTCAGTTTGGTGAATAGCACCCAAATTTAACAATTAATCGCCCACGCAGCAGTACTGCATTTGAATATGTAATTCATTGTAAATGCTTCATAAATTGTTCCCTGTGGCATGTGTTGCCACAATAATGTTTTAGAAATAGCAGCTTGTTAAGACTACGCAAGCCATTTTACCAAAGCGTCAAAACAACTCGTATTCAGTGTTTTATTTACTTTAATGCTATAAAGGCCCGATCAAACGGTCACAACATTTGTCACAACATTCTTACAACATTTGTTGTGAGCCGATGTTGAGATAGCCTGTTCCAGGCTCTCGGAAAGTAGAGAAGAAGCGAAAAAGCGAACGGCCGCGCGAAGGGAGTCTGGGAGAGAATTTAGCGAAACCCTCACAACAATGTTGTGAGGTGTTGTGACGAGTTTGAATTCTTTTCAACTTTGTCTCAATTCATTTGTTCTTGAAATGTTGAGAGGTTGTTGTGGCCGTTTTGACCGGGCATGGTCACAACATGTCACAACAAAATGTTGTGAGAATGTTGTGACAAATGTTGTGACCGTTTGATCGGGCCTTAATCTTACCATGCCTGTACGCGTCATTGACGTGGTGTCTCCTCAGAAATCACGTGGTTAATTTGGATTTTAATATGAAAACCATCATAGCGGCTATCGTGAATAAGGCCTGGGACGAGCCAGCTGCTGGAGGGGTACCTTAGCCCCTCGAGGGTTAGAGCGAGACTACCGAAGGAGGCAAAATAAAACGCAATAACGAGACAACATCATGATGCCTGGAACAGGCTACAAACATAGAGAACGTACACGCATTGACGTCCCTGCTAAAATTCCAAAACCCGATCCGCCATCTTGGATCCGCCATATTGGATTTCGTGATCTTTCTATATCTGACTCGAATTTGCTAAAAAGAATTAAAACTGTACAGTTACTCAAAGATATGCCGGTACGAACCCATTTACTATTTGTACCGAGCGATTCAGTATAATTACGGCAACTTCACTCTTATTTCAGTTTATATTCTTTTCGTTCATTTTAGGTAATTAGTTGTGACAATAAACCCCTCTACGAAACAACCAAGGCGACTACGCAAAAGTTAACAACCTCTAAATAAAGACAGCTTCACAAATCACAGGATATCAGTCCAACAAGCGGAAAAACGGATAGCTAATTCCAATCAACCATCAAGCTCGCAAGGCACAATAAGCTCAGCAGTGAAATTTGCGTGCGATTCAACTCCAGATCACACAAGATGGGTAACAGAAAGACAAAACTGAAGAAAGACGAGTTGAACGACTTGATGGAAGGTACACATTTTACGCAAAAAGAAATTGAAGATTGGTACAAAGGTTTCATGAAAAGCTGTCCAAGTGGATTTGTCTCCTCTGCAGATTTCCAAGACATGTACTCGGATTTTTTCGAGGGGGACGCATCCGAGTTTGCTACTCACGTTTTCCGCACATTCGATTCGGACAAAAGCGGCTTCATTGACTTCAAAGAATTCATGTACTCGCTGTCGATCACGTCCCGAGGAAATTTGGAAGAAAAATTGGAGTGGGCTTTCAGGATCTACGATGTGGACGGCGATGGTTACGTCACGAAGTTTGAGATGGAAAATATCATTCGATCCGTGTACAAGATGTACGCGGATAGTCGTCTGGGGAAGAAGGAAACTCCGGAGCAGCGCACAGCGAGGATTTTCGAAAAAGTTTGACTTGAACAAGGACGGAAAGCTTACCATGGAAGAGTTTAAGACTGGGGCGAGAAGTGATCCGTTCCTCGTTTTGATGATGCAATACAAGGCGTTGCATAGTCGAAAGGACTCGGAGTCTTCCGTACAAAACAATAATGGTCAATAATTGATCGATATATCCTCGTTTTTTTTTTAAATTTAACTCTAATGAATGGGTCAGTTCCAAAGGCGATCATTCATTCCCCCGGGAAAACCCTCCGGGCATTTGACTTTTTTGAAAATTTCTGATCAAATCACTAGTCGGCCGATTAGTCGGTCAATACCCCGTTGTTGACCGTTGTTTGGGTCAAATACCCACTCTATGGACGAAAAAACCGTCCTTTGGTTCTTTTATATTGAGGCAATAAATAAATAAAAAAATTAACAATTTGTTTAAGTAAAAACAAAGTCTGACTTGATACGGAGTGGTAGGTACATTAGTAAAGTAAGAATAGATAATATATGCAGGGTACAATATATGTCCCCATACACCAAGTACCTACCTACGGAGTACGAAATCCGTTTAATATGTGACCGCTGACCAATGTTTCGTCGACAGCCAACTACTCCCTCGGGCGGGCTGCGCTTCTTATTTCAGTCAAATTCCTTTCTATACGGAGCTGAGCAAGAGTCAAATGCCCGGGGTTATGCCCGGGGTAGATGGTCACGCTTGGAATTGACTGATACACAACGAAAGGACAGTTTAAATCCGATGGTTTTAATTTGTCTGTTGTTGCCTATAATCAATTTGGAGAGTTTAACATTTTATCATTGACTTGGGTTGACGAAAGAAGCTCTTTCACAGTTCACAACTGCTTTCGGGAATAAACTGAATAACTGCAACTCGGCCGTGGATAAGTTGAATTCCCGGGACACGAGGTCCAGACAGTCTCCATTTTACTTTTCGTCAGCCCAAGAAGACCCTGGCACAAGGTTACAGTTAAAATACCAGCGCTCATGTTATTTACAAAATGTTCTTCAATTATACTAACAACATTGAATAAAGCTGAATAAGGATTAAAGTTGGTTTACTCCGCATTTTTTCTTTATCATTATTGTCGCAGAATCTTTACGGAGCCCACTCAGCCCACACCGCTAGTTCAATATCAATCTGTGTTTAACTGGTTTATTCTTTCCGTGGTCAGGGGCACCCAACAACGGTTTTCTCCCGAATGCTTTAAAAAAACTATTTTAGGCTGTCTGGTGTGCTTTTAAAGATCTATAAATTAATTCTAAGCTGAGCTATAAAATTTATATTTGTTCGGTCATTCTACGGAAACATTAGACTTCACGAATTTATTAGAGCTTTTTCAGTCACTTCCCGAAAACACCAGCTCTTCCTTGCTGATTTTTACTTTCCGAAAATACTAGCTGACCTTTTTTTCCTTTCCAAAAATCCTAGCTGACCTTTTTTTGTACCCAAAACAAAATGTTTAACTCTCCGCAAATAATAGGCATTAATTTTCCAATATTAAGAAATGTGGTAGTCATTCTGGTAGTCATTCTGGTGGTCATTCTGGTGGCCATTCTGCTGGTTATGCTAGTGGTCATTCTGGTAGTCATTCTGGTAGTCATTCTGGTGGTCATTCTGGTGGTCATTCTGGTGGTCATTCTGGTAGTAATTCTGGTAGTTATTGTGATGGTCATTCCGGTGGTCATTCTGGTAGTCATTCTGGTAATCATTCGGTGGTCATTCTGGTGGTCATTCTGGTGGTCATCCTGGTAGTCATTCTGGTGATCATTCTGGTAGTCATTCTGGTGGTCATTCTGGTAGTCATTCTGGTGGTCATTCTGGTGGTCATTCTGGTAGTTATTCTGATGGTTATTCTGGTGGTCATTCTGGTAATAATTCTGGTAGTTATTGTGATGGTCATTCCGGTGGTCATTCTGGTAGTCATTCTGGTAATCATTCGGTGGTCATTCTGGTGGTCATCCTGGTAGTCATTCTGGTGGTCATTCTGGTAGTCATTCTGGTGGTCATTCTGGTAGTCATTCTGGTGGTCATTCTGGTGGTCATTCTGGTAGTTATTCTGGTAGTCATTCTTTTGGTCATTCTGGTGGTCATTCTGGTAGTCATTCTGGTGGTCATTCTAGTGGTCATTCTGGTGGTCATTCTAGTGGTCATTCTGGTAGTCAATCTGGTAGTCATTCTGGTGGTCTTACTGGTAGTCATTCGGATGGTCATTCTGGTGGTCGTTTTGCTGGTCATTCTGGTAGTCGTTCTGGTGGTCATTCTAGTGGTCATTCTGGTAGTCATTCTGGTAGTCATTGTGGTGGTCATTCTGGTGGTCATTCTGGTAGTCATTCTGGTAGTCATTCGGTGGTCATTCTGGTGGTCATTCTGATAGTCATTCTGGTGATCATTCTGGAAGTCATTCTGATGGTCATTCTGGTAGTCATTCTGGTAGTCATTCTGGTAGTCATTCTGGTGGTCATTCTGGTAGTCATTCTGGTAGTCATTCTGGTAGTCATTCTGGTAGTCATTCTTTTGGTAATTTTGGTGGTCATTCTGGTAGTCATTCTGGTGGTCATTCTAGTGGTCATTCTGGTGGTCATTCTAGTGGGCATTCTGGTAGTCATTCTGGTAGTCATTGTGGTGGTCAATGTGGTGGTCATTCTGGTAGTCATTCTGGTAGTCTTTCTGGTGGTCATTTTAATGGTCATTCTGGTAGTCATTCTGGTGTTCATCCTGGCAGTAATTCTGGTAGTCATTGTAGTGGTCATTCTAGTAGTCATTCTGGTGGTCATTCTGGTGGTCATTCTGGTAGTCGTTCTGGTGGTCATTCTGGTAGTCATTCTGGTGGTCATTCTAGTAGTTGTTCGGTGGTCTTTTTGGTAGTCATACTGGTGGTCATTCTGGTGGTCATTCTGGTGGTCATTCTGGTTGTCATTCTGCTGGTTATACTGGTAGTCATTCTGGTAGTCATTCTGGTGGTCATTCTAGTAGTCATTCTGGTAGTCATTCTGGTAGTCATTCTGGTACTCATTCTGGTAGTCATTCTGGTGGTCATTCTGGTAGTCATTCTGGTGGTCATTCTGGTAGTCATTCTGGTAGTCATTCTTTGGTCATTCTGGTGGTCATTCTGGTAGTCATTCTGGTGGTCATTTAGTGGTCATTCTGGCGGTCATTCTAGTGATCATTCTGGTAGTAATTCTGGTGGTCATTCTGGTGGTCATTCTGGTAGTCATTCTGGTAGTCATTCTGGTGGTCATTCTGGTAGTCATTCTGTGGTCATTCTGGTGGTCATTTTAGTGGTCATTCTGGTGGTCATTCTAGTGATCATTTTGGTAGTCATTCTGGTAGTCACTGTGGTGGTCATTCTGGTGGTCATTCTGGTAGCCATTCTGGTAGTCATTCGGTGGTCATTCTGGTTGTCATTCTGGTAGTCATTCTGGTGGTCATTCTGCAAATCATTCTGATGGTCATTCTGGTTGTCATTCTGGTAGTCATTCTGGCAGTCATTCTGGAGGTCATTCTGGTGGTCATTCTGGAAGTTATTCTGGAAGTCATTCTGGTGGTCATTTTAATGGTCATTCTGGTAGTCATTCTGGTGTTTAGTCTGGTGGTCATTCTGGTAGTCGTTCTGGTGGTCATTCTGCTGGTCATTCTGGTAGTCATTCTGGTGGTCATTCTGGTGGTCATTCTGGTAGTCATTCTGGTGGTCATTCTGGTAGTCATTCTGGTAGTTATTCTTTTGGTCATTCTGGTGGTCATTCTGGTAGTCATTCTGGTGGTCATTTTAGTGGTCATTCTGGCGGTCATTCTAGTGATCATTCTGGTAGTCATTCTGGTAGTCATTCTGGTGGTCATTGTGGTGGTCATTCTGGTAGCCATTCTGGTAGTCATTCGGTGGTCATTCTGGTTGTCATTCTGGTAGTCATTCTGGTGGTCATTCTGGTGATGGTCATTTTGGTTGTCATTCGATGGTCATTCTGGTAATCATGTCATTCTAGTGGTCATTCTGGTGGTCATTCTGGAAGTTATTCTGGAAGTCATTCTGGTGGTCATTCTGGTAGTCTTTCTGGTGGTCATTTTAATGGTCATTCTGGTAGTCATTCTGGTGTTCATCCTGGCAGTAATTCTGGTAGTCATTGTAGTGGTCATTCTAGTAGTCATTCTGGTGGTCATTCTGGTGGTCATTCTGGTAGTCGTTCTGGTGGTCATTCTGGTAGTCATTCTGGTGGTCATTCTAGTGGTGGTCATTCTGGTGGTCATTCTGGTGGTCATTCTGGTTGTCATTCTGCTGGTTATACTGGTAGTCATTCTGGTAGTCATTCTGGTGGTCATTCTAGTAGTCATTCTGGTAGTCATTCTGGTAGTCATTCTGGTACTCATTCTGGTAGTCATTCTGGTGGTCATTCTGGTAGTCATTCTGGTGGTCATTCTGGTAGTCATTCTGGTAGTCATTCTTTTGGTCATTCTGGTGGTCATTCTGGTAGTCATTCTGGTGGTCATTTTAGTGGTCATTCTGGCGGTCATTCTAGTGATCATTCTGGTAGTAATTCTGGTGGTCATTCTGGTGGTCATTCCGGTAGTCATTCTGGTAGTCATTCTGGTGGTCATTCTGGTAGTCATTCTGTGGTCATTCTGGTGGTCATTTTAGTGGTCATTCTGGTGGTCATTCTAGTGATCATTTTGGTAGTCATTCTGGTAGTCACTGTGGTGGTCATTCTGGTGGTCATTCTGGTAGCCATTCTGGTAGTCATTCGGTGGTCATTCTGGTTGTCATTCTGGTAGTCATTCTGGTGGTCATTCTGCAAATCATTCTGATGGTCATTCTGGTTGTCATTCTGATAGTCATTCTGGCAGTCATTCTGGAGGTCATTCTGGTGGTCATTCTGGAAGTTATTCTGGAAGTCATTCTGGTGGTCATTTTAATGGTCATTCTGGTAGTCATTCTGGTGTTTATCCTGGCAGTAATTCTGGTAGTCATTGTAGTGTTCATTCTAGTAGTCATTCTGGTGGTCATTCTGGTGGTCATTCTGGTAGTCGTTCTGGTGGTCATTCTGCTGGTCATTCTGGTAGTCATTCTGGTGGTCATTCTGGTGGTCATTCTAGTAGTCATTCTGGTGGTCATTCTGGTAGTCATTCTGGTAGTTATTCTTTTGGTCATTCTGGTGGTCATTCTGGTAGTCATTCTGGTGGTCATTTTAGTGGTCATTCTGGCGGTCATTCTAGTGATCATTCTGGTAGTCATTCTGGTAGTCATTCTGGTGGTCATTGTGGTGGTCATTCTGGTAGCCATTCTGGTAGTCATTCGGTGGTCATTCTGGTTGTCATTCTGGTAGTCATTCTGGTGGTCATTCTGGAAATCATTCTGATGGTCATTTTGGTTGTCATTCGGGTGGTCATTCTGGTAATCATTCTGGCAGTCATTCTAGTGGTCATTCTGGTGGTCATTCTGGAAGTTATTCTGGAAGTCATTCTGGTGGTCATTCTGGTAGTCTTTCTGGTGGTCATTTTAATGGTCATTCTGGTAGTCATTCTGGTGTTCATCCTGGCAGTTATTCTGGTAGTCATTGTAGTGGTCATTCTAGTAGTCATTCTGGTGGTCATTCTGGTGGTCATTCTGGTAGTCGTTCTGGTGGTCATTCTGGTAGTCATTCTGGTGGTCATTCTAGTAGTTGTTCGGTGGTCTTTCTGGTAGTCATACTGGTGGTCATTCTGGTGGTCATTCTGGTGGTCATTCTGGTTGTCATTCTGGTAGTCATTCTGGTACTCATTCTGGTAGTCATTCTGGTGGTCATTCTGGTAGTCATTCTGGTGGTCATTCTGGTGGCCATTCTGGTGGTCATTCTGGTGGTCATTCTGGTGGTCATTCTGGTAGTCATTCTGGTAGTCATTCTGGTACTCATTCTGGTAGTCATTCTGGTGGTCATTCTGGTAGTCATTCTGGTGGTCATTCTGGTGGCCATTCTGGTGGTCATTCTGGTGGTCATTCTGGTGGTCATTCTGGGAGTCATTCTGGTGGTACATTCTAGTGGTCATTCTGGTAGTCATTCTGGTAGTGATTATGGTAGTCATTCTGGTAGTCATTAGGTGGTCATTCTGGTATTCATTCCGGTAGTTATTCTGGTATTCATTTTTGTGGTAATTCTGGTGGTCATTCTGGTGGTCATTCTGGTGGTCATTCTGGTGGTCATTCTAGTAGTCATTCGGTGGTCTTTCTGGTAGTCATTTTCGTAGTCATTCTGGTAGTCATTCTGGTGGTCATTCTGGTAGTCATTCTGGTAGTCATTCTTGTGGCCATTTTGGTGGTCATTCTGGTAGTCATTCTGGTGGTCATTTTAATGGTCATTCTGGTAGTCATTCTGGTGTTCATCCTGGCAGTAATTCTGGTAGTCATTGTAGTGGTCATTCTAGTAGTCATTCTGGTGGTCATTCTGGTGGTCATTCTGGTAGTCGTTCTGGTGGTCATTCTGGTAGTCATTCTGGTGGTCATTCTAGTAGTTGTTCGGTGGTCTTTCTGGTAGTCATACTGGTGGTCATTCTGGTGGTCATTCTGGTGGTCATTCTGGTTGTCATTCTGCTGGTTATACTGGTAGTCATTCTGGTAGTCATTCTGGTGGTCATTCTAGTAGTCATTCTGGTAGTCATTCTGGTAGTCATTCTGGTACTCATTCTGGTAGTCATTCTGGTGGTCATTCTGGTAGTCATTCTGGTGGTCATTCTGGTAGTCATTCTGGTAGTCATTCTTTTGGTCATTCTGGTGGTCATTCTGGTAGTCATTCTGGTGGTCATTTTAGTGGTCATTCTGGCGGTCATTCTAGTGATCTTTCTGGTAGTAATTCTGGTGGTCATTCTGGTGGTCATTCCGGTAGTCATTCTGGTAGTCATTCTGGTGGTCATTCTGGTAGTCATTCTGTGGTCATTCTGGTGGTCATTCTGGTGGTCATTCTGGTGGTCATTCTGGTGGTCATTCTGGTAGTCATTCTGGTGGTCATTCTAGTGGTCATTCTGGTAGTCATTCTGGTAGTCATTCTGGTAGTCATTCGGTGGTCATTCTGGTATTCATTCCGGTAGTCATTCTGGTATTCATTTTTGTGGTAATTCTGGTAGTCATTCTGGTGGTCATTCTAGTAGTCATTCGGTGGTCTTTCTGGTAGTCATTTTCGTAGTCATTCTGGTAGTCATTCTGGTGGTCATTCTGGTAGTCATTCTGGTAGTCATTCTTGTGGACATTTTGGTGGTCATACTGGTAGTCATTCTGGTGGTCATTCTAGTGGTCATTCTAGTGGTCATTCTAGTGGTCATTCTGGTTGTCATTCTGGTAGTCATTCTTGTAGTCATTCGGTGGTCATTCTGGTATTTATTCCGGTAGTCATTCTGGTATTCATTTTTTGGTAATTCTGGTAGTCATTCTGGTGGTCATTTTGGTGGTCATTCTGGTGGTCATTCTGGTGGTCATTCTAGTAGTCATTCGGTGGTATTTCTGGTAGTCATTTTCGTAGTCATTCTGGTAGTCATTCTGGTAGTCATTCTTGTGGCCATTTTGGTGGTCATTCTGGTAGTCATTCTGGTAGTAATTCTGGTAGTCATTCTGGTAGTCATTCTGGTGGTAATTCTGGTAGTCATTCTGGTAGTCATTCTGGTAGTCATTCTGGTAGTCATTCTGGTGGTCATTCCGGTAGTCATTCTGCTAGTCATTCTGGTGGTCATTCTGGTAGTCATTCGGTGGTCATTCTGGTGGCCATTCTGGTGGTCATTCTGGTGGTCATTCTGGTGGTCATTCTGGGAGTCATTCTGGTGGTACATTCTAGTGGTCATTCTGGTAGTCATTCTGGTAGTGATTCTGGTAGTCATTCTGGTAGTCATTAGGTGGTCATTCTGGTATTCATTCCGGTAGTTATTCTGGTATTCATTTTTGTGGTAATTCTGGTGGTCATTCTGGTGGTCATTCTGGTGGTCATTCTGGTGGTCATTCTAGTAGTCATTCGGTGGTCTTTCTGGTAGTCATTTTCGTAGTCATTCTGGTAGTCATTCTGGTGGTCATTCTGGTAGTCATTCTGGTAGTCATTCTTGTGGCCATTTTAGTCATTCTGGTAGTCATTCTGGTGGTCATTCTAGTGGTCGTCCTAGTGGTCATTCTAGTGGTCATTCTGGTAGTCATTCTGGTAGTCATTCTGGTAGTCATTCTCGTGGTGTTTCTGGTAGTCATTCGGATGGTCATTCTGGTGGTCATTTAGGTGGTCATTCTGGTAGTCGTTCTGGTAGTCATTCTAGTGGTCATTGTGGTAGTCATTCTGGTAGTCATTTTGTGCTCATTCTTTTGGTCCTTCTGGTAGTCATTCGGATGGTCATTCTGGTGGTCATTCTGGTAGTCATTCTGGTGGTCATTCTAGTGGTCATTCTGGTAGTCATTCTGGTAGTCATTGTGGTTGTCATTGTGGTGGTCATTCTAATAGTCATTCTGGTAGTCATTCTGGTATTCATTCTGGTGGTCATTCCGGTAGTCATTCTGGTAGTCATTCTGGTGGTCATTCTGGTAGTCATTCTGTGGTCATTCTGGTGGTCATTCTGGTGGTCATTCTGGTGGTCATTCTGGTGGTCATTCTGGCAGTCATTCTGGCGGTCATTCTAGTGGTCATTCTGGTAGTCATTCTGGTAGTCATTCTGGTAGTCATTCGGTGGTCATTCTGGTATTCATTCCGGTAGTCATTCTGGTATTCATTTTTGTGGTAATTCTGGTAGTCATTCTGGTAGTCATTCTGGTGGTCACTCTGGTGGTCATTCTGCTGGTCATTCTGGTGGTCATTCTAGTAGTCATTCGGTGGTCTTTCTGGTACTCATTTTCGTAGTCATTCTGGTAGTCATTCTGGTGGTCATTCTGGTAGTCATTCTGGTAGTCATTCTTGTGGCCATTTTGGTGGTCATTCTGGTAGTCATTCTGGTGGTCATTCTAGTGGTCATTCTAGTGGTCATTCTAGTGGTCATTCTGGTAGTCATTCTGGTAGTCATTCTGGTAGTCATTCTCGTGGTGTTTCTGGTAGTCATTCGGATGGTCATTCTGGTGGTCATTTTGGTGGTCATTCTGGTAGTCGTTCTGGTAGTCATTCTAGTGGTCATTGTGGTAGTCATTCTGGTAGTCATTTTGTGCTCATTCTTTTGGTCCTTCTGGTAGTCATGCGGATGGTCATTCTGGTGGTCATTCTGGTAGTCATTCCGGTGGTCATTCTAGTGGTCATTCTGGTAGTCATTCTGGTAGTCATTGTGGTTGTCATTGTGGTGGTCATTCTGGTAGTCATTCTGGTAGTCATTTTGGTAGTCATTCTGGTGGTCATTCCGGTAGTCATTCTGGTAGTCATTCTGTTGGTCATTCTGGTAGTCATTCTGTGGTTATTCTGGTGGTAATGCTGGTGGTCATTGTGGTGGTCATTCTGGTGGTCATTCTGGTGGTCATTCTGGTGGTCATTCTGGTGGTCATTCTGCTGGTTATTCTGGTAGTCATTCTAGTAGTCATTCGGTGGTCTTTCTGGTACTCATTTTCGTAATCATTCTGGTAGTCATTCTGGTGGTCATTCTGGTAGTCATTCTGGTGGTCATTCTTGTGGCCATTTTGGTGGTCATTCTGGTAGTCATTCTGGTGGTCATTCTAGTGGTCATTCTAGTGGTCATTCTAGTGGTCATTCTGGTTGTCATTCTGGTAGTCATTCTGGTAGTCATTCTCGTGGTGTTTCTGGTAGTCATTCGGATGGTCATTCTGGTGGTCATTTTGGTGGTCATTCTGGTAGTCGTTCTGGTAGTCATTCTAGTGATCATTGTGGTAGTCATTCTGGTAGTCATTTTGTGCTCATTCGTTTGGTCCTTCTGGTAGTCCTTCGGATGGTCTTTCTGGTGGTCATTCTGGTAGTCATTCTGGTGGTCATTCTAGTGGTCATTCTGGTAGTCATTGTGGTTGTCATTCTGGTGGTCATTCTGGTAGTCTTTCTGGTGGTCATTGTAATGGTAATTCTGGTAGTCATTCTGGTGTTCATCCTGGCAGTCATTCTGGTAGTCAGTATGGTGGTCTTTCTTGTAGTCATTCGGATGGTCATTCTGGTGGTCATTTTCGTTGTCATTCTGTTGGTCATTCTGGTGGTAATTCTGGTAGTCATTCTTGTGGTCATTCTGGTGGTCATTCTAGTGGTCATTCTGGTAGTCATTCTGGTAGTCATTTTGGTGGTCATTCGGATGGTCATTCTGGTGGTCATTCTGGTGGTCATTCTGGTGGTCATTCTAGTAGTCATTCGGTGGTTTTTCTGGTAGTCATTTTCGTAGTCATTCTGGTAGTCATTCTGGTGGTCATTCTGGTAGTCATTCTGGTAGTCATTCTTGTGGCCATTTTGGTGGTCATTCTGGTAGTCATTCTGGTGGTCATTCTAGTGGTCATTCTAGTGGTCATTCTAGTGGTCATTCTGGTAGTCATTCTGGTAGTCATTCTGGTAGTCATTCGGTGGTCATTCTGGTATTCATTTTTGTGGTAATTCTGGTAGTCATTCTGGTAGTCATTCTGGTGGTCATTCTGGTGGTCATTCTGCTGGTCATTCTGGTGGTCATTCTAGTAGTCATTCGGTGGTCTTTCTGGTACTCATTTTCGTAGTCATTCTGGTAGTCATTCTGGTGGTCATTCTGGTAGTCATTCTGGTAGTCATTCTTGTGGCCATTTTGGTGGTCATTCTGGTAGTCATTCTGGTGGTCATTCTAGTGGTCATTCTAGTGGTCATTCTAGTGGTCATTCTGGTTGTCATTCTGGTAGTCATTCTGGTAGTCATTCTCGTGGTGTTTCTGGTAGTCATTCGGATGGTCATTCTGGTGGTCATTCTGGTAGTCATTCTAGTGGTCATTCTAGTGGTCATTCTGGTAGTCATTCTGGTAGTCATTGTGGTTGTCATTGTGGTGATCATTCTGGTAGTCATTCTGGTAGTCATTTTGGTAGTCATTCTGGTGGTCATTCCGGTAGTCATTCTGGTAGTCATTCTGGTGGTCATTCTGGTAGTCATTCTGTGGTCATTCTGGTGGTATGCTGGTGGTCATTCTGGTGGTCATTCTGGTGGTCATTTTGGTAGTCCATTCTGGTGGTCATTCTAGTGGTCATTCTAGTAGTCATTCTGGTAGTCATTCTGGTAGTCATTCGGTGGTCATTCTGGTATTCATTCCGGGAGTCATTCTGGTATTCATTTTGTGGTAATTCTGGTAGTCATTCTGGTGGTCATTCTGGTGGTCATTCTTGTGGTCATTCTGGTGGTCATTCTAGTAGTCATTCGGTGGTCTTTCTGGTAGTCATTTTCGTAGTCATTCTGGTAGTCATTCTGGTGGTCATTCTAGTGGTCATTCTAGTGGTCATTCTGGTAGTCATTCTGGTAGTCATTCTGGTAGTCATTCTCGTGGTGTTTCTGGTAGTCATTCGGATGGTCATTCTGGTGGTCATTTTGGTGGTCATTCTGGTAGTCGTTCTGGTAGTCATTCTAGTGGTCATTGTGGTAGTCATTCTGGTAGTCATTTTGTGCTCATTCTTTTAGTCCTTCTGGTAGTCATTCTGATGGTCAATCTGGTGGTCATTCTGGTAGTCATTCTGGTGGTCATTCTAGTGGTCATTCTGGTAGTCATTCTGGTAGTCATTGTGGTAGTCATTGTGGTGGTCATTCTGGTAGTCATTCTGGTAGTCATTTTGGTAGTCATTCTGGTGGTCATTCCGGTAGTCATTCTGGTAGTCATTCTGGTGGTCATTCTGGTAGTCATTCTGTGGTCATTCTGTTGGTAATTCTGGTGGTCATTCTGGTGGTCATTCTGGTGGTCATTCTGGTAGTCATTCTGGTGGTCATTCTAGTGGTCATTCTGGTAGTCATTCTGGTAGTCATTCTGGTAGTCATTCGGTGGTCGTTCTGGTATTCATTCCGGTAGTCATTCTGGTATTCATTTTGTGGTAATTCTGGTAGTCATTCTGGTAGTCATTCTGGTGGTCATTCTGGTGGTCATTGTGGTGGTCATTCTGGTGGTCATTCTAGTAGTCATTCGGTGGTCTTTCTGGTAGTCATTTTCGTGGTCATTCTGGTAGTCATTCTGGTGGTCATTCTGGTAGTCATTCTTGTGGTCATTCTGGTAGTCATTCTGGTAGTCATTCTGGTAGTCATTCTGGTAGTCATTCTGGTAGTCATTCTCGTGGTGTTTCTGGTAGTCATTCGGATGGTCATTCTGGTGGTCATTTTGGTGGTCATTCTGGTAGTCGTTCTGGTAGTCATTCTAGTGGTCATTGTGGTAGTCATTCTGGTTGTCATTCTGGTGGTCTTTCTAGAAGTCATTCGGATGGTCCTTCTGGTGGTCATTCTGGTGGTCATTTTGGTGGTCATTCTGGTAGTCGTTCTGGTAGTCATTCTAGTGGTCATTGTGGTAGTCATTCTGGTTGTCATTCTGGTGGTCTTTCTGGAAGTCATTCGGATGGTCCTTCTGGTGGTCATTTTGGTGGTCATTCTGGTAGTCATCCTGGTGGTCATTGGTCGTTCTGGTAGTAATTCGGATGGTTATTCTGGTGGTCCTTCTGGTGGTCATTTTGGTGGTCATTCTGGTGGTCATTCTAGTGGTCATTCTGGTAGTCATTCTGGTAGTCTTTCTGGTGGTCATTCTGGTGGTCATTCTGGTGGTCATTCTGGTGGTCATTCTGGTGGTCATTCTGGTGGTCATTCTGGTGGTCATTCTGGTGTCATTCCGTGGTCATTCTGGTGGTCATTCTGGTGGTCATTTTGGTGGTCATTCTAGTAGTCATTCGGTGGTCTTTCTGGTAGTCATTTTCGTAGTCATTCTGGTAGTCATTCTGGTGGTCATTCTGGTAGTCATTCTGGTAGTCATTCTTGTGGCCATTTTGGTGGTCATTCTCGTGGTGTTTCTGGTAGTCATTCTGGTAGTCATTCTGATGGTCATTCTAGTGGTCATTCTGGTAGTCATTCTGGTAGTCATTCGGTGGTGATTCTGGTATTCATTCCGGTAGTCATTGTGGTATTCATTTTTGTGGTAATTCTGGTAGTCATTCTGGTGGTCATTCTGGTGGTCATTCTGGTGGTCATTCTGGTGGTCATTCTGGTGGTCATTCTAGTAGTCATTCGGTGGTCTTTCTGGTAGTCATTTTCGTAGTCATTCTGGTAGTCATTCTGGTGGTCATTCTGGTGGTCATTCTGGTAGTCATTCTGGTGGTCATTCTAGTGGTCATTCTAGTGGTCATTCTAGTGGTCATTCTGGTAGTCATTCTGGTAGTCATTCTGGTAGTCATTCTCGTGGTCATTGTGGTAGTCATTCTGGTAGTCATTTTGTGCTCATTCTTTTGGTCCTTCTGGTAGTCATTCGGATGGTCATTCTGGTGGTCATTCTGGTAGTCATTCTGGTGGTCATTCTAGTGGTCATTCTGGTAGTCATTCTGGTAGTCATTCTGGTAGTCATTGTGGTTGTCATTTGGTGGTCATTCTGGCAGTCGTTCTGGTAGTCATTCTAGTGGTCATTGTGGTAGTCATTCTGGTAGTCATTTTGTGCTCATTCTTTTGGTCCTTCTGGTAGTCATTCGGATGGTCATTCTGGTGGTCATTCTGGTAGTCATTCTGGTAGTCATTCTGGTTGTCATTGTGGTGGTCATTCTGGTAGTCATTCTGGTAGTCATTCTGGTAGTCATTCTGGTGGTCATTCCGGTAGTCATTCTGGTAGTCATTCTGGTGGTCATTCTGTGGTCATTCTGGTGGTCATTCTGGTGGTCATTCTGGTGGTCATTCTGGTGGTCATTCTGGTAGTCATTCTTGTGGTCATTCTAGTGGTCATTCTGGTAGTCATTCTGGTAGTCATTCGGTGGTCATTCTGGTATTCATTCCGGTAGTCATTCTGGTATTCATTTTTGTGGTAATTCTGGTAGTCATTCTGGTGGTCATTCTGGTGGTCATTCTGGTGGTCATTCTGGTGGTCATTCTAGTAGTCATTCGGTGGTCTTTCTGGTACTCATTTTCGTAGTCATTCTGGTAGTCATTCTGGTGGTCATTCTGGTAGTCATTCTGGTAGTCATTCTTGTGGCCATTTTGGTGGTCATTCTGGTAGTCATTCTGGTGGTCATTCTAGTGGTCATTCTAGTGGTCATTCTAGTGGTCATTCTGGTTGTCATTCTGGTAGTCATTCTGGTAGTCATTCTCGTGGTGTTTCTGGTAGTCATTCGGATGGTCATTCTGGTGGTCATTTTGGTGGTCATTCTGGTAGTCGTTCTGGTAGTCATTCTAGTGATCATTGTGGTAGTCATTCTGGTAGTCATTTTGTGCTCATTCGTTTGGTCCTTCTGGTAGTCATTCGGATGGTCATTCTGGTGGTCATTCTGGTAGTCATTCTGGTGGTCATTCTAGTGGTCATTCTGGTAGTCATTGTGGTTGTCATTCTGGTGGTCATTCTGGTAGTCTTTCTGGTGGTCATTGTAATGGTAATTCTGGTAGTCATTCTGGTGTTCATCCTGGCAGTCATTCTGGTAGTCATTATGGTGGTCTTTCTTGTAGTCATTCGGATGGTCATTCTGGTGGTCATTTTCGTTGTCATTCTGTTGGTCATTCTGGTGGTAATTCTGGTAGTCATTCTTGTGGTCATTCTGGTGGTCATTCTAGTGGTCATTCTGGTAGTCATTCTGGTAGTCATTTTGGTGGTCATTCGGATGGTCATTCTGGTGGTCATTCTGGTGGTCATTCTAGTAGTCATTCGGTGGTTTTTCTGGTAGTCATTTTCGTAGTCATTCTGGTAGTCATTCTGGTGGTCATTCTGGTAGTCATTCTGGTAGTCATTCTTGTGGCCATTTTGGTGGTCATTCTGGTAGTCATTCTGGTGGTCATTCTAGTGGTCATTCTAGTGGTCATTCTAGTGGTCATTCTGGTAGTCATTCTGGTAGTCATTCTGGTAGTCATTCTCGTGGTGTTTCTGGTAGTCATTCGGATGGTCATTCTGGTGGTCATTTTGGTGGTCATTCTGGTAGTCGTTCTGGTAGTCATTCTAGTGGTCATTGTGGTAGTCATTCTGGTAGTCATTTTGTGCTCATTCTTTGGTCCTTCTGGTAGTCATTCGGATGGTCATTCTGGTGGTCATTCTGGTAGTCATTCTAGTGGTCATTCTAGTGGTCATTCTGGTAGTCATTCTGGTAGTCATTGTGGTTGTCATTGTGGTGATCATTCTGGTAGTCATTCTGGTAGTCATTTTGGTAGTCATTCTGGTGGTCATTCTGGTAGTCATTCTGGTAGTCATTCTGGTGGTCATTCTGGTAGTCATTCTGTGGTCATTCTGGTGGTAATGCTGGTGGTCATTCTGGTGGTCATTCTGGTGGTCATTTTGGTAGTCATTCTGGTGGTCATTCTAGTGGTCATTCTGGTAGTCATTCTGGTAGTCATTCTGGTAGTCATTCGGTGGTCATTCTGGTATTCATTCTGGTAGTCATTCTGGTATTCATTTTTGTAGTAATTCTGGTAGTCATTCTGGTGGTCATTCTGGTGGTCATTCTTGTGGTCATTCTGGTGGTCATTCTAGTAGTCATTCGGTGGTCTTTCTGGTAGTCATTTTCGTAGTCATTCTGGTAGTCATTCTGGTGGTCATTCTGGTAGTCATTCTGGTAGTCATTCTTGTGGCCATTTTGGTGGTCATTCTGGTAGTCATTCTGGTGGTCATTCTAGTGGTCATTCTGGTAGTCATTCTGGTAGTCATTCTGGTAGTCATTCTGGTAGTCATTCTGGTAGTCATTCTGGTGGTCATTCTGGTGGTCATTCTGGTAGTCATTCTGGTAGTCATTCTGGTGGTCATTCTAGTGGTCATTCTGGTAGTCATTCTGGTAGTCATTCTAGTGGTCATTCTGGTAGTCATTCTGGTAGTCATTTTGTGGTCATTCTGGTTTTCTGGTAGTCATTCTGGTAGTCATTCTGGTGGTCATTCTGGTAGTCATTCTGGTGGTCATTCTGGTAGTCATTCGGTGGTCATTCTGGTGGTCATTCTGGTAGTCATTCTGGTAGTCATTCTGGTGGTCATTCTGGTAGTCATTCTGGTAGTCATTCTGGTGGTCATTCTGGTGGTCATTCTGGTGGTAGTCATTCTGGTAGTCATTCTGGGGTCATTCTGGTGGTCATTCTGGTAGTCATTCTGGTAGTCATTCGGTGGTCATTCTGGTAGTCATTCTGGTAGTCATTCTGGTGGTCATTCTGGTGGTCATTCTGGTAGTCATTCTGGTAGTCATTCTGGTGGTCATTCTGGTGGTCATTCTGGTGGTCATTCTGGTGGTCATTCTGGTAGTCATTCTGGTCATTCTGGTAGTCATTCTGGTAGTCATTCTGGTAGTCATTCTGGTAGTCATTCTGGTGGTCATTCTGGTAGTCATTCTGGTGGTCATTCTGGTAGTCATTCTGGTGGTCATTCTGGTAGTCATTGGTAGTCATTCTGGTGGTCATTCTGGTAGTCATTCTGGTAGTCATTCTGGTGGTCATTCTGGTGGTCATTCTGGTAGTCATTCTGGTAGTCATTCTGGTGGTCATTCTGGTAGTCATTCTGGTAGTCATTCTGGTGGTCATTCTGGTAGTCATTCTGGTAGTCATTCTGGTGGTCATTCTGGTGGTCATTCTGGTGTCATTCTGGTAGTCATTCTGGTAGTCATTCTGGTGGTCATTCTGGTAGTCATTCTGGTAGTCATTCTGGTCATTCTGGTAGTCATTCTGGTAGTCATTCTGGTGGTCATTCTGGTAGTCATTCTGGTAGTCATTCTGGTAGTCATTCTGGTGGTCATTCTGGTGGTCATTCTGGTAGTCATTCTGGTGGTCATTCTGGTAGTCATTCTGGTAGTCATTCTGGTAGTCATTCTGGTAGTCATTCTGGTAGTCATTCTGGTAGTCATTCTGGTAGTCATTCTGGTGGTCATTCTGGTAGTCATTCTGGTAGTCATTCTAGTCATTCTGTGGTCATTCTGGTAGTCATTCTGGTAGTCATTCTGGTGGTCATTCTGGTAGTCATTCTGGTAGTCATTCTGGTAGTCATTCTAGTGGTCATTCTGGTAGTCATTCTGGTAGTCATTCTGGTGGTCATTCTGGTGGTCATTCTGGTGGTCATTCTGGTAGTCATTCTGGTAGTCATTCTGGTGGTCATTCTGGTGGTCATTCTGGTAGTCATTCTGGTGGTCATTCTGGTGGTCATTCTGGTAGTCATTCTGGTAGTCATTCTGGTGGTCATTCTGGTGGTCATTCTGGTAGTCATTCTGGTAGTCATTCTGGTGGTCATTCTGGTAGTCATTCTGGTAGTCATTCTTGTGGTCATTCTGGTGGTCATTCTGGTAGTCATTCTGGTAGTCATTCTGGTGGTCATTCTGGTAGTCATTCTGGTAGTCATTCTGGTAGTCATTCTGGTGGTCATTCTGGTAGTCATTCTGGTAGTCATTCTGGTAGTCATTCTGGTAGTCATTCTGTGGTCATTCTGGTGGTCATTCTGGTAGTCATTCTGGTGGTCATTCTGGTGGTCATTCTGGTAGTCATTCTGGTAGTCATTCTGGTGGTCATTCTGGTGGTCATTCTGGTAGTCATTCTGGTGGTCATTCTGGTAGTCATTCTGGTAGTCATTCTGGTAGTCATTCTGTGGTCATTCTGGTAGTCATTCTGGTAGTCATTCTGGTGGTCATTCTGGTAGTCATTCTGGTAGTCATTCTGGTGGTCATTCTGGTAGTCATTCTGGTAGTCATTCTGTGGTCATTCTGTGGTCATTCTGGTAGTCATTCTGGTAGTCATTCTGGTAGTCATTCTGGTAGTCATTCTGGTAGTCATTCTGGTAGTCATTCTGGTGGTCATTCTGGTAGTCATTCTGGTAGTCATTCTGGTAGTCATTCTGGTGGTCATTCTGGTAGTCATTCTGGTAGTCATTTTGTGCTCATTCTGGTGGTCATTCTGGTAGTCATTCGGATGGTCATTCTGGTGGTCATTCTGGTAGTCATTCTGGTAGTCATTCTAGTGGTCATTCTGGTAGTCATTCTGGTAGTCATTTTGTGTCATTCTGTGGTCATTCTGTAGTCATTCTGGTGGTCATTCTGGTAGTCATTCTGGTAGTCATTCTGGTGGTCATTCTGGTGGTCATTCTGGTAGTCATTCTGGTAGTCATTCTGGTGGTCATTCTGGTGTCATTCTGGTAGTCATTCTGGTGGTCATTCTGGTAGTCATTCTGGTAGTCATTCTGGTAGTCATTCTGGTGGTCATTCTGGTGGTCATTCTGGTAGTCATTCTGGTAGTCATTCTGGTGGTCATTCTGGTGGTCATTCTGGTAGTCATTCTGGTGGTCATTCTGGTGGTCATTCTGGTAGTCATTCTGGTAGTCATTCTGGTGGTCATTCTGGTGGTCATTCTGGTAGTCATTCTGGTAGTCATTCTGTGGTCATTCTGGTGGTCATTCTGGTAGTCATTCTGGTAGTCATTCTGGTGGTCATTCTGGTAGTCATTTCTAGTGGTCATTCTGGTAGTCATTCTGGTGGTCATTCTGGTAGTCATTCTGGTGGTCATTCTGGTAGTCATTTTCTGGTAGTCATTCTGGTCATTTTGGTATGCATTCTGGTAGGTCATTCTAGTAGTCATTCTGGTAGTCATTCTGGTAGTCATTCTGGTAGTCATTCTGGTGGTCATTCTGGTAGTCATTCTGGTGGTCATTCTAATGGTCATTCTGGTAGTCATTCTGGTGTTCATTCTGGTAGTCATTCTGGTGGTCATTCTGGTGGTCATTCTGGTAGTCATTCTGGTGGTCATTCTAGTGGTCATTCTGGTAGTCATTCTGGTAGTCATTCTGGTGGTCATTCTGGTGGTCATTCTGGTGTCATTCTGGTAGTCATTCTGGTGGTCATTCTGGTGGTCATTCTGGTAGTCATTCTGGTAGTCATTCTGGTAGTCATTCTGGTGGTCATTCTGGTAGTCATTCTGGTAGTCATTCTGGTGGTCATTCTGGTAGTCATTCTGGTAGTCATTCTGGTGGTCATTCTGGTGGTCATTCTGGTAGTCATTCTGGTGGTCATTCTGGTGGTCATTCTGGTAGTCATTCTGGTGGTCATTCTGGTAGTCATTCTGGTAGTCATTTCGTAGTCATTCTGGTGGTCATTCTGGTAGTCATTCTGGTGGTCATTCTGGTAGTCATTCTGTAGTCATTCTGGTGGTCATTCTGGTGGTCATTCTGGTAGTCATTCTGGTGGTCATTCTAGTGGTCATTCTGGTAGTCATTCTGGTAGTCATTCTGGTAGTCATTCTGGTGGTCATTCTGGTAGTCATTCTGGTAGTCATTCTGGTGGTCATTCTGGTGGTCATTCTGGTAGTCATTCTGGTAGTCATTCTGGTAGTCATTCTGGTAGTCATTCTAGTGGTCATTCTGGTAGTCATTCTGGTAGTCATTTTGTGGTCATTCTTTTGGTCATTCTGGTAGTCATTCTGGTGGTCATTCTGGTGGTCATTCTGGTAGTCATTCTGGTGGTCATTCTGGTGGTCATTCTGGTAGTCATTCTGGTAGTCATTCTGGTGGTCATTCTGGTGGTCATTCTGGTAGTCATTCTGGTAGTCATTCTGGTAGTCATTCTGGTAGTCATTCTGGTGGTCATTCTGGTAGTCATTCTGGTAGTCATTCTGGTGGTCATTCTGGTAGTCATTCTGGTGGTCATTCTGGTGGTCATTCTGGTAGTCATTCTGGTGGTCATTCTGGTGGTCATTCTGGTAGTCATTCTGGTAGTCATTCTGGTAGTCATTCTGGTGGTCATTCTGGTAGTCATTCTGGTAGTCATTCTGGTAGTCATTTTTGTGGTAATTCTGGTAGTCATTCTGGTAGTCATTCTGGTGGTCATTCTGGTGGTCATTCTGGTGGTCATTCTGGTGGTCATTCTAGTAGTCATTCGGTGGTCTTTCTGGTAGTCATTTTCGTAGTCATTCTGGTAGTCATTCTGGTGGTCATTCTGGTAGTCATTCTGGTAGTCATTCTTGTGGCCATTTTGGTGGTCATTCTGGTAGTCATTCTGGTGGTCATTCTAGTGGTCATTCTAGTGGTCATTCTAGTGGTCATTCTGGTAGTCATTCTGGTAGTCATTCTGGTAGTCATTCTCGTGGTGTTTCTGGTAGTCATTCGGATGGTCATTCTGGTGGTCATTTTGGTGGTCATTCTGGTAGTCGTTCTGGTAGTCATTCTAGTGGTCATTGTGGTAGTCATTCTGGTAGTCATTTTGTGCTCATTCTTTTGGTCCTTCTGGTAGTCATTCGGATGGTCATTCTGGTGGTCATTCTGGTAGTCATTCTGGTGGTCATTCTAGTGGTCATTCTGGTAGTCATTCTGGTGGTCATTGTGGTTGTCATTCTGGTGGTCATTCTGGTAGTCATTCTGGTGGTCATTGTAATGGTAATTCTGGTAGTCATTCTGGTGGTCATCCTGGTAGTCATTCTGGTAGTCATTCTGGTGGTCTTTCTGTAGTCATTCGGATGGTCATTCTGGTGGTCATTTTCGTAGTCATTCTGTGGTCATTCTGGTGGTCATTCTGGTAGTCATTCTGGTGGTCATTCTGGTGGTCATTCTGGTGGTCATTCTGGTAGTCATTCTGGTAGTCATTCTGGTGGTCATTCTGGTGGTCATTCTGGGTCATTCGTGGTCATTCTGGTAGTCATTCTGGTAGTCATTCTGGTAGTCATTCTGGTGGTCATTCTGGTAGTCATTCTGGTAGTCATTCTGGTAGTCATTCTGGTGGTCATTCTGGTGGTCATTCTGGTAGTCATTCTGGTAGTCATTCTGGTGGTCATTCTGGTGGTCATTCTGGTAGTCATTCTGGTGGTCATTCTAGTGGTCATTCTGGTGGTCATTCTGGTGGTCATTCTGGTAGTCATTCTGGTGTCATTCTGGTGGTCATTCTGGTAGTCATTCTGGTGGTCATTCTGGTGGTCATTCTAGTGGTCATTCTGGTAGTCATTCTGGTAGTCATTCTGGTAGTCATTCTGTGTTTCTGGTAGTCATTCGGATGGTCATTCTGGTGGTCATTCTGGTAGTCATTCTGGTAGTCATTCTAGTGGTCATTCTGGTAGTCATTCTGGTAGTCATTCTGGTGGTCATTCTGGTGTCATTCTGGTAGTCATTCTGGTGGTCATTCTGGTAGTCATTCTGGTGGTCATTCTGTGGTCATTCTGGTAGTCATTCTGGTAGTCATTCTGGTGGTCATTCTGGTGGTCATTCTGGTGGTCATTCTGGTAGTCATTCAGTGGTCATTCTGGTGGTCATTCTGGTAGTCATTCTGGTAGTCATTCTAGTGGTCATTCTGGTAGTCATTCTGGTAGTCATTCTGGTAGTCATTCTGGTGGTCATTCTGGTAGTCATTCTGGTGTCATTCTGGTGGTCATTCTGGTAGTCATTCTGGTGGTCATTCTGGTAGTCATTCTGGTAGTCATTCTGGTAGTCATTCTAGTGGTCATTCTGGTAGTCATTCTGGTAGTCATTTTGTGCTCATTCTGGTAGTCCTTCTGGTAGTCATTCGGATGGTCATTCTGGTGGTCATTCTGGTAGTCATTCTGGTAGTCATTCTGGTGTCATTCTGGTAGTCATTCTGGTAGTCATTCTGTGGTCATTCTGGTGGTCATTCTGGTAGTCATTCTGGTGGTCATTCTGGTTGTCATTCTGGTAGTCATTCGGTGGTCATTCTGGTGGTCATTCTGGTAGTCATTCTGGTAGTCATTCTGGTGGTCATTCTGGTAGTCATTCTGGTAGTCATTCTGGTAGTCATTCGGTGGTCATTCTGGTAGTCATTCTGGTAGTCATTCTGGTAGTCATTGTGGTAGTCATTCTGGTAGTCATTTTGTGCTCATTCTTTTGGTCATTCTGTAGTCATTCGGATGGTCATTCTGGTGGTCATTCTGGTAGTCATTCTGGTAGTCATTCTAGTGGTCATTCTGGTAGTCATTCTGGTGGTCATTCTGGTAGTCATTCTGGTAGTCATTCTAGTGGTCATTCTGGTAGTCATTCTGGTAGTCATTTTGTGATTCTGGTGGTCATTCTGGTAGTCATTCTGATGGTCATTCTGGTGGTCATTCTGGTAGTCATTCTGGTAGTCATTCTGGTGGTCATTCTGGTAGTCATTCTGGTAGTCATTTTGTGGTCATTCTTTTGGTCATTCTGGTAGTCATTCTGGTAGTCATTCTGGTGGTCATTCTGGTAGTCATTCTGGTGGTCATTCTGGTAGTCATTCTGGTAGTCATTCTGGTAGTCATTCTGGTGGTCATTCTGGTGGTCATTCTGGTGGTCATTCTGGTAGTCATTCTGGTGGTCATTCTGGTAGTCATTCTGGTAGTCATTCTGGTGGTCATTCTGGTGGTCATTCTGGTAGTCATTCTGGTAGTCATTGGGTGGTCATTCTGGTGGTCATTCTGGTAGTCATTCTGGTGGTCATTCTAGTGGTCATTCTGGTAGTCATTCTGGTGGTCATTGTGGTGGTCATTCTGGTGGTCATTCTGGTAGTCATTCTGGTAGTCATTCGGTGGTCATTCTGGTGGTCATTCTGGTAGTCATTCTGGTAGTCATTCTGGTGGTCATTCTGGTAGTCATTCTGGTGGTCATTCTGGTAGTCATTCTGGTAGTCATTCTGGTGGTCATTCTGGTAGTCTTTCTGGTGGTCATTGTAATGGTCATTCTGGTAGTCATTCTGGTGTTCATCCTGGTAGTCATTCTGGTAGTCATTGTAGTGGTCATTCTGGTAGTCATTCTTGTGGTCATTCTGGTAGTCATTCTGGTAGTCATTCTGGTAGTCATTCTGGTGGTCATTTGGTGGTCATTCTGGTAGTCATTCTGGTAGTCATTCGGTGGTCATTCTGGTGGTCATTCTGGTAGTCATTCTGGTAGTCATTCTGGTGGTCATTCTGGTAGTCATTCTGGTAGTCATTCTGGTAGTCATTCTGGTGGTCATTCTGGGTGTCATTCTGGTAGTCATTCTGGTGGTCATTCTGGTGGTCATTCTGGTGGTCATTCTGGTAGTCATTCTGGTAGTCATTCTGGTAGTCATTCTGGTGGTCATTGTGGTAGTCATTCTGGTAGTCATTTTGTGGTCATTCTGGTAGTCATTCTGGTAGTCATTCTGGTGGTCATTCTGGTGGTCATTCTGGTAGTCATTCAGTGGTCATTCTTGTGGTCATTCTGGTAGTCATTCTGGTGGTCATTCTAGTGGTCATTCTGGTAGTCATTCTGGTAGTCATTCTGGTAGTCATTCGGTGGTCATTCTGGTAGTCATTCTGGTACTCATTCTGGTGGTCATTCTAGTGGTCATTCTGGTGGTCATTTTGGTGGTCATTCTGGTAGTCGTTCTGGTAGTCATTCTAGTGGTCATTGTGGTAGTCATTCTGGTAGTCATTTTGTGCTCATTCTTTTGGTCCTTCTGGTAGTCATTCGGATGGTCATTCTGGTGGTCATTCTGGTAGTCATTCTGGTGGTCATTCTAGTGGTCATTCTGGTAGTCATTCTGGTAGTCATTGTGGTTGTCATTGTGGTGGTCATTCTGGTAGTCATTCTGGTAGTCATTCTGGTAGTCATTCTGGTAGTCATTCTGGTAGTCATTCTGGTAGTCATTCTGGTAGTCATTCTGGTGGTCATTCTGGTGGTCATTCTGGTGGTCATTCTGGTGGTCATTCTGGTGGTCATTCTGGTGGTCATTCTGGTGGTCATTCTGGTGGTCATTCTGGTAGTCATTCTGGTAGTCATTCGGTGGTCATTCTGGTATTCATTCCGGTAGTCATTCTGGTATTCATTTTTGTGGTAATTCTGTAGTCATTCTGGTGGTCATTCTGGTGGTCATTCTGGTGGTCATTCTGGTGGTCATTCTGGTGGTCATTCTAGTAGTCATTCGGTGGTCTTTCTGGTAGTCATTTTCGTAGTCATTCTGGTAGTCATTCTGGTGGTCATTCTGGTAGTCATTCTGGTAGTCATTCTTGTGGCCATTTTGGTGGTCATTCTGGTAGTCATTCTGGTGGTCATTCTAGTGGTCATTCTAGTGGTCATTCTAGTGGTCATTCTGGTAGTCATTCTGGTAGTCATTCTGGTAGTCATTCTCGTGGTGTTTCTGGTAGTCATTCGGATGGTCATTCTGGTGGTCATTTTGGTGGTCATTCTGGTAGTCGTTCTGGTAGTCATTCTAGTGGTCATTGTGGTAGTCATTCTGGTAGTCATTTTGTGCTCATTCTTTTGGTCCTTCTGGTAGTCATTCGGATGGTCATTCTGGTGGTCATTCTGGTAGTCATTCTGGTGGTCATTCTAGTGGTGATTCTGGTAGTCATTCTGGTAGTCATTGTTGTTGTCATTCTGGTGGTCATTCTGGTAGTCATTCTGGTGGTCATTGTAATGGTAATTCTGGTAGTCATTCTGGTGTTCATCCTGGCAGTCATTCTGGTAGTCATTCTGGTGGTCTTTCTGGTAGTCATTCTGATGGTCATTCTGGTGGTCATTTTCGTTGTCATTCTGGTAGTCATTCTGGTGGTAATTCTGGTAGTCATTCTAGTGGTCATTCTGGTGGTCATTCTAGTGGTCATTCTGGTAGTCATTATGGTAGTCTTTCTGGTAGTCATTCGGATGGTCATTCTGGTGGTCATTTTCGTTGTCATTCTGGTGGTCATTCTGGTGGTAATTCTGGTAGTCATTCTAGTAGTCATTCTGGTGGTCATTCTAGTAGTCATTCTGGTAGTCATTCTGGTGGTCATTCTGGTGGTCATTCTGGTAGTCATTCTGGTAGTCATTCTTGTGGTCATTCTGGTGGTCATTCTGGTAGTCATTCTGGTGGTCATTCTAGTGGTCATTCTAGTGGTCATTCTAGTGGTCATTCTGGTAGTCATTCTGGGTCATTCTGGTAGTCATTCTGGTAGTCATTCTGGTAGTCATTCTCGTGGTGTTTCTGGTAGTCATTCGGATGGTCATTCTGGTGGTCATTTGGTGGTCATTCTGGTAGTCGTTCTGGTAGTCATTCTAGTGGTCATTGTGGTAGTCATTCTGGTAGTCATTTTGTGCTCATTCTTTGGTCCTTCTGGTAGTCATTCGGATGGTCATTCTGGTGGTCATTCTGGTAGTCATTCTGGTGGTCATTCTAGTGGTCATTCTGGTAGTCATTCTGGTAGTCATTGTGGTTGTCATTCTGGTGGTCATTCTGGTAGTCATTCTGGTGGTCATTGTAATGGTAATTCTGGTAGTCATTCTGGTGTTCATCTGGCAGTCATTCTGGTAGTCATTATGGTGGTCATTCTGGTAGTCATTCGGATGGTCATTCTGGTGGTCATTTTCGTTGTCATTCTGTTGGTCATTCTGGTGGTAATTCTGGTAGTCATTCTTGTGGTCATTCTGGTGGTCATTCTAGTGGTCATTCTGGTAGTCATTCTGGTAGTCATTCTGGTGGTCATTCGGATGGTCATTCTGGTGGTCATTCTGGTAGTCATTCTGGTGGTCATTCTTGTGGTCATTCTGGTGGTCATTCTGGTAGTCATTCTGGTAGTCATTCTGGTAGTCATTCTAGTGGTCATTGTGGTAGTCATTCTGGTAGTCATTTTGTGCTCATTCTTTTGGTCATTCTGGTAGTCATTCGGATGGTCATTCTGGTGGTCATTCTGGTAGTCATTCTGGTGGTCATTGTAGTGGTCATTCTGGTAGTCATTCTGGTAGTCATTGTGGTAGTCATTCTGGTGGTCATTCTGGTAGTCATTCTGGTAGTCATTCTGGTAGTCATTCTGGTAGTCATTCTGGTGGTCATTCCGGTAGTCATTCTGGTAGTCATTCTGGTGGTCATTCTGGTAGTCATTCGGTGGTCATTCTGGTGGTCATTCTGGTGGTCATTCTGGTGGTCATTCTGGTAGTCATTCTGGTAGTCATTCTGGTAGTCATTCGGTGGTCATTCTGGTATTCATTCTGTAGTCATTCTGGTAGTCATTTGTGGTAATTCTGTAGTCATTCTGGTAGTCATTCTGGTGGTCATTCTGGTAGTCATTCTGGTGGTCATTCTGGTGGTCATTCTGGTGGTCATTCTAGTAGTCATTCGGTGGTCTTTCTGGTAGTCATTTTCGTAGTCATTCTGGTAGTCATTCTGGTGGTCATTCTGGTAGTCATTCTGGTAGTCATTCTTGTGGCCATTTTGGTGGTCATTCTGGTAGTCATTCTGGTGGTCATTCTAGTGGTCATTCTAGTGGTCATTCTAGTGGTCATTCTGGTAGTCATTCTGGTAGTCATTCTGGTAGTCATTCTCGTGGTGTTTCTGGTAGTCATTCGGATGGTCATTCTGGTGGTCATTTTGGTGGTCATTCTGGTAGTCGTTCTGGTAGTCATTCTAGTGGTCATTGTGGTAGTCATTCTGGTAGTCATTTTGTGCTCATTCTTTTGGTCATTCTGGTAGTCATTCGGATGGTCATTCTGGTGGTCATTCTGGTAGTCATTCTGGTGGTCATTCTAGTGGTCATTCTGGTAGTCATTCTGGTAGTCATTGTGGTTGTCATTGTGGTGGTCATTCTGGTAGTCATTCTGGTAGTCATTCTGGTAGTCATTCTGGTAGTCATTCTGGTGTCATTCTGGTAGTCATTCTGGTAGTCATTCTGGTGGTCATTCTGGTAGTCATTCTGGTGGTCATTCTGGTGGTCATTCTGGTGGTCATTCTGGTGGTCATTCTGGTGGTCATTCTGGTAGTCATTCTGGTAGTCATTCTGGTAGTCATTCGGTGGTCATTCTGGTATTCATTCCGGTAGTCATTCTGGTATTCATTTTTGTGGTAATTCTGGTAGTCATTCTGGTGGTCATTCTGGTGGTCATTCTGGTGGTCATTCTGGTGGTCATTCTGGTGGTCATTCTAGTAGTCATTCGGTGGTCTTTCTGGTAGTCATTTTCGTAGTCATTCTGGTAGTCATTCTGGTGGTCATTCTGGTAGTCATTCTGGTAGTCATTCTTGTGGCCATTTTGGTGGTCATTCTGGTAGTCATTCTGGTGGTCATTCTAGTGGTCATTCTAGTGGTCATTCTAGTGGTCATTCTGGTAGTCATTCTGGTAGTCATTCTGGTAGTCATTCTCGTGGTGTTTCTGGTAGTCATTCGGATGGTCATTCTGGTGGTCATTTTGGTGGTCATTCTGGTAGTCGTTCTGGTAGTCATTCTAGTGGTCATTGTGGTAGTCATTCTGGTAGTCATTTTGTGCTCATTCTTTTGGTCCTTCTGGTAGTCATTCGGATGGTCATTCTGGTGGTCATTCTGGTAGTCATTCTGGTGGTCATTCTAGTGGTCATTCTGGTAGTCATTCTGGTAGTCATTGTGGTTGTCATTCTGGTGGTCATTCTGGTAGTCATTCTGGTGGTCATTGTAATGGTAATTCTGGTAGTCATTCTGGTGTTCATTCTGGCAGTCATTCTGGTAGTCATTCTGGTGGTCTTTCTGGTAGTCATTCGGATGGTAATTCTGGTGGTCATTTTCGTAGTCATTCTGTTGGTCATTCTGGTGGTCATTCTGGTAGTCATTCTAGTGGTCATTCTGGTGGTCATTCTAGTGGTCATTCTGGTAGTCATTCTGGTAGTCATTCTGGTAGTCATTCGGATGGTCATTCTGGTGGTCATTTTCGTGTCATTCTGTGTCATTCTGGTGGTCATTCTGGTAGTCATTCTGGTGGTCATTCTGGTGGTCATTCTGGTAGTCATTCTGGTAGTCATTCTGGTGGTCATTCTGGTGGTCATTCTGGTAGTCATTCTGGTAGTCATTCTTGTGGTCATTCTGGTGGTCATTCTGGTAGTCATTCTGGTGGTCATTCTGGTGGTCATTCTGGTAGTCATTCTAGTGGTCATTCTGGTAGTCATTCTGGTAGTCATTCTGGTGGTCATTCTGGTAGTCATTCTGGTAGTCATTCTGGTAGTCATTCTGGTAGTCATTCTGGTAGTCATTCTCGTGGTGTTTCTGGTAGTCATTCGGATGGTCATTCTGGTGGTCATTTTGGTGGTCATTCTGTAGTCGTTCTGGTAGTCATTCTGGTGGTCATTGTGGTAGTCATTCTGGTAGTCATTCTGGTGCTCATTCTTTTGGTCATTCTGGTAGTCATTCTGTGGTCATTCTGGTGGTCATTCTGGTAGTCATTCTGGTGGTCATTCTAGTGGTCATTCTGGTAGTCATTCTGGTAGTCATTGTGGTGGTCATTCTGGTGGTCATTCTGGTAGTCATTCTGGTGGTCATTCTAATGGTAATTCTGGTAGTCATTCTAGTGGTCATTCTGGTAGTCATTCTGGTAGTCATTATGGTGGTCATTCTGGTAGTCATTCGGTGGTCATTCTGGTAGTCATTTTCTTCTGGTAGTCATTCTGGTGGTCATTCTGGTAGTCATTCTAGTTAGTCATTCTGGTGGTCATTCTAGTGGTCATTCTGGTAGTCATTCTGGTAGTCATTCTGGTGGTCATTCTGGTGGTCATTCTGGTGGTCATTCTGGTAGTCATTCTGGTAGTCATTCTGTGGTCATTCTGGTGGTCATTCTGGTAGTCATTCTGGTAGTCATTCTGGTAGTCATTCTAGTGGTCATTGTGGTAGTCATTCTGGTAGTCATTTTGTGCTCATTCTTTTGGTCATTCTGGTAGTCATTCGGATGGTCATTCTGGTGGTCATTCTGGTAGTCATTCTGCGTGGTCATTCTAGTGGTCATTCTGGTAGTCATTCTGGTAGTCATTGTGGTTGTCATTGTGGTGGTCATTCTGGTAGTCATTCTGGTAGTCATTCTGGTAGTCATTCTGGTAGTCATTCTGGTAGTCATTCTGGTAGTCATTCTGGTGGTCATTCTGGTGGTCTTTCTGGTAGTCATTCGGTGGTCATTCTGGTGGTCATTCTGGTGGTCATTCTGGTGTTCATCTCGTGTTCATTCTGGTAGTCATTCTGGTAGTCATTCTGGTAGTCATTCGGTGGTCATTCTGGTATTCATTCCGGTAGTCATTCTGGTATTCATTTTTGTGGTAATTCTGGTAGTCATTCTGGTAGTCATTCTGGTGGTCATTCTGGTGGTCATTCTGGTGGTCATTCTGCTGGTCATTCTGGTGGTCATTCTAGTAGTCATTCGGTGGTCTTTCTGGTAGTCATTTTCGTAGTCATTCTGGTAGTCATTCTGGTGGTCATTCTGGTAGTCATTCTGGTAGTCATTCTTGTGGCCATTTTGGTGGTCATTCTGGTAGTCATTCTGGTGGTCATTCTAGTGGTCATTCTAGTGGTCATTCTAGTGGTCATTCTGGTAGTCATTCTGGTAGTCATTCTGGTAGTCATTCTCGTGCGTGTTTCTGGTAGTCATTCGGATGGTCATTCTGGTGGTCATTTTTGGTGGTCATTCTGGTAGTCGTTTTGGTAGTCATTCTAGTGGTCATTGTGGTAGTCATTCTGGTAGTCATTTGTGCTCATTCTTTTGGTCCTTCTGGTAGTCATTCGGATGGTCATTCTGGTGGTCATTCTGGTAGTCATTCTGGTGGTCATTCTATGGTGATTCTGGTGGTCATTCTGGTAGTCATTGTTATTGTCATTCTGGTGGTCATTCTGGTAGTCGTTCTGGTGGTCATTGTAATGGTAATTCTGGTAGTCATTCTGGTGTTCATTCTGGCAGTCATTCTGGTAGTCATTATGGTGGTCATTCTGGTAGTCATTCGGATGGTCATTCTGGTGGTCATTTTCGTTGTCATTCTGTTGGTCATTCTGGTGGTCATTCTGGTAGTCATTCTAGTGGTCATTCTGGTAGTCATTCTGGTGGTCATTCTAGTAGTCATTCGGTGGTCATTCTGGTAGTCATTTCGTTGTCATTCTGTTTGTCATTCTGGTAGTATTTCTGGTAGTCATTCTAGTGGTCATTCTGGTAGTCATTCTAGTGGTCATTCTGGTAGTCATTCTGGTGGTAATTCTGGTGGTCATTCTGGTGGTCATTCTGGTAGTCATTCTTGTAGTCATTCTGGTGGTCATTCTGGTAGTCATCGGTGGTCATTCTGTAGTCATTCTGGTAGTCATTCTAGTGGTCATTCTGGTGGTCATTCTGGTAGTCATTCTGGTGGTCATTCTGGTAGTCATTCTAGTGGTCATTTTGTGGTCATTCTGGTGGTCATATGGTAGTCATTCTGGTAGTCATTCTGGTAGTCATTCTCGTGGTGTTTCTGGTAGTCATTCGGATGGTCATTCTGTGTGGTCATTTTGGTGGTCATTCTGGTAGTCGTTCTGGTAGTCATTCTAGTGGTCATTGTGGTAGTCATTCTGGTAGTCATTTTGTGCTCATTCTTTTGGCCCTTCTGGTAGTCATTCGGATGGTCATTCTGGTGGTCATTCTGGTAGTCATTCTGGTGGTCATTCTAGTGGTGATTCTGGTGGTCATTCTGTAGTCATTGTGGTTGTCATTCTGGTGGTCATTCTGGTAGTCTTTCTGGTGGTCATTGTAATGGTAATTCTGGTAGTCATTCTGGTGGTCATCCTGGCAGTCATTCTGGTAGTTCATTATGGTGGTCTTTCTTGTAGTCATTCGGATGGTCATTCTGGTGGTCATTTTCGTTGTCATTCTGTTGGTCATTCTGGTGGTAATTCTGGTAGTCATTCTAGTGGTCATTCTGGTGGTCATTCTAGTGGTCATTCTGGTAGTCATTCTGGTAGTCATTCTGGTGGTCATTCGGATGGTCATTCTGGTGGTCATTCTGGTGGTCATTCTGGTAGTCATTCTGGTAGTCATTCTTGTGGTCATTCTGGTGGTCATTCTGGTAGTCATCCTGGTGGTCATTCTAGTGGTCATTCTGGTGGTCATTCTAGTGGTCATTCTGGTAGTCATTCTGGTTGTCATTCTGGTGGTCTTTCTGGTAGTCTTCGGATGCGTCCTTCTGGTGGTCATTTTGGTGGTCATTCTGGTAGTCATTCTGGTGGTCATTGGTCGTTCTGGTAGTAATTCGGATGGTTATTCTGGTGGTCCTTCTGGTGGTCATTCTGGTAGTCTTTCTGGTGGTCATTCTAGTGGTCATTCTGGTGGTCATTCTGGTAGTCATTCTGGTGTCATTCTGGTTTTCATTCTGGTGGTAATTCTGTAGTCATTCTGGTGGTCATTCTAGTGGTCATTGTGGTGGTCATTCTTGTGGTCATTCTGATGGTCATTCTGGTTGTCATTCTGGTAGTCATTCGGGTGGTCATTCTGGAAGTCATTCTGGTGATCATTCTGTTGGTAATTCTGGTGGTCATTCTGGTGTTTTGAAACCTTATTCAGCATTACTTTTTCTCGGTTCGAAACTTGGAGGGATGAAACCTAAACGGATAGGTCAAGGACATGGAAAATTATTTAGTTGACGAGATTCCTGGTGTTCGCCAGGTTAGAGAATTTGAATTATTTTGGCGTAAAATTCCATTTTTTTGAGCTAGAGCCGGTCGCGGAAATTGCGGCGGGTGAAGTGGGAAGCCTTGTCTCTCCTTTTCTTTTCTTCGGAGGCCGAATTTTTAATCTCGCCCAAAAAAACGTGTGACAAAATAAAAAACACCAAAACATAAAAAAAAAATATTTGAAAAAACTCAATTGACATTTATTGTAAAACTTCTATTGAACCATACAGATCAGTTGTATTCTTGATGTAAACTAGTTGAAACCAAATCTCAACCGTCACAGTACGTCTGTAGTTTCGTGACTTGAATAATATAAACACAGTCCTGAACACTTTTAAACATTGGATGGGTCTGCCTGTTGGGGCTACTCAAGTGAAAAGTATAGTAAAAGTTGTTAAAGGGATGCAGTGTTTGTCCGGCTGTAGGTATGCGAGAAAGGGGTATCAATTTTCTATGAAGATACCGTAGAAATTCCTCGATAAGAGCTCTCCCCTCGAATAAGCGTCCCCCCCTCGGAATAAAGCGCACCTAGCTATAGAATCCTAGGTATAGTTTGAACCCATTCCTCTCCTTAAATGCAGTCAAAAACGAATGTCCCTGCAGTAAGAGAAGGCAGAATTACTACAGATTTCCTGGCGAAAAAATATTTTTTTACGAAAGTACAACTTGGTTTAATTTATGGAATTGACAAGAGAAAACCTGAAATTTGAAAACTACAGCTCCCGGGCGCTTATTCGAGGAATTTTACGGTGTATATGGAAAGGGTTACTTTTCTGTCAAAAAATGGTATATAAAGGGATAAGGGTTTGTTGGACCTTGGGGCGGAGCACGTCCCGTATAAAAAAACTATGTTGAGTACCGCCGCCGTCTTCCCCCCACAGCCCCCCCCCCCCCCCGACTTTCCTGGGGATTGGCCCTGAAAAAAGTTATGCGGTTCGTGGGAAATCAGTAGAATTGAAAATGGATCAAAATGCTTATCTTCAGGATGTTCCTACTAGAAATTTGTTCGTGCACATTATATCGGTGCAAAGAAACTGTCCTAAAAAACTGTGCTAAATACTTTTCGCGCCCGAGGCTCTGGGGTCGAGGAATAGCCAGCGGTATAGCCAGCGGTTAGTCTGAGGGAGCCTATGCGCAAACGCCTGGCCACGTAGAATTTTCCAAGATGGCGGGAAGGGAGCGAATCCCAACCCAATAACCCCACTATCGAGGAAAGTTAAACAAAATCTTAGAAACCAGACTAGACAATGACAAGGTAACAACATTTTTAATACCTAGCCGTGTTTCATACGAGGAAGGAAAATGCTGATAATTTTGGCAAAATTTGTTGTTTTTCGACAGGAAGTATGGTGGAAGCCCTGAAGGCCTTGTCGACGTTTTTGTGTCGGACAATAGTTTGCGTTCCCGGCGAAATTTTACCGCGGAGACATTGAAAAAAAAAGAAGACTTAGCTATTAAGGAAAGGCTTCGAGAGCGCATTCAGGGAGGTCAAACAGTTAAATCGATGGAACTTTATAATTTTAATAGCAAGTTTTTGTAAACAGACTTGTGTCAATGTATGCATGTATACGCAACTCTTTATACGGACTGAAGTGCAAAATATTATGCCAACAGGTTTGTTTCAAAACTTATTTGAGGAGTTCAAAATTATGTAGCTGTATTGCACCCAACCTTAACTGTTGTAGTTGTGAAGGAAAACCTTTTTTTCTGACTGTACTACATTGTGTGATCTCATTAGTAAGCATGCCTTCTTGCTGTACAATTTGTACATGAATGCAGGCGCGGATCCAGACCGGTTTCCACCGTTTTACGGAAATCTGTGAAATTTTCCAAATGACTCAAAATCGCGGGAAATGTAATTTTAGAGAGTGAAAATCTAAACGTTTTTCGGGGGAATATGCCTCTGGACTTGCATAGTTTTTGGCGCTCAGACTCTAGGAAACGGGTCAAGTGTTTTCCTGGATCCGCGCCTGGAATGACTGCATGGCACATGGACTTACAGGCTTGGGTTACGGATTGAGCCTTAACCCTCTCGTGGTTGATGTGGTGGCATAATGGTTAGCAGGTTGAACTCTGGATCAAGTGGTCTGGGTTTGAGCATTTGACCAGGGTCATTGTATTGTGTTCTTGGACAAGACAACTTGACTCACACAGTGTGCTCCTCTCTCCACCCAGGAGTATACAGTAAATTGGTACCCGCATTAGAACTGAGGGTTACAGATAAGTTTTAAAGGCTTACAACAGGTCAATAGGATATGGTCCTCACCAAATTGTCAGAAGTTTTCCAGTGTCTGGTTAGGTAGCAAGGTGGTCGTTGTAGAGAGGTGGCCGTTGTAGAGAGGTGGCCATTGTAGAGAGGTGGCCGTTGTAGAGAGGTGGCCATTGTAGAGAGGTGGTCGTTGCCGGGAGGTTTCACTAAGAGTGAAAAGTATGGATTATAGACATAAGATTGGAACAAAAAATTATGGCCGTTATGGAGAGGTGGCTGCTATAGATCGAGAGGTGGCCGTTAGTGGAGGTTCGACTGTAGTGATAAGAACGCTGTGGATCTGTTGTATTATTTATTAACTGTGAGCTACACTTCCATATCTTACAGCAACTAGATGATGTTCATGCAGACATCGAGCAAATGAGCAGATGTTGTACTGAGATGACTAGTAGGTTAAGGTATGTTTCTCTCGCAGCTACAATGTGCATTAAATTTTGATGACACAAAGTCTTATTAGATTTTTGTTGTGGGATTTGTTTGCTTTTGACCTGGGACTTGTACTTGTTGTTGCGAAGAGAGAGACCTTGGTGCAAATGAAAATAAACCCACAGATTTAAAACCTAGTTGTTTGTAAATGGACTTTTGACACACATCTATAAGAAAAAAAAGAAAAAAAGAAAAAAAAGAAAAAACATGTTTGTCGCTGAGCTGGGGATCGAGGGAATCGAAACCCTACATATCTCCCCAGTTACTAGACGTGTCGACGGCAAACCACGAGAGGGGCTATATGGCTCTTTAAAAGGTATAACAAAATTTCCTGAAAACCCCTAACATGATAATTAACCGTTGTTTAAAACGTCCATGTTATAAGCCACACCTTTTTTACTCAAAATTTGGTTGTGTCAAAATGCAGGCGTTGTGCGGGCGATCTCTTCTATCTAACTGGGCACCATCTGCGACTTGGGGGCTCTCAGCGGCCTAATTCCCTCCTCCTCCTAAAATTAAATATGCTATTAAAATGTTAGTAGGTATATTAATATTAATTTATTTGCTGGGTTTTTACTATCTATAGGTCTACAAGAGACCCAAACCGTGTGAACCTGATAAGCAAAAGAATCCTACAAAGCTTCAAGGTGAAAGGTAAAATTTCATGAAACATTGAAGAGTTTCTTTCATGCATGTTGTAGTAGAGTACATTGTAGATAGTTCAGTCATAGTACATTTCAAAGCTTCTCGGTAAGTGCGACCCCACCTCGGGAAAGGGGAATTCAAAAAATGTACTGGTCGTAACTAGAGCTGGTTGCACTTACAAGAGCTTTTTGATTACAGAGTTCTTGAGTGACAATTCAGTCCAAAACGGGGGTGGAGTGGTTTTTCACCAATGGTGGTCGTAACTATGAAGCTTGGGTCGCTTACGCTTACGAGAGCAAGGTTCTGGCTTGGTTTTCGCAACGAGGAGCTTTGGGACTGTATTTAAGCATTTTGTTTAATTATTCAGCTTGTTTTGCAAATTGTGGCAATTGGAACAAGAAAAATTGACCTGAAAGGAAAAAAAAAAAAAAAACAAATTTAATTTACTTTGAGTTAAGCAGGGAAGTTTGGAGTTATCGCGGAGGGTTGGTTGGCTCCGGTGTGGGGGGGGGTTGGGTTTGGTGGGGTTATCAATTTAATGTTTGATTGATGCAAAAAAATCCAGGGAAAGGGGGATAAGGAAGGGAATTGATTGTTGGTTAGAGTTAGTGCAAGCCTATGTGTAATTTAAAATCAAAGATTTAGCACGTGTCTGATTGAAATGAAACAAGAAAATTGAAGGTATTTTTCAACATTGTTTTTTCTTTCTTTCTATTCTCATTACAGTTCTCAAAGAATACAGATGAAAGAAACAGTAGCAGATGCATTTATTTCAAAGATTTCAGTTAAATACCAGAACGATAGGCGCAAGCTCTCTAATTGGGAAACAAGAAATTGTCCTATTTCAGCAGGTTTGTAGTAGTGTTAACTTGATTAGATTAGTTGTTAAAAGTGGTTTTCAATTTATTTTAGCTAAGTGTCATAAAACTAAAAACCAAAGTACATTATTACAGATGCGCCAATAACAAACTTCATGAAGGAATCTGCAAAGGGAATAAGCACGTGTAAAGCTGGCGCTATAAAGACACAGGAAAATGGCGTCCCCTGTGTTCTGTATCAAGTTGCAAAATTTTGGGTTTTGGTTTTTTTTGTATCTGTTTTGGTGAGGAAGGTGGGTATGAGAAGGTGGTGGTGCAAGTTTTTTTAAACCAATCACAAGCCAGCGCATAGTAAAGACAAAACCAGAGCAAATTAGCAATTCTGGATTACACACTGAAAATCCCGCCTCTCTCTCTTCTATAAGACCCTTTTCTCCAAAAATGCGCCTGCTCGCGCACAACCGCCAACCAACCCAACCGCCAAATTTTCCAAAATGATTATTATTTTAAAAGTTAAACTGAGGTGGGGGAACATCAATATCCAGCACCTCTGAAAAGACCACTCTTGTTTGGGTTTTAATCGTTACTATTAATAGTTACCAAAGTTTCTGTTCAGGTACTGGTATTGTATTTGATTTTCCGCTCAGGCATTAATATGAATTTGCAGCGGCCATTTTGGTTTGTTTTTTTTCCTTTTGGTTTGTAGGACATTTATTGTGTTGACTGAATGAATCGAGGGACAACATTGTGGAAAAATTATTATCACAGGAAATAATTTATTATGTAGATTACCCCATTTAGCCATTTATGTTTTTAAAATGCTTCAGAAACATTTTTTTTTGCTTCCAAGAAGCAAGATTTGGTTCTGAACATGTATCCCATTTGTGATGAATATGGGAAACATTGCCATTAGCCAGGCCCTTAAGTTTTACATCAAAAACATGTAATGACCTGAAAACATAATCAAGACATTTTTTTTCTGGCAGACATTTTTTGAAGCACTAGGAGAGTAAAAGAAATTCACAACGACTGGCAAACTTCTGTTGAGGACCAAGCAACAAACAGCAGGGTAACTGAGTTTGATCGTTAATTTTTGTTCTCTTAAACTGTGAATGTTATCTTTCCCATAATCTGAAAAAGACTTAGTCAATAAATACACAGGGCTGTAAATAACAGTCGGTCATTGGACAATGGCCGACCAAAATTTGCCAATGTCCGATAAAATCCCAACTGTGGTTCGGACATAATGTCCGCGGACATTTTTTTTTGCCTTCCAATGCTACAGTGTAATTAATGCGTTTAATCTGCGTTGACAACGCGTTAGATTTAGCAGGTTCGCTTATCAAGCGGTACTGTAATAAGATGTCCGACCACATTTTTGTTTTGTTCGACCAAATGGTGACTTAATAGTCGGACATGTGTCCTTTCAAGAAAAACAAATTATTTGCTGCCCTGAATACTGATTTCCCTTGAGGCAAACAAGTTTAGTTTGAAATATCAAAATGACAAAATGTGGTGACACATAATTGTACAAATATTGTATTACCCTTTCACTACCCAGCGTCAAACGCTTGAGCCAAATAAATGTTGTTGTACGCTTTTTGAGTCTGTGGATGAAACCCTTGTGTGTGACCATTCAAATGAAAGCTATTGAGGCAGTAACTTGCTGGCTACATTCAAGATTTTTTTCCTCAGTTTTTTGAAAAACTTAGCACTCATCGAATGTCAGGGGCTATGAGTAAATTTGTGAACACAATCAGGGTACTTTTACCCATTTTTAACGTTATTCTCATAAGTCAAGTACTACATTAAAGGGGAAATGTCCACCGCACTAATTTTTTTGTATTCTTCGGCTGTATTATTTTTTTATGAGGCTCTAAAACTAAAACATGTGACTGGGTTTTAATTTGACAGATAGAATCCTCATTTTACATAACAAACACAGTTTCTAAAATCATTATTTTTAAAACACTAAGTCTTGTTTCGATACAAATGGACTTAAACTTGAAAAACGTTTGGCCATTCGTTTTTCAAGTTAACCTGTTTTTTTCAATCCATTTCAATCTTGTCCAGTTTTGACCCGCACTTCCGCACTTGCATTGCGGCTTCCTAGTATTTGTTTTTATGTTTTTCTGATGGTTTGAAACCATTGTTAGTGGTTTCAATCTATTTAAGACTACTGTATGGCGATTAAAAATACTAGTGTTCATAATCAGGCATGATAAATATAAAAACTGGAGTTGACAACTGATTAAAAAGATTTAAGAAAACGTTCAGTTCGAATGTTGAATAAAACTTATGAAACTGAAACTATAAGAAAGGATGTGATAAAAATTCATAAAAAGTGTTTAAAATAACGGTCTATGGAAGTTCATAAAAATTCTTAAGATTTCTGATAAACACGCGGGAACTCACATGGTTCGTTGATTTGAGTCTTTCTCTTTAGTGGAGTGCGGACATGCCACGCTTCTAGAAATAGTCCCTCTTGTTCCACTGGGAGCAGCACGTCCAAGGCTTGCTACGTTTGTTGAAGTTCCAAAGTTGTGACCCGTTTTGGTCCGGTGCATGTTTTGGGCCAATAGGATTCTTGTCGAAAGAGGACGAACGGCCTTTGACTGTTCCTTTGTTCTCCGTTTTTGAAGGGCGCGCGATGATTGTCCCGATATACGACAGCGGTGCGATCGTTGGCACTTGATTTTTGTAAACAGTGCCCCTTGTGTTTCTCTTTTGCTGTTGTTTGTCTTTGGGTCTCTTGAAGAAGGACTACTGTAGTTTGTGTGTAAGCAGAATTGCTGAAAATAGCATGGACATAGCCCCATTGGTTTTCCTGTCGCTTTAGCTTGCAGATAATGGAAGCCATGGCTTTTACTACCGTCGAGTCGAAAGCTATGAGAAGCTATATAGATGAGAGTCAAGGTAGGATTGTTTTCAGCAAAAGTAAACAGTCAAACCTCCGCAAACGGACACCTCCCAGTAAGCAGACACTTAGTCCATGGCCCAAGCCACATCCAAACACTACATAGTCATTTTTTTTAAACATTTAGGGCATTAGCGGACACCTCCTTAAGTGGACACTTTTTTCTGGTCCGCAAGGGTGTCTGCTTACAGGAAGGTGATTCCATTGAAATAAAAGTTACTATTCAGAAACACATTTCCGCTGATTGATGCATTGCACTATAATGGTTCAAAACTTTGGAAACAATTTAATAGAAGAGATCACTATTCCTGCGAAAGAGATTTGATATGATCAAGTCAAAATACCTCATAATTCCTTACAATGTCAAGTAATGAAAAACATGTTTGTACATGTACCTGATTGTAAGTTAAGGACTGGATGCAAAAACTGGACGCCAACAAAAGTGGACGCACAAAAGTGGACGCACAAAGTGGACGCACAAAAGTGGACGCACAAAAGTGGAACCGCACGCAAAGTGGACGCACCAAAAGTTGGAACGGCACAAAAGGTGGGACGCACAAAAGTGGAACGCACAAAAGTGGTAATGGCACAAAAGTGGACGCACAAAAGTGGATCCTGTAGAAAAGTGGACGTAAAAAAGTGGACGTAGAAAAGTGGACATAGAAAGAGTGGGGGAACGTCGACAAAAGTGGACGCAACAAAGTAGTAGACGCACAAAAGTGGACGGCACAAAAGATGGATGCACAAAAGTTGACGTACAAAAGTGGACGTACAAAAGTGGACGTAATCAAAAGTGGGAACGCACAAAAGTGGAACAGCACAAAAGTGGACGCACAAAAGTGGACGCACAAAAGTGGACACACAACAAAGTGTACGCACAAAAGTGGACCGCACAAAGTGGTCGCCACAAAGCTGGACGTCAAAACGCTATAAAACTAGCCCGCCTGTTTTTTTTGGAGTTTTAACCATTCTGGCTACTAAAAATTTGCATTTGGCGACTAGTTTATATTTTACGGCCCTGAAATAAAATAACTCGAGTGCGTCTTCATACTGTTTTTTTTTCTCATTTAGAATGAATTGTAGAAGCTTAACCGGGAGATCTTTCCTGATATTTCGAAATATGCTTAGTAGAGCAATGGCTGCTCTACAGGACAGTACCTGTGGCTATTTAAGTAAGCTGATATACTTGATTCACCTTTGTACGTGATTGTAGTACACTTACAGTATAGGTTAAAAAGGCCCAACAACCTGCTGGAGCATATCACAATTTTCTGTAGCCTATAGATGACTACAAGTATTGCTACCAGTAAATTCCGAAGTAGTAACGACCAAGCCTCTTAATTAGCTGCCTTTGGGGCTTCACTAATACTTTCTCGGGGGTGGGGGGTGGGGGGGGGCTGAACTTTCGGGTTTATTAGCAAGCCAGCAAAGTTTTGGCCTCGCTACTTTCGGGGTATCGGCTACTTTCGAGGGGTCGTTTACTTTCGGAACTTTATGGTAGTCCATCCCACAGGTGACCCCTAGCATTTGTCAGGTTACCTAAAGTTCGAACGGTTTGGCCATTATTTTGTACTCCTGCGTGGAAAGGGGCACTGTGAGAGTTACGTGTCCTTCCTAAGAACACGTCACAATTACCCCCATCCAGGGCTCAAACCTGAACTGCTCAATCCGGAGTCCAGCTCATTATTAGACCACCAGCCCGTGCCTTTGTGCATGTAGTATGTGTTAATTTCTTTGGCTTTGAAATATTGCTTACCTTAAAAACTCTGGAGAATTGGATTATTATTCTGAAATCTGTACTCAGTCCAAAGTGGCCCACACTGATGGCGCTTATTCCCTTTTTCTGTAGCATGAAGAAACAACATTTTGTAGTAGTTTTGTAACTCCCCCTGGAATTGGATGCTAGTCCATCTCAGGTTACCCCCGATCCCAGGGGGGACTCCCATATAAAAGTGACGGGGGTGATCATCGAAAATTTTTGAAAGGAATCCCTGAAAGGTACCAACATCTAACTTTGTTGGGTGTGTCTCGAATACCGTAAAATCTCTATAAGTAGCCCCCCCTATCTAATAAGCCCCCCTTTGGAAGTCAGATTTTTGTAATAAGCCCCACCTCTCTATTAAGCCCCCCCCCCTCCCATCATGCTGATGTAAATGACTTTTCAGCTATATTTTCTGGGGTTTCAGTCACTTTGTATTGTACGTGGTCTTTAATTTCCAGAACTATCAATCGAGCTAAGGTATAAATGGAACGTTTCCTTTGTCAGACGGTCATACATAACCCGTTTTTCTTGTTCTGTTTTAGTTAGTGGTGTAAATAGTAAAGTTTGAAAACTGTATGTGAATATTTTCTTGAAAATTTATGATTTGAAATAAGCCCGTCCCCTCCCTATTAAGCCCCCCTCTCTAATAAGCCCCCCCTTCTTGAGGCCTGAAATTAAATAAGCCCACCAGGGGCTTTAATAGAGCTTTTACGGTATATTTTATTAACCCTAAGAGGTACCAATTCTAAGACAAAACTAGTTCCTGTCATATTTTTTTCCCACTTACCGTAAAAGGGACCGGAATAAACTCTAACGGTGGTCATTTTATATTTTAAAAAACTCCCTAGACGGTACCAGACCACACATTTTAACACCCTTTCGAAAAGGTATGACAATCACCCCCGTCACTTTTATTATGGAAGGGCCCATTTTATATGGAAGGATAATACCGGGTCCCCGGTTGAACCTATAGGGTCAGAAAAGCGGCAACTTGTTTTCATCCTTGACATGATAAAGTCTCTTTTTTGTTGGTTCTTCCACTGTGACAGATATACTTTTTAGATGAATATGGTTACGGCCAGGAGAACTGCTGTTGTAAGATGCTTTATTGATGCACTCACACCGAGGAGGTATGTTTTAGAATTAACAATACTTGGCAGGAATTGGTATTAGTTGTGAACTATGAGAATCTCAATATATTATCTAACCCCCATGGAAATGATGCACTCTGTAACGCATACAGAAAGCAATTTTCAGAAAATATTTTCTATTGGCGAGAAATTGTGGAGTACTTTTTGCAATAAATGGGCACTACTCAGAGGCTTGATCATTTGGGGTTGACCATTTTGACATTTGGGGTGAAAATGAGCAGACCAATGAAAGCAGAAAAAATAAAGGAGAAATGTCTCCTCGCACACATGCAATTTCACACGGAGTTTTTCCCTCTAACTTTGCAGTAAAACCATTTGCTTTGAGGCTTGTGGTTCCACTTAAAAGTTAATCAGTAAATTGAAAAATTTTATGAGGTCATTTTATGGTCTCGAGTGTAGACTGTAGACGTGTGTAGACTGAATTCTCTGATCATTAACTGAATTCTCCAAAACTGGACACTAAAATTAGTAAGGAGAATTCAAATTGCAATCAACTTTCTCTTGTTTTATTTTAGGTCCTGGTGGAACTCCCAGTACCAATCGAGTTACATTCACTATGATCCAGTTTTAGGTAGTAAAGGTTTTCAATTGTGGGTGGCTATGTCAGGCTTTTGCTGGAGAGAATATGTTCCATTGCTGTGGGGAAGAGGGTGGGGCATTATCGTCTTGCAAGGGTCCAGACCTAAACTTTACTGAACTAGGCTGAATTACGAAAGCGGGCTGCTTTTATATAAAGCGAGGAGTCTATGGTTTAATGCGCGCACATTTCCCCGGGACACTCTGGGAATAGTAAAGTAGTGTATAATTGTTTTATTTAGGCTTTTGGTGCTTATTCCCCTAGTGAGAATAGTGGTTACCTCTTATTTACTCAGTAATATATACAAAATGTATCATGTAATATACTTTATTTATTATACATGTACACGTATCTTTCCATTTTTTTCCCTTTATAGATATATGTTGGTGAAATGTTGGCGTGGCCTTTCAACAGGCGATAGCTTCAGAAAAGGAACTCCTGCATAGTTTGCTTAGACTTTCTTCATCATGTATGTTAAACCACTGTACTTCTATCTTGCATGGAAAATGAAGCTTGCAGTAGTGCGATCAGTAAACTATTATTTTACCCTTTCACTCCCAGAGTCAAACCTTGAGTCAATAAATTGTAGTTGTACTTTTTAAGTCTGTGGTACTGTTTTGTTATGCTGTACAAGGTGGCTTCTAAACTTTTTACGTCTGTGGATGAAACCCTAGTGTGTGACCATTCAAATAAAAGCTACTAAGCAGTCCTTTTCACGTGGTAAACTGTTTATTATGGCTGCACAAGGTGGTTCTAACTTTTGAGTCTGTGGATAAAACCCTAGTGTGTGACCATTCATATGAAAGCTATTGAGCAGTACTTTCATGTGGTACTGTTTATTATGCTGTAGCAAGGTGGTTGCGAACTTTTGAGTCTGTGGATGAAACCCTAGTGTGTGACCATTCATATGAAAGCTATTGAGCCGTACTTTCATGTGGTACTGTTTATCATGCTGTACAAGGTGGTTGTAACTTTTAAGTCTGGGGCCCGGATCCATGGAATGTTCTCCAAAATAATTGTTTTTAGAATGGGGGGATTGAAGGCCACATGCAAACAATCAGCATATCATGAGTATAGGCTCGATTATCCCGTCGTTCTCTCAAGTCCTGTCTTTGTTACCAGAACAGCGGCTGGTAATCGAGCCTAAGCTGAGCAAGAACTATTGATTAAAGAGAACTATTCTTTTTGTCTTGGTGCAGCGGACCAGCAAATAGAAAAGGAAATTCTTAGTCATATAACAGAAGGTGTCTGCAGGCCATTCAAGGTGAGGCTATGGTTGAAAACATTGTTAGCATCTTTATGATGTTCGACATACGGCACATTTTGCATTAGACTGCAGAAGAAGTCCCTTTTTCTTTTGGTTCATTTCCGCTCGCTCAACACTTTGCACGTTTCTTTCAACTAGCCGAATGATTGACTTCTTTGCCCTTCTAGTTTTGCATCAGGGATGCTCGCTGCAACTATTGGCATTGTGTTGGTAATGTCAAAAAACAAACCCCGCTCAAAAGCCATTTGAGTTTTAGGTTTTTGTTTTGTTCATGGTCACATGACACACCCGAATGATTGTAGCAAACATGCATGGTCAAACAGGCTTTATCTGTGGACATTTGTGATCTCTAGATAGCGATCAGTTTAGTTGGTTTTTCACTAGCGAACATGAGCAATAAGTCAAGCAACATACGCAGACATAGTAACATGTTGATCATTAGTGCTTTTTGTTATGTTGCTCGTGTTTTATGTCCGCGCTAGTGAAATCCAGGCCTTTAGCAAGCGTTTTGACAATCCATGAGACTCTTTTTGAAAGGGAAATTGTACACATTTTAGGTACGGGTGGAGCAGGTCATTGTTTCTGAGCCATGGGCGATGTTGCTATTCAGCTTTGGCAAATATTCTCAAGTTTTATGGGACAACGATAGGGTCAGGTCTTAAACAGACTATAGAAACTTCCGCATTGTCACATAGTTTTTTGCCGTACATAAGCATTGAAGCTGGATCCAGGCTAGGAGAGAATTGCAGGCTGTATCGAGGGCACCGAGACATGTGCGACTGGGAAACTGGACCTAGATCCAGGTGGAATGTTTTGTAGTCCTGGTAGTATTGCAAATGACTGTTGTAATAATAATTGTATAGTTGTAGCGTTTTTTTTGAGTGTATTCGAGCGTTTTTATGTGGACAGGGAAAACGCTGCGAAAATGATAGTGTGACGGCAGAGTATTTGATGCGTTAGTGTGGACGGGGCCTAAATCTCTATGTCTGTGGAATCTGATGTCACAATTGAATACGAAATCGCCAGCTTTCTGTAGGATATGACAGCACAATAAATTATTTGATGCCAGCGTGAATTAGCTGTATGCTCTTCAGCCACTGAGAATAGGAGAACAAAATTTATATTAATAGTCATTATAACACGCTCCAGCCTGAATTCCTTTTTTGGCTAAATTAACATTATCATATTTCTGTATTTCCCTTAGGAGCCTTATTGATGAGGATGCTACAGTTACAGTCACAATTCTTGACAGGAATGCGCTGGCACTTAAGATGTTCTTTAACAGTCTCAATTGCCATGCAAGCAAACTGTTTAGAAAGGGATTGTTCTGCGAATGTCACTGAAATGTTAACGGAGTTCTCCCTTCTGACGTCACTTCCGGTTTTTGACCACAAGAGCAAAGCTCGAACCGCAAGTCGGAGAAACTTTTCCCCATTTGTACGAAATTAAAGAAATATTGACCACTAATTGTTTTCAATATCTTTTATTGGGGGTCCATAAGCTATCTTAAAAAAAAAAAGGTTGTGGTGGGGTATAGAGTATCCCTTTAAGGCAAGGGGGAACGTGAAGATGGGCTTTTTGGCCCAAAAAAGGGAGCAGAGTGAAGGTGGACCATTTCTAACAAAAAGGTGGGCCGCTCTCTGGGCTCTCCACTAGATCCACCACTGCGTTACCGAAAGTATGTAATTAATAAATTTTACTTTGTTTAACAAGGGTATCACTTAACAGTCTTGGCAGTGACAAACCTGTGGCCCTCTGGGGCCTCAGATCGAATTGGAATTTTAGAACTGTTGGTTTTTGAGGAGGGAGAAAAACGGCAGAACCCGGAGAAAAACCCTCGAAGCAAGAACAAGAAACAAGAACACTCTCAAACCCGGGCCACATTGGTGGGAGGCAAGAGCTGCTCACCACTGAGGCGTCATCCCTGCTCCCATCCCATGTTTTTCTTGTGTATAGAATTAATGCCTTAAAATAGACGGTGCTGTTGTTGTCTTTCTGTAACCGCTGCATGCAACCAGTCTCACAACAAGTTTGACCGTTTTCACTGTGATTAGACCGGCCGTGTAGTGTTTAAGCAGTACTTTTATAAAGGACCAGATCGTTTTTTAGTCAACTGGTTATAAAAAGTGTGTCCACACTTACTCAATTGCAACTGAATTTTTGTTGAAATGTATCGCGCCCTTTAGATTTACGTAACCGGTTGAGCCAGATTTTCGTTGAATATTATTTTTTATTTTCAAATCTCTATAGATTGAACTCCCTCCTCCAGATTCTTCAGTCCAACAGAATCTTTAAAAGAGACCATGAGTTTGTTAAAAGACGTGCTTGCTTCTCATGATGCGTCCTGTTATTCCACTGATCGCCCGACAAGGCAGATTATTCACCGGGTGAAGTCTCTGAATTAGTACTAACAATACAATCAGTATTTACGAGCAGGGTTTCAATAATGTGTAGTAAAACCAAAACCAAAGTAATCACTCTCGCCACAACACCAATAACCAATAATGAACTCGAAGCAAATGCATGTAACGGACGCCAAGCGTGGACCAGTATTTTTAGGTTTTCCATTGGCTTTTTTGACTTTTCGAAGTGGATTCTCATGATAACTTTATGGCCTCTCGTTTCAATCAACTGGCCAACCAAAATGGTGCAAGAACTATGAGAGGCGGAGGATGTCAAGCTCCAAGTTCGCGTTCTGGACAATTGACATATCCCGCCTCCGACAGTTCTTGCAATTTGATTTGCTTGTTTTAAATGAGAAGAGCCATCAGAAAGTTTTTCAAAAGTTCATCAAAAAGTTCTTCAAAAAATAATGCAATACAAAATTTTTTTTCGAGTGGAAACAAAAAACGGTAGGGCGCTTTTCACTGTAACTCCAGTTTGAAAAGTCACTTCAAAATTCGTTCTTACGCTGGATCTTACTACACTTGTTCTGTGTTCCTTCTTTCTACTGCAGATCATCTCTTGTCTTATCGATCCACTGCATTCAGATGTGTTTACCCTGTCAGCGAGTTCTTTGAACGCATCAGGACATGGCTGGCTATACATGATCAACTGCATTCATCAAATACAGAGGCACGTTAGCGGTCTACGATTCTACCGATAAACACATCGAAATGTTGGCGGGGCAGGTAGGAAAATTGAACTGCTGTGTTACGATGGACTAAGACTAGCATCTCAACCAGGGGCAATAACTTCTAGTCGGCTTTCAGGCTATGGAAATGCGGAGTTAACCCTTTCACTCCCCCGGGGTCCCAAGAGTGGCTTAAGGTTTCAAAACTTGAGAAAAAATCTTGAATTTCATTTTGCAATTATTGTCATAAACAAACAGTATCACATGAAGAGTACTCTGCTGCAATAGTTTTTCATTTGAATGGTCAAACACTTAGTGGTTTCATCGCACGGACCTCAAAAGGTACAACCACTGGGCACAATTAAGACTCATGGTTTTGACTGCTGGGATGTGTGAAAAAGGTGTTAATGACCGGGCCTTGATAATCCACCCCCTAAAATTTTGTAACCTAAATCTTCCACAATTCATTTTTAGATTTTTCTATTTACTGTCTTTTCACATTCCTGTTCCTCAAACGGAGGAAGCTCATTCTCGATACGTTAATCAGCGAGCAAGCAACGGGTTTCATTCTCTCCTCGCTCTGGTGTCGGCAGCTTGTAAACCAGTCTACCAGGAAAAAACCGCGGCCGAGAGGGTGCCGGTCCTAAAATACTCCCATTTGGTTAGTGTGTTGTGAGTAGAGTGGTTTTTAATTGAGTTTTAGTAAAACTCAAAACCAAAGTATATCACTCTGGCCATCACATCAACAGACCGAAAACAAGACAAGGAACTAATCAGAACTCTAAGCAACTACTGTTAGGCGCGGAAAAACGCGCGTGACCAAGTCACGATTGCTTTAGTTTGGCATCTGATTGGTTAAGAAAGTGGCGCGATGTTTTTCGAAACCACTCAGAGCGAGTAGTAAAGCCAACAACCGAAGCAAACGCATATGTTTTTCTTACTACAAATGGAAGAGTGCTATTTTTTTCGCGACACTTAATTTTTTGCGTTTCACGTCGTAAATGAAAGAAACTAAACCACGAAACATTTCATGTAAACAAGGTAGTTTTGGAACTTTGTGATGGTCATCACTGACATATCTTTATATCGTCTAGGTCAGGTGGCCTTGTCCTCGCTTCACGGTATTGGATGCACAAAGGTGTTAGGGACCGCCATGGTAGAGTAACGCCTTCCTCTCCTTTATCGCTAGGGGTTAGGGGACGGGGGGGTTAGTCAGCTGGTGTCAAAGACAGAGGATCTTTTGCCTCCCACAAAAACAGGCAGTTACTCAGTTAGTAATTGACCTACTCCTTTAAAAATAAGAAAAAATAACAAACATAGTCCTAGAGTCCTAGTATATTTTGATAAAACAAAGGAGAACCAATGTAAATGTTGGAACCATTCAGCTGTTGGGCGTAGCTAACCATTTGGGTTTTGTGAATTTCCCGCGCGCACGTCCATTTTGGGTTTTGAATTTCCGCGCCGCCGGCCATTTTTGGGTTTTGAGATTTCCAGGCGCGCTGCCATTTTGGGTTTTTGGAATTTTTCCACGCGCGCCGTAAACACAAGTTGCCCGTTGAAACAAAATCCATTGACTCCACGCTGAATTTCATTTGACATTTTGTTTTTATCACACAGGCCCAAATTCGATAAATATCTCTCGTCTCCAAGATAGTCTAATCATGCCTCAATGCAATCTCCTGAGAAACGACCCGAATGCGGTAAGTATTAACGTAATAAGAGGCCTCACGGATTCGAAGTTTGTCCATATTGTACCCTTCCATTTTCCATCCTCGCCATCGTTAGTCCATCCTCACTTCCTTATGGGTTCTTATCATTTGTCCGAGTACCCTTCTACAAAATCAAGCCATTATTAACTGGGTTACCTATCACGTAAGCTTACGTTTTTCGAGATTGTCGCATATCTGTAATCCATTTCCATCCTCGCCATCGTTAGTCATCCTCATTTCCCTAATGGGTTTCCTGTCATTTTTTTCAAGGTACTGTTTCTTCAGAATCAAAGCCGTTATTTATTGTAGTTTCCAACACGTTAAGCCTCCGCCGTTTTCAAGTTTGTCCATATTGTAATCCATTTCCATCCTCGCCAACGTTAGTCATCCGCACTTTCTAATGAGTCAATGGGTTCCTGTCATTTGTCGAGTACTGTTTCTACAAAATCAAGCGCTATTATGTACTGGGTTACCTACACGTAGGCCTTACGTTTTTTCGAGATTGTCCATATTATAATCCATTTTCCATCCTCGCCATCGTTTCGTCATCCTCCACTTCCTAATGTGTTCCTGTCATTTGTCGAGTACTGTTCTACAAAATCAAACCATTATTACGGGGTTTCCTACCACGTAAGCCGTCGCGTTTTAAAGTTTTACGTATTGTATCAATTTCCATCTTCGCCATCGTTAGTCATCCTCACTTCTTCAGAATACCTAATGGGTTCCTGTCATTTGTCGAGTATTTGTTCTACAAAATCAACTTATTTTTACGGGTTTCCTATGACTACAAGCTGCGTCATAATTGTTGAAATACTTCGTTGTTCACACATTTTGCCCCTCTCCACCCCTCTACAATGTAGAATACACTTATAACTCACGCACGGGTGCATTTTTGCCATTTTTCCAACATATTGAAAGGGGAAAGAGGGGGAGTTGACTCCGTATTTAGTAGATTGTTATGTAGTCCTAATTTCAAGGTTTCGCATGTTTTTCAACTACAACTAAATTTGAAGAGGCTTGTAGGTATATTTTTTGAGTTTGATGAAATCGTTCTTTAAATCAGCATCCTTAAAGCGTTGTTGTCGTGTTTGTTGCTTTGCAGAAACACAGTCCAACAAGCGAGCATGGATGTTGTGTGTGCGACTTACAAGACTCTATACGATGCGATAGTGGAGGAAAATAACAAATACCCGGATCGTCAAGACGCTAGTACCCCGTACCCCGCATCAAGTGACGTCACTTTTGACGTATCAAATGGAAAACTACGTCAAATTTTATCGCGATTTAAATTCATTCACGGGTTTCTTTTCTCGTTTTCGAGGAGAACCGAATTACTGTATCTCGCATGGGATAAACCATCCATTTGATTGGGATAACGAGGAATGATTCTGTGTCCAGTGCAAACCGCGATATCACGCTCGTCCAACCCCATGACACTAACTCATTCTACACTCAATCACTCAATAACCTATAGCTACACTCCATATCATTCTATCTTTTTAATTTGAATGGGAAATGCCGTGATGGGGGAGGGGGGGGGGGGGTGGGGGGTAATCCCATATATAGCCTATTATGGGGATGTGCCCGCCCAATGGGGTATCGTGTTTTCGACCCTAGGATTCAGAACTGGGTATGGGTTTTTAACTTGAACGCTGTCGTAGACAGGGTACATGGGTGCTGTTCAGTTTACCAGGAATATGTTCTTTCTGCTGGCCCGGCTTGCCGTCCTATCCGACCGTGCAATCCGGGCAAAAGCGATGTCAATGTCGACAACACATGAAATGCTCAAATAATCAACTACAGTTTTGTCCTTTTTAAATTATATGTCATAAAAGGGGGTAGAGGAAATGCGAAATTTTTGTCATAAACATGGTCAGGGTTTGACAGCCTGAACGAAACACCCCTACTCAAGATTGGGTTGATTACAAGGCACCCGAACAGGTTTCCGAGTTTTATTCTCACAATCCAAACATTGCGGCTAACATTCGCGAGTACGGCGAAAGTTGTCATCGTGAACGCCAGCAACATCGCTGTCAACAAGCCCTCTAACAAATTTGCGATGCTTTGTTTCATGAAATGATGAAAGAAAGTTATTTAAGCTTGTCTTATGACATGTCCTTGTAAAAGCTGAAGTAAAATCCCTCCAAACAACATTTTAGGAAAATTGTTTATTAAATGGAAAATATGAGACATTTAATACAAGAAGTATGTTTGAAAACGTTCGTACTTTTCACCCGCTACAAGTGGAAAAAGCACTTATATTTAAGATGTAATCAGAAAAGCAAGAAATTGAATATGTAGTAAAATTATAAAAATACAATTGTAACGGGCCATCTCTTTATTTGTTCTGATTTAGAAGACTCTTGCATATGCTTGCTTTTATTCTTTTCCTAAAATGCTTTTCGTTAATACTCCAAGTTCTTCATATCTCGGAATTACTCCATCTACTCCAAAAAGGTCGCAATGCTCCCGTAAACGTGTGTATTTCCCTGTTATACCTTAAAATTCGGATAATAAGCCCCCCCACCCCCCCCCCCCCCCCCCCCCCCCCCCCACTCTCCCTCGAAAAATAAGTCCTCCCAAATCTCCGACGCAAATAATCTTCGGCAAGTTGTTTGCCCCTCAGAAATCACGTAGTTAACCAGAACCATCATGGCGGCTATTATAAATATGGCCTACATACTCGCAGGTTGAAAAAATTAATAATAATAAGACGAATGTTGGCCGTGAGTGGTGATTTAATTACGAGCCCCAAACTTGCATATATATATATAAAAAAAAAAACAATTTAAAATGAGAAATCAGCAGCATTTACCTGTAACCTAGGGAGACAAGATCAGTCGCTTTGTATAAGTAGTTTTTAGTACAGGATGTACTATTGTGAAGATGTATTGTGGAGTCGTCCGCGATAACACCCTAGCACCCTAACACCCTAAGCCGTAAACTTTGATAATCGATTAATTAATTAATATTAATTAATAACTCTTGCGTGGGGCACGCGTGTACACCACGGCAAAACGTGGGTTATCTATCTGCGTTATTATTTCAAGTATTTAAAATATATATTTGTTTCTGGCAACGCTTTGTTCTCCTTGTGGTAGCTTTCTTTCTAGAATAAGGTGCTTACATGTAAATTCACCGTTTTACGCATGCGCTTAAGCTCTGTAGTGCATTACTAACAACAAGTACAATGTAAATGAGGTAGATAACAAAACAGTTTGGTATTGAAGAAAGTAAGTTATCGTTTCTCTCCGGTCTCCAGTGAGCAGTTCAAATAGAAAAAATAGTTCAAACTATCTACATTTGCTCGAGATTTTTTCCACAGATTTTAGCATGAAATGTTTTAAAAGTTCTCACCAAATATTACTGCACACCCCGTGACGCCTAGTTTTTTTTCACGGGAGAGAATTTTCGGTAAGCAGCGCTGTTTATAAGTTTTGGCATGCGCCATTAATAAGTAGCTCTCCAAAAAAAATTCAAACTATCTATATTTTCCGAGATTTTCCACCGGTTGTGGAAGAAATGTTTCAAAAGTTCACACTTCTCAACAAAAGTCCGTGACGCCAAGTAAAACCGCAAATTAATTAAAATTAGACTTTGAGGCACCTCTAATTTCACGGGAGAGAATTTTCCATTTCTCCAAGGAACCGAAAATTAGTTGGAGAAATCGGGAGTTCGAAATTTCGGGGTTAAGATTACAGTGAAAACAAATCCAAAAGAAATGACTTTTGGTTCGAGCTTATCGGGATTTTTGTACGAAAAACGAAAGCATCATGTTACATTCCTGCGTACGGAAAACAAAAGTATCATGTTACATTCCTGTGTAAGAAAAACTAAAGTATCATGTTTGCTATTTTAAAATTGGGGTAAGTTAAGAATATGGGTTCTAAATAAGTATTGTTGTCTTCTCGATTCAGAATATTTTTATCCGATTCAAAGCATTTGTTTTAATTCCATCGATTATTTCGATGTTTACGTTCTACGCTCGATTTAGAAATGTATTTGTTTGGTTTGTCCTTTTGTTAAGTCAACAAACGTAATTATATTAAAGTTGAGCCAATTAAATTCACCTGTTCCCACGGTTCACATTTCACCAAAGCGCTAGCCAAGAAACGCAAGACGAAGAGAACGCCACAATGCACGGAAAGTGAGTGATATTGCTTACGAATAAAATTGCTAAATTCTAAACAAAGAGTTCGTTAAAATAATTGCTCTGTCTTGTAAAACCTGTTTCATTTGTGGAATTTGCTAAACTGGTTGTGAGTGAAAACTGTGTTTTTACATCAGATGCGTTTTTCCGTGGGCAGTGAAGTCAAGAAAAAATTAATTGTTTTCAGTTCTTCAAGATAATTGAAGTGTTTGAATATTTTATTTAGTGTACTGCTGTTGTATTGAATGTTGTTAAATTCAAGCACTTTAGTATATAAATGATAAATGTTTTGTATGCCTGGGTCAAAAGGTCATCAACAAAATTTACATGGATATTTGAAGCAGACTTACAGGAACGCTTTCCGATACAAAGGTGTAAAATTCACTATTTACCACCCATTTGAAAACTATTACCCTGAATATTTCTTGGTAAACCAGAACTAAAAGGGTGAATGTGTAAATTTGAAAAAAAGTATTTTTTCTTGACGTTGTCCCGTGTAACGCACATGTTCGTTTCAGCTGTCGCGCATTCTTACGCGTCACTGACGCCCCTACGCGTCACTGACGCCCCTACGCGTCACTGACGCCCCTACGCGTCACTGACGCCCCTACGCGTCACTGACGCCCCTACGCGTCACTGACGCCCCTACGCGTCACTGACGCCCCTACGCGTCAATGACGCCCCTACGCGTCACTGACGCCCCTACGCGTCACTGACGCCCCTACGCGTCAATGACGCCCCTACGCGTCACTGACGCCCCTACGCGTCACTGACGCCCCTACGCGTCAATGACGCCCCTACGCGTCACTGACGCCCCTACGCGTCACTGACGCCCCTACGCGTCACTGACGCCCCTACGCGTCACTGACGCCCCTACGCGTCACTGACGCCCCTACGCGTCACTGACGCCCCTACGCGTCACTGACGCCCCTACGCGTCACTGACGCCCCTACGCGTCACTGACGCCCCTACGCGTCACTGACGCCCCTACGCGTCACTGACGCCCCTACGCGTCACTGACGCCCCTACGCGTCAATGACGCCCCTACGCGTCAATGACGCCCCTACGCGTCACTGACGCCCCTACGCGTCAATGACGCCCCTACGCGTCACTGACGCCCCTACGCGTCACTGACGCCCCTACGCGTCAATGACGCCCCTACGCGTCACTGACGCCCCTACGCGTCAATGACGCCCCTACGCGTCAATGACGCCCCTACGCGTCACTGACGCCCCTACGCGTCAATGACGCCCCTACGCGTCACTGACGCCCCTACGCGTCACTGACGCCCCTACGCGTCACTGACGCCCCTACGCGTCAATGACGCCCCTACGCGTCACTGACGCCCCTACGCGTCACTGACGCCCCTACGCGTCACTGACGCCCCTACGCGTCACTGACGCCCCTACGCGTCACTGACGCCCCTACGCGTCACTGACGCCCCTACGCGTCACTGACGCCCCTACGCGTCACTGACGCCCCTACGCGTCACTGACGCCCCTACGCGTCACTGACGCCCCTACGCGTCACTGACGCCCCTACGCGTCACTGACGCCCCTACGCGTCACTGACGCCCCTACGCGTCAATGACGCCCCTACGCGTCACTGACGCCCCTACGCGTCACTGACGCCCCTACGCGTCACTGACGCCCCTACGCGTCACTGACGCCCCTACGCGTCAATGACGCCCCTACGCGTCACTGACGCCCCTACGCGTCACTGACGCCCCTACGCGTCACTGACGCCCCTACGCGTCAATGACGCCCCTACGCGTCACTGACGCCCCTACGCGTCAATGACGCCCCTACGCGTCAATGACGCCCCTACGCGTCACTGACGCCCCTACGCGTCACTGACGCCCCTACGCGTCACTGACGCCCCTACGCGTCAATGACGCCCCTACGCGTCACTGACGCCCCTACGCGTCACTGACGCCCCTACGCGTCACTGACGCCCCTACGCGTCACTGACGCCCCTACGCGTCACTGACGCCCCTACGCGTCACTGACGCCCCTACGCGTCACTGACGCCCCTACGCGTCACTGACGCCCCTACGCGTCACTGACGCCCCTACGCGTCACTGACGCCCCTACGCGTCACTGACGCCCCTACGCGTCACTGACGCCCTACGCGTCACTGACGCCCCTACGCGTCACTGACGCCCCTACGCGTCAATGACGCCCCTACGCGTCACTGACGCCCCTACGCGTCACTGACGCCCCTACGCGTCACTGACGCCCCTACGCGTCACTGACGCCCCTACGCGTCACTGACGCCCCTACGCGTCACTGACGCCCCTACGCGTCACTGACGCCCCTACGCGTCACTGACGCCCCTACGCGTCACTGACGCCCCTACGCGTCACTGACGCCCCTACGCGTCAATGACGCCCCTACGCGTCACTGACGCCCCTACGCGTCACTGACGCCCCTACGCGTCACTGACGCCCCTACGCGTCACTGACGCCCCTACGCGTCACTGACGCCCCTACGCGTCACTGACGCCCCTACGCGTCAATGACGCCCCTACGCGTCACTGACGCCCCTACGCGTCACTGACGCCCCTACGCGTCACTGACGCCCCTACGCGTCACTGACGCCCCTACGCGTCAATGACGCCCCTACGCGTCACTGACGCCCCTACGCGTCACTGACGCCCCTACGCGTCACTGACGCCCCTACGCGTCACTGACGCCCCTACGCGTCAATGACGCCCCTACGCGTCACTGACGCCCCTACGCGTCACTGACGCCCCTACGCGTCAATGACGCCCCTACGCGTCACTGACGCCCCTACGCGTCAATGACGCCCCTACGCGTCAATGACGCCCCTACGCGTCACTGACCCCCTCAACGCCCTACGCGTCACTGACGCCCCTACGCGTCACTGACGCCCCTACGCGTCACTGACGCCCCTACGCGTCACTGACGCCCCTACGCGTCAATGACGCCCCTACGCGTCACTGACGCCCCTACGCGTCACTGACGCCCCTACGCGTCACTGACGCCCCTACGCGTCAATGACGCCCCTACGCGTCACTGACGCCCCTACGCGTCACTGACGCCCCTACGCGTCACTGACGCCCCTACGCGTCACTGACGCCCCTACGCGTCACTGACGCCCCTACGCGTCACTGACGCCCCTACGCGTCACTGACGCCCCTACGCGTCACTGACGCCCCTACGCGTCACTGACGCCCCTACGCGTCACTGACGCCCCTACGCGTCACTGACGCCCCTACGCGTCACTGACGCCCCTACGCGTCACTGACGCCCCTACGCGTCACTGACGCCCCTACGCGTCACTGACGCCCCTACGCGTCACTGACGCCCCTACGCGTCAATGACGCCCCTACGCGTCACTGACGCCCCTACGCGTCACTGACGCCCCTACGCGTCACTGACGCCCCTACGCGTCACTGACGCCCCTACGCGTCACTGACGCCCCTACGCGTCACTGACGCCCCTACGCGTCACTGACGCCCCTACGCGTCACTGACGCCCCTACGCGTCACTGACGCCCCTACGCGTCACTGACGCCCCTACGCGTCACTGACGCCCCTACGCGTCACTGACGCCCCTACGCGTCACTGACGCCCCTACGCGTCACTGACGCCCCTACGCGTCACTGACGCCCCTACGCGTCACTGACGCCCCTACGCGTCACTGACGCCCCTACGCGTCAATGACGCCCCTACGCGTCACTGACGCCCCTACGCGTCACTGACGCCCCTACGCGTCACTGACGCCCCTACGCGTCACTGACGCCCCTACGCGTCACTGACGCCCCTACGCGTCACTGACGCCCCTACGCGTCACTGACGCCCCTACGCGTCACTGACGCCCCTACGCGTCACTGACGCCCCTACGCGTCACTGACGCCCCTACGCGTCACTGACGCCCCTACGCGTCACTGACGCCCCTACGCGTCACTGACGCCCCTACGCGTCAATGACGCCCCTACGCGTCACTGACGCCCCTACGCGTCACTGACGCCCCTACGCGTCACTGACGCCCCTACGCGTCACTGACGCCCCTACGCGTCAATGACGCCCCTACGCGTCACTGACGCCCCTACGCGTCACTGACGCCCCTACGCGTCACTGACGCCCCTACGCGTCACTGACGCCCCTACGCGTCACTGACGCCCCTACGCGTCAATGACGCCTCTACGCGTCAATGACGCCCCTACGCGTCACTGACGCCCCTACGCGTCAATGACGCCCCTACGCGTCACTGACGCCCCTACGCGTCACTGACGCCCCTACGCGTCACTGACGCCCCTACGCGTCACTGACGCCCCTACGCGTCAATGACGCCCCTACGCGTCTCTGACGCCCCTACGCGTCACTGACGCCCCAACGCGTCACTGACGCCCCTACGCGTCACTGACGCCCCTACGCGTCACTGACGCCCCTACGCGTCAATGACGCCCCTACGCGTCCCTGACGCCCCAACGCGTCACTGACGCCCCTACGCGTCACTGACGCCCCTACGCGTCACTGACGCCCCTACGCGTCACTGACGCCCCTACGCGTCAATGACGCCCCTACGCGTCACTGACGCCCCTACGCGTCACTGACGCCCCTACGCGTCACTGACGCCCCTACGCGTCACTGACGCCCCTACGCGTCACTGACGCCCCTACGCGTCAATGACGCCCCTACGCGTCAATGACGCCCCTACGCGTCACTGACGCCCCTACGCGTCACTGACGCCCCTACGCGTCAATGACGCCCCTACGCGTCACTGACGCCCCTACGCGTCACTGACGCCCCTACGCGTCACTGACGCCCCTACGTGTCACTGACGCCCCTACGCGCTTTCCGATACAAAGGTGTAAAATTCACTATTTACCACCCATTTGAAAACTATTACCCTGAATATTTCTTGGTAAACCAGAACTAAAAGGGTGAATGTGTTAAATTTGAAAAAAAGTATTTTTTCTTGACGTTGTCCCGTGTAACGCACATGTTCGTTTCAGCTGTCACGCATTCTTATGCGTCACTGACGCCCTACGCGTCACTGACGCCCCTACGCGTCACTGACGCCCCCTACGCGTCACTGACGCCCCTACGCGTCACTGACGCCCCTACGCGTCACTGACGCCCCTACGCGTCAATGACGCCCCTACGCGTCACTGACGCCCCTACGCGTCACTGACGCCCCTACGCGTCAATGACGCCCCTACGCGTCACTGACGCCCCTACGCGTCACTGACGCCCCTACGCGTCACTGACGCCCCTACGCGTCACTGACGCCCCTACGCGTCACTGACGCCCCTACGCGTCACTGACGCCCCTACGCGTCACTGACGCCCCTACGCGTCACTGACGCCCCTACGCGTCAATGACGCCCCTACGCGTCACTGACGCCCCTACGCGTCACTGACGCCCCTACGCGTCACTGACGCCCCTACGCGTCACTGACGCCCCTACGCGTCACTGACGCCCCTACGCGTCACTGACGCCCCTACGCGTCAATGACGCCCCTACGCGTCACTGACGCCCCTACGCGTCACTGACGCCCCTACGCGTCACTGACGCCCCTACGCGTCAATGACGCCCCTACGCGTCACTGACGCCCCTACGCGTCACTGACGCCCCTACGCGTCACTGACGCCCCTACGCGTCACTGACGCCCCTACGCGTCAATGACGCCCCTACGCGTCACTGACGCCCCTACGCGTCACTGACGCCCCTACGCGTCACTGACGCCCCTACGCGTCACTGACGCCCCTACGCGTCACTGACGCCCCTACGCGTCACTGACGCCCCTACGCGTCACTGACGCCCCTACGCGTCACTGACGCCCCTACGCGTCACTGACGCCCCTACGCGTCACTGACGCCCCTACGCGTCACTGACGCCCCTACGCGTCACTGACGCCCCTACGCGTCACTGACGCCCCTACGCGTCACTGACGCCCCTACGCGTCAATGACGCCCCTACGCGTCACTGACGCCCCTACGCGTCACTGACGCCCCTACGCGTCACTGACGCCCCTACGCGTCACTGACGCCCCTACGCGTCACTGACGCCCCTACGCGTCACTGACGCCCCTACGCGTCACTGACGCCCCTACGCGTCACTGACGCCCCTACGCGTCACTGACGCCCCTACGCGTCACTGACGCCCCTACGCGTCACTGACGCCCCTACGCGTCAATGACGCCCCTACGCGTCACTGACGCCCCTACGCGTCACTGACGCCCCTACGCGTCACTGACGCCCCTACGCGTCACTGACGCCCCTACGCGTCACTGACGCCCCTACGCGTCACTGACGCCCCTACGCGTCACTGACGCCCCTACGCGTCACTGACGCCCCTACGCGTCACTGACGCCCCTACGCGTCACTGACGCCCCTACGCGTCAATGACGCCCCTACGCGTCACTGACGCCCCTACGCGTCACTGACGCCCCTACGCGTCACTGACGCCCCTACGCGTCACTGACGCCCCTACGCGTCACTGACGCCCCTACGCGTCACTGACGCCCTACGCGTCACTGACGCCCCTACGCGTCACTGACGCCCCTACGCGTCAATGACGCCCCTACGCGTCACTGACGCCCCTACGCGTCACTGACGCCCCTACGCGTCAATGACGCCCCTACGCGTCAATGACGCCCCTACGCGTCACTGACGCCCCTACGCGTCACTGACGCCCCTACGCGTCACTGACGCCCCTACGCGTCACTGACGCCCCTACGCGTCAATGACGCCCCTACGCGTCACTGACGCCCCTACGCGTCACTGACGCCCCTACGCGTCACTGACGCCCCTACGCGTCACTGACGCCCCTACGCGTCACTGACGCCCCTACGCGTCACTGACGCCCCTACGCGTCACTGACGCCCCTACGCGTCACTGACGCCCCTACGCGTCACTGACGCCCCTACGCGTCACTGACGCCCCTACGCGTCACTGACGCCCCTACGCGTCACTGACGCCCCTACGCGTCACTGACGCCCCTACGCGTCACTGACGCCCCTACGCGTCAATGACGCCCCTACGCGTCACTGACGCCCCTACGCGTCACTGACGCCCCTACGCGTCACTGACGCCCCTACGCGTCAATGACGCCCCTACGCGTCACTGACGCCCCTACGCGTCAATGACGCCCCTACGCGTCACTGACGCCCCTACGCGTCACTGACGCCCCTACGCGTCAATGACGCCCTACGCGTCACTGACGCCCCTACGCGTCACTGACGCCCCTACGCGTCAATGACGCCCCTACGCGTCACTGACGCCCCTACGCGTCACTGACGCCCCTACGCGTCACTGACGCCCCTACGCGTCACTGACGCCCCTACGCGTCACTGACGCCCCTACGCGTCAATGACGCCCCTACGCGTCACTGACGCCCCTACGCGTCACTGACGCCCCTACGCGTCACTGACGCCCCTACGCGTCACTGACGCCCCTACGCGTCAATGACGCCCCTACGCGTCACTGACGCCCCTACGCGTCACTGACGCCCCTACGCGTCACTGACGCCCCTACGCGTCACTGACGCCCCTACGCGTCAATGACGCCCCTACGCGTCACTGACGCCCCTACGCGTCACTGACGCCCCTACGCGTCACTGACGCCCCTACGCGTCACTGACGCCCCTACGCGTCAATGACGCCCCTACGCGTCACTGACGCCCCTACGCGTCACTGACGCCCCTACGCGTCACTGACGCCCCTACGCGTCAATGACGCCCCTACGCGTCACTGACGCCCCTACGCGTCAATGACGCCCCTACGCGTCACTGACGCCCCTACGCGTCACTGACGCCCCTACGCGTCACTGACGCCCCTACGCGTCACTGACGCCCCTACGCGTCACTGACGCCCCTACGCGTCAATGACGCCCCTACGCGTCACTGACGCCCCTACGCGTCACTGACGCCCCTACGCGTCACTGACGCCCCTACGCGTCACTGACGCCCCTACGCGTCACTGACGCCCCTACGCGTCACTGACGCCCCTACGCGTCACTGACGCCCCTACGCGTCACTGACGCCCCTACGCGTCAATGACGCCCCTACGCGTCACTGACGCCCCTACGCGTCACTGACGCCCCTACGCGTCACTGACGCCCCTACGCGTCAATGACGCCCCTACGCGTCACTGACGCCCCTACGCGTCACTGACGCCCCTACGCGTCAATGACGCCCCTACGCGTCACTGACGCCCCTACGCGTCACTGACGCCCCTACGCGTCACTGACGCCCCTACGCGTCACTGACGCCCCTACGCGTCACTGACGCCCCTACGCGTCACTGACGCCCCTACGCGTCACTGACGCCCCTACGCGTCACTGACGCCCCTACGCGTCAATGACGCCCCTACGCGTCACTGACGCCCCTACGCGTCACTGACGCCCCTACGCGTCACTGACGCCCCTACGCGTCACTGACGCCCCTACGCGTCAATGACGCCCCTACGCGTCAATGACGCCCCTACGCGTCACTGACGCCCCTACGCGTCACTGACGCCCCTACGCGTCACTGACGCCCCTACGCGTCACTGACGCCCCTACGCGTCACTGACGCCCCTACGCGTCAATGACGCCCCTACGCGTCACTGACGCCCCTACGCGTCACTGACGCCCCTACGCGTCACTGACGCCCCTACGCGTCACTGACGCCCCTACGCGTCACTGACGCCCCTACGCGTCACTGACGCCCCTACGCGTCACTGACGCCCCTACGCGTCACTGACGCCCCTACGCGTCACTGACGCCCCTACGCGTCACTGACGCCCCTACGCGTCACTGACGCCCCTACGCGTCACTGACGCCCCTACGCGTCACTGACGCCCCTACGCGTCACTGACGCCCCTACGCGTCACTGACGCCCCTACGCGTCACTGACGCCCCTACGCGTCACTGACGCCCCTACGCGTCACTGACGCCCCTACGCGTCACTGACGCCCCTACGCGTCACTGACGCCCCTACGCGTCACTGACGCCCCTACGCGTCAATGACGCCCCTACGCGTCACTGACGCCCCTACGCGTCACTGACGCCCCTACGCGTCACTGACGCCCCTACGCGTCACTGACGCCCCTACGCGTCAATGACGCCCCTACGCGTCACTGACGCCCCTACGCGTCACTGACGCCCCTACGCGTCACTGACGCCCCTACGCGTCACTGACGCCCCTACGCGTCACTGACGCCCCTACGCGTCAATGACGCCCCTACGCGTCACTGACGCCCCTACGCGTCACTGACGCCCCTACGCGTCACTGACGCCCCTACGCGTCACTGACGCCCCTACGCGTCACTGACGCCCCTACGCGTCACTGACGCCCCTACGCGTCACTGACGCCCCTACGCGTCAATGACGCCCCTACGCGTCAATGACGCCCCTACGCGTCACTGACGCCCCTACGCGTCACTGACGCCCCTACGCGTCACTGACGCCCCTACGCGTCAATGACGCCCCTACGCGTCACTGACGCCCCTACGCGTCAATGACGCCCCTACGCGTCACTGACGCCCCTACGCGTCACTGACGCCCCTACGCGTCACTGACGCCCCTACGCGTCACTGACGCCCCTACGCGTCACTGACGCCCCTACGCGTCACTGACGCCCCTACGCGTCACTGACGCCCCTACGCGTCACTGACGCCCCTACGCGTCACTGACGCCCCTACGCGTCACTGACGCCCCTACGCGTCACTGACGCCCCTACGCGTCAATGACGCCCCTACGCGTCACTGACGCCCCTACGCGTCACTGACGCCCCTACGCGTCACTGACGCCCCTACGCGTCACTGACGCCCCTACGCGTCACTGACGCCCCTACGCGTCACTGACGCCCCTACGCGTCACTGACGCCCCTACGCGTCACTGACGCCCCTACGCGTCACTGACGCCCCTACGCGTCAATGACGCCCCTACGCGTCACTGACGCCCCAACGCGTCACTGACGCCCCTACGCGTCAATGACGCCCCTACGCGTCACTGACGCCCCTACGCGTCACTGACGCCCCTACGCGTCACTGACGCCCCTACGCGTCACTGACGCCCCTACGCGTCAATGACGCCCCTACGCGTCACTGACGCCCCTACGCGTCACTGACGCCCCTACGCGTCACTGACGCCCCTACGCGTCACTGACGCCCCTACGCGTCAATGACGCCCCTACGCGTCACTGACGCCCCTACGCGTCACTGACGCCCCTACGCGTCAATGACGCCCCTACGCGTCACTGACGCCCCTACGCGTCACTGACGCCCCTACGCGTCACTGACGCCCCTACGCGTCACTGACGCCCCTACGCGTCACTGACGCCCCTACGCGTCAATGACGCCCCTACGCGTCACTGACGCCCCTACGCGTCACTGACGCCCCTACGCGTCACTGACGCCCCTACGCGTCACTGACGCCCCTACGCGTCACTGACGCCCCTACGCGTCACTGACGCCCCTACGCGTCACTGACGCCCCTACGCGTCACTGACGCCCCTACGCGTCACTGACGCCCCTACGCGTCACTGACGCCCCTACGCGTCACTGACGCCCCTACGCGTCACTGACGCCCCTACGCGTCACTGACGCCCCTACGCGTCACTGACGCCCCTACGCGTCACTGACGCCCCTACGCGTCACTGACGCCCCTACGCGTCACTGACGCCCCTACGCGTCAATGACGCCCCTACGCGTCACTGACGCCCCTACGCGTCACTGACGCCCCTACGCGTCACTGACGCCCCTACGCGTCACTGACGCCCCTACGCGTCACTGACGCCCCTACGCGTCACTGACGCCCCTACGCGTCACTGACGCCCCTACGCGTCACTGACGCCCCTACGCGTCACTGACGCCCCTACGCGTCAATGACGCCTCTACGCGTCACTGACGCCCCTACGCGTCAATGACGCCCCTACGCGTCACTGACGCCCCTACGCGTCACTGACGCCCCTACGCGTCACTGACGCCCCTACGCGTCACTGACGCCCCTACGCGTCACTGACGCCCCTACGCGTCACTGACGCCCCTACGCGTCACTGACGCCCCTACGCGTCACTGACGCCCCTACGCGTCAATGACGCCCCTACGCGTCACTGACGCCCCTACGCGTCACTGACGCCCCTACGCGTCAATGACGCCCCTACGCGTCACTGACGCCCCTACGCGTCACTGACGCCCCTACGCGTCACTGACGCCCCTACGCGTCAATGACGCCCCTACGCGTCAATGACGCCCCTACGCGTCACTGACGCCCCTACGCGTCACTGACGCCCCTACGCGTCACTGACGCCCCTACGCGTCACTGACGCCCCTACGCGTCACTGACGCCCCTACGCGTCAATGACGCCCCTACGCGTCACTGACGCCCCTACGCGTCACTGACGCCCCTACGCGTCACTGACGCCCCTACGCGTCACTGACGCCCCTACGCGTCACTGACGCCCCTACGCGTCACTGACGCCCCTACGCGTCAATGACGCCCCTACGCGTCACTGACGCCCCTACGCGTCACTGACGCCCCTACGCGTCACTGACGCCCCTACGCGTCAATGACGCCCCTACGCGTCACTGACGCCCCTACGCGTCACTGACGCCCCTACGCGTCAATGACGCCCCTACGCGTCACTGACGCCCCTACGCGTCACTGACGCCCCTACGCGTCACTGACGCCCCTACGCGTCACTGACGCCCCTACGCGTCACTGACGCCCCTACGCGTCACTGACGCCCCAACGCGTCACTGACGCCCCTACGCGTCACTGACGCCCCTACGCGTCAATGACGCCCCTACGCGTCAATGACGCCCCTACGCGTCACTGACGCCCCTACGCGTCACTGACGCCCCTACGCGTCACTGACGCCCCTACGCGTCAATGACGCCCCTACGCGTCAATGACGCCCCTACGCGTCACTGACGCCCCTACGCGTCACTGACGCCCCTACGCGTCACTGACGCCCCTACGCGTCACTGACGCCCCTACGCGTCACTGACGCCCCTACGCGTCACCAACACGCTGGGAATATCGAATAGAGTTTGTGTTGGACCTTTCACTGATAGGGCTAAACTATACAGGATGCTGTGGTAGGTATCGTCTTAGGGTTGCACGTGAAGAAAAATAAAAAACGCCGTTGCACATACTGGACGTGGTTTGTTGTTCTACAGCCGAGCTAGGCATAGAGAAATTGCTTGGTATCTTTTCTAGGGGTAAACCATACGCTTGAGCTACTCCCCAGATTAGTCTTCTTTGGGGGGGTTAATTCCAAAATTTTCCGACGATGCATCGCCACTCCTTTCACAAATGAGCCTAGAATCCCAGTGGATTGTTAGCCAACACTACAAATTGCTCCTTCATGAACATCAGCATTCTTGTAAAAGGACTTAACAGTACTTTATTTTATTATCCAGAAAAAAAAAACATTCCCAAGGAAACTAGCAAAAATAGAAAATCTGTCATTTCATTGTATTTGGTACTTTAATTAAAATAAATATTAAACATTATTAAATAACAATTCTTTTGGACATTTGTACATGGATTTCAGTGTGAATGATTTTTTTTTTTCATCACAAAATTATATTACCTGTCTCAAGCTTGTGTATTACTAGAACGACACCATTGGAAACAGTGTGCTTTAAAAATTATATACAGTTAAACTGGCCTGCTTATAAAGCCCCCCTGGTTATAGGCCCATCTCCCCACATAACAAAAAAAACATTCCGAGTTTATAAGCCCTTCTCCCTCCCCACAGACGTATAAGTCCCCTGTACTTTTCGCTTATTTTCACTCACTATAAAATGTCCTCCACCAGAAAAATTGTTGAATTTTAGACCATATTAATTTTCTTGTTTCCGTTTCATTATGTTCTATGGTACTTGAATTATTTTTTGTCCAGTATATTGCAAAAAATTGACGTAAAGGGCTTAAAGACCTAAGTTAAATTGGGACTGACGCCACTGACGCCCACTTGACGGTCCCACTGACCGCCCCTACGCCGTGATTGACGCCCCTTAACGCAGTCACTGGACGCCCCAAACACGTTAGCTTGGTACTATGAATTATTTTTTGTTCCAGTAAATATTTGACTGACCGTAAAGGGCTTAAAGACCAGTAAATGGATAACGTTTTCTTGACTATTGCTGCATCAACTTGTTTCTTTTCTTTCTTTTTCTTGTTTACTTTCAGCTCATTTCTGAAACAGTTTTGTGTCTATTCCGACTTATAGGCCACCCCATGATATAGAGCCCCGCTTGTGTTTTATAAGCCCACCCAAAACCACTTACAAAGTTGTTGGGCTGAGAGGAATTATAAGCGGCAGTTTACAGTAATTAAGATGGATTCCGCTCAACGTTCGAGCAATAAGTGTCAAAAAATTAATTACTAAAAAACTACTCATAGCAAGGTAAATATTTTGAATTACTATTTTGTGAAAACATATCACTTTAATTCACTTCGTCCAAGAGGACCACCCTGCAATTAAAATTTCTCAAGCATTTCTCTGAGAAAATTAATGTTCAAACCTCGGTAAAAAAAATTATAAAAAAACTGCACGCCATTTTGTTTTGAACTTGACATGAAGCGTCTTTTTTTTTAATTAAAAAATTATGTAATGAACTTAACTCTCCGCTTGGGAGGCTAATTTTATCGATTAATGTCTTCTTAACTGTATTCAAAAACATTTGTTACCGTGCATATGAGTATTTTTTTGGATAACTTAATGTTTTGCACTTCTTTATATTGCTCGAACGGTTGAGCGGAATCCGTCTTATAAAGTTAAAATACTTTTCCAATATATGCAAGTTGGATCTATAAAAACACATATGTTAGTTTATAAGATCCTTGCTATTGTCCAACATGACCGTACAATCAAACACATTTTGAAACGATTCTATAAAAGCTGGAATTGCGTCCTTGTGGTTGAATGGTTTGTTTGGTCTCTTTGGAAAGTGATGTGACACCTTTTCCTTCTAATCCACAAGGAATGAAGTGTTCAAACCAGCTGAGATCAATGTAACAGTTCAGTGCGATACCATGAGTTGCTAATCCAACGGCTTGAACGGACACCTGCAAGCACATGCACATGACAAAATTATGATAGAAAACTTACAAATTACAGTGAACTCTCTGTAAGACGTACACCATTGGGACCGGCACAAACTGTCCCGTCTTAGAGAGGTGTCCACTTATAGAGAGTTTAGATACAGTAACATGACTGAAAAATGGTGCAGGGACCAACATCAAGTGTCCATCTTACAGAGGTGTCCATCTTATAGAGGTGTCCATTAAGAGAGAGTTGACTGTACCCCCACTCACCCTCCCCCCTGTCGCTGATGATCTCGAAGAGTAACCACACAAGCTGACTTTTGTTTGCGACTCTTAATTCAGGTTGTGCGGAGGGACAGCAGGAGAGGAACAAAACCCAGGGTGGATGGGGTGGGGGGTTGGGTTGGGGGTGAGCAGAAACCTGTATGACAAACTCGTTCCCAGGGACCTCGTTACCCTTATCCAGCATCAGGGACAGGCAACAAGGACCTCTGGGATAAAGCGATCCGCCTGACATGCACAGTAAAAACTGGAGGCCTTTATTGAAACATGGAGTCGAACACATGCGCAGTAGAACCGGAAGTCCAAGAATCCTGTCAGTGCGGATCGCTTTATCCCCAGAGGTCCTTGTTGTCCGTTCCTGTCGCTTTATGAGGGTAATGAGGACTCTGGGAATGAGATTGCCTGCATGAATTAAAGATGAGTGATTGAATGACCAAAGTTCACCACACAAGATGGTTCACATGACTGGAACGGAAAATGATGGGCTTAAATTACTGAATCCTTAGGAGTATTTCTGCCCATGCATGTGACGTACATGTACCTGTACTCGGCAGACTGGATGGGATGGTCAGTGTGGTGTATGTATGTTGAGATTGCATTAGCCAGCGTAGCAGCGCTGAGTGGAAGAGCACATGCAAGTTTTTAAGAGTGCCCATGAGAGAAGAGATGCGCGAGGAAGGAGAGAAAGAGCTTTTCTCGCCCTTGCACGTTTTATTCCTCTCTCTCACGCCTCTTCAAGTTGCACTTTTTATTCCAGCGCCTGCTACACAGACGAAGGTTGCATAAATTATATGGTACTAATCAGATCTGATTAATATGGGTATCAATTCTTTTTTTTCATTTACCTATGGCTGCAATTTTGTTGTCATTCACCCACACTCCAGTGTCGCACGTAGTGCTTGCAGGCACATCAAATCTCTTGCAAGTCTCAACCAGAGTCTTTTCCAGAGAAGCTACATACCACCTTAAACTTTTCTTAAAACAGGCCAGGTTCAAAACTGGATAGCAAACTAATTGTCTGGGCCGTGGAAAGTCAACAGGCCGCCTCTATTGGTAAAGTGAAACTCCGCTCCCAGATCTTCCAGTCTCTTCTTCTCTGCGGAATCCACGCTTTTGTTTCGTATTCCGATGGTAAACACGGGATAATGCTCGTAGAAAAGCAGGATATTTTTAGCGCTGCTTGTTCCTTTGGCTTTTAACTCATCTAAGTGTTGCCTAGCGATTGCATTTTGAACTTCTAGAGCTGGAAGATAGGCCGATTTTCTCCAACTTTCGCGCAAAACAAACTCTGTTGATGGCCCTGACGCCCCTACGCGTCAATGACGCCCCTACGCGTCAATGACGCCCCTACGCGTCACTGACGCCCCTACGCGTCACTAACGCCCCTACGCGTCACTGACGCCCCTACGCGTCAATGACGCCCCTACGCGTCTCTGACGCCCGTACGCGTCACTGACGGCCCCCTACACGTCACTGACGCCCCTACGCGACACTGACGCCCCTACGCGTCCCTGACTCCCCAATGTGTTACTTACGCCCCAAACGCGTCCCTCACGCCCCTACGCGTCACCAACGCTGGAATATCGAATGGAGTTTGTGTGGACCTTTCACTGATAGGGCTGACTATGCAGTATGCGGTGGTAGCTGCAAAGGAGAGGAGTGGGATGTGACCACGTTACCACCAGTACCCAGAGGGAGTCAGTTCATATAATTCAGCCGTTAAAATGAACCCGGGGGGGAGGTAATCCAATGAAAAAGTGACGGGGATGCTCGTCGTCCCTTTCAGGGGTGTAAATTACGGATTTTGGAAATAACTTAGGGTGGTCAAGAGAGAACGTCCAGATTTTTAGGCATCATGGTATCGTCTAGGGTTGCACGTGAAGAAATAAAAAACGCCGTCATATTGGACGTGTTTGTGTTCCACACCGAGCAGGCATAAAATCTGGTATCTTTTAGGGGTAAAACAACGCTTGAGCTACTCCCAGATTAGTCTTCTTTGGGGGTTTAATTCAAATTTTCCGACGAGCATCCCCACTCCTTTCACAAATGAGCCAGAATCCAGTGATTTTTAGCCAACACTACAAATTGCTTCATGAACCAGCATGCTTGTAAAAGGACTACAGTACTTTATTTTATTATCCAGAAAAAAACAACATCAAGGAACTAGCAAAATAGAAAATCTGTCATTACATTGTATTGTACTTGAATTAATAAATATTAAACATTATTAAATAACAATTCTTTTGGACATTTGTACATGGATTCAGTGTGAATGATTTATCACAAATTATATTACCTGTCTCAAGCTTGTGTATTATAGACAACACCATTGGAACACAGTGTGCTTAAAAATTATATACAGTAAACTGCTGCTTATAAGCCCCCCTGGTTATAGGCCCATCTCCCCACTAACAAAAAAGAAATTCCAGTTATAAGCCCTTCTCCCCTCCCCCAGATATAAGCCCCTGTACTTTTCCTTATTTCCTAACTATAAAATGTCCTCACAGAAATTGTTGAATTTTAGACCATATTAATTTTCTTGTTTCCGTTTCATTATGTTCTTGTACTTGAATTATTTTTTTCCAGTATATTGACTGACGTAAGGGCTTAAAGACCAGTAAATGGACTGACGCCACTCACGTCACTGACGCCCCTACGCGTGATTGACGCCCCTACGCGTCACTGACGCCCCAACGCGTTCTTGGTACTTGAATTATTTTTTTCCAGTATATTGACTGACGTCAAGGGCTTAAAGACCAGTAAATGGATAACGTTTCTTGATATTGCTGCATCAACTTGTTTCTTAGCCGCTCATTCTGAAACAGTTTTCTATTCGCTTATAGGCCCCCATGATATAAGCCCCCCTGTTTATAAGCCCACCCAAAACCGCTTACAAAGTTGTTGGCTTATAAGCGGCAGTTTACCAGTATTAGATGGATTCCGCAACAACGTTTCGAGCAATAAGTGCAAAAAATTAATTACTAAAAAACTACTCATAGCAAGGTAACATTTTGAATACTATTTGAAACATATCACTTTAATTCACTTCTCCAAGTGACCCCGCAATTAAATTCTCAAGCATTCTCGAGAAAATTAATGTCAAACCTCGTGAAAAAATTATAAAAACGCACGCCATTTTGTTTGAACTGACATGAAGCGTCTTTTTAATTAAAATATGTAATGACTTTCTCTCGCTTGGGAGCTAATTTATCGATAATTTCTTCTTAACTGTATTCAAACATTTGTTACCGTGCTATGAGTATTTTTTTGGTAACTTAATTTTTGCACTTATTGCTCGAAACGTTGAGCGGAATCCGTCTTAAAGTTAAAATACTTTTCCAATATTGCAAGTTGGACTATAAAACACCATCTGTTATAAGATCCTTGCTATTGTCCAACATGACCGTACAATCAAACACATTTTGAAACGATTCTATAAAAGCTGGAATTGCGTCTTGTGGTTGAATGGTTTGTTTGGTCTCTTTGGAAAGTGATGTGACACCTTTTCCTTCTAATCCACAAGGAATGAAGTGTTCAAACCAGCTGAGATCAATGTCACAGTTCAGTGCGATACCATGAGTTGTAATCCAACGGCTTGAACGGACACCTGCAAGCACATGCACATGACAAAATTATGATAGAAACTTACAAATTACAGTGAACTCTCTGTAAGACGTACACCATTGGGACCAGCACAAACTGTCGTCTTAGAGAGGTGCCCACTTATAGAGAGTTTAGATACAGTAACATGACTGAAAAATGGCGCAGGGACCAACATCAAGTGTCCATCTTACAGAGGTGTCCATCTTATAGAGGTGTCCATTAAGAGAGAGTTGACTGTACCCCCACTCACCCTCCCCCCTGTCGCTGATGATCTCGAAGAGTAACCACACAAGCTGACTTTTGTTTGCGACTCTTAATTCAGGTTGTGCGGATGGACAGCAGGAGAGGAACAAAACCCAGGGTGGAGGGGGCGGGGGCGGGTTTGAGGGTGAGCAGAACCTGTATGACAAACTCATTCCAGAGTCCTTGTTACCCTTATCCAGCATCAGGGACAGGCAACAAGGACCTCTGGGATAAAGCGATCCGCCTGACATGCACAGTAAAACTGGAGGCCTTTATTGAAATATGGAGTCGAACACGATGCGCAGTAGAACCGGAAGTCCAAGAATCCCGTCAGTGCGGATCGCTTTATCCCAGAGGTCCTTGTTGTCCCTTCCTGTCGCTTTATGAGGGTAACGAGGACTCTGAATGAGATTGCCTGCATGAATTAAAGATGAGTGATTGAATGACCAAAGTTCACCAACAAGATGGTTCACATGACTGGAACGGAAAAATGATGGGCTTAATTACTGAATCCTTGGAGTATTTCTGCCCATGCATGTGACGTACATGTACCTGTACTCGGCAGACTGGATGGGATGGTCAGTGTGGTGTATGTATGTTGAGATTGCATTAGCCAGCGTAGCAGGCGCCTGAGTGGGAAGAGCACATGCAAGTTTTAAGAGTGCCCATGAGAGAAGAGATGCGCGAGGAAGGAGAGAAAGAGCTTTTCTCGCCTTACACGTTTTATTTCCAGCGCCTGCTACACAGACTAAGGTTGCACAAATGATATGGTACTAATCAGATTTGATTATTATGGGTATCAATTTTTTTTTTTCTTTCATTTACCTATGGCTGCAATTTTGTTGTCATTCACCCACACTCCAGTGTCGCACGTAGTGCTTGCAGGCACATCAAAATCTCTTGCAAGTCTCAACCAGAGTCTTTTCCAGAGAAGCTACATACCACCTTAAACTTTTCTTAAAACAGGCCAGGTTCAAAACTGGATAGCAAAACTAATTGTCCAGGCCGTGGAAAGTCAACAGGCCGCCTCTATTGGTAAAAGTGGAAACTCAGCTCCCAGATCTTCCAGTCGCTTCCTCTCTGCGGAATCCACGCTTTTGTTTCGTATTCCGATGGTAAACACGGGATAATGCTCGTAGAATAGCAGGATATTTTTAGCGCTGCTTGTTCCTTTGGCTTTTAACTCATCTAAATGCTGCCTAGCGATTGCATTTTGAACTTCTAGAGCTGGAAGATAGGGCGATTTTCTCCAACTTTCGCGCAAAACAAACTCTGTTGATGGCCGCCATCTTGGAATGCTTGGTAACCACGCCGAAGTTTGTTGGTTACCAGGTTCTCGTGGATTTTCAACAGGTTGGTGCCTGACGGTATTCTTTCCACGATGGCCGGCGAAGCAAACAAGAAGTGTACTCATGTAATTTTTGATTTGGACGGGCTAATGCTGGGTAAGTTTAGCGTAGTCCCTGCTTTTGACTGCTATTTATATTATTACTTCAATTTTGAGTCAAATCAATGTGATGTGCCCCAGAACAAAAAATGTATAGCTTTATACTTGTACTAGTAATACGTGACTCGCATGGGTCCTCGCGAATCTGTGATGGGGATTAATTTATTGTTGGAGTGTGAGGGTGATAACCAGGCTTTAGAGACCGACTGGAGTACGCTGGTCTCCCGACATCTTCCCTTTCCTGTTGACAGTCTTGTTTTCGACGAACGACTGTATGACTGGACGAGTAACTTGCGTGACACCGCTTAGAATATATATGTCCTGAATTTCTGACTACAGATTTGTACATCAATTAAAATTATTTCATGCAAAGAACCTTTCCTTTTCTTGTTAGAGGAAACATTTGAAAACATATTTCCTTTTTTCAACGCCGTGATTAAGCCGCAAATATATTTTTTACTGTGAAGTCTGTGAAGCATATCGAATCGAATTGAACGTGTTCTCAGCTGTCAAATTGCAGTCAAACAATGTCAACACAAGTATGCGTGATAAATTGTAGCGCTCTTAGTTTCGGAAATTGATGTACTGTTTTCCCCGCTTTTCCGTCAAATGATCTGAAACCACCTCGCTTTTGTAGTTAAAATCTTCTCTTACTCATTTTTGCATTCAGCCTCCTGGCAAATTCGCAATATCGATCGGCGAATTATTTGTTGACACAAGTGTTCACGTCTACAATGAACTATAGAAGCCATATGTTGATCGTACTTTGAGAAATTATTGAGTCGTCGTTCCTGTTTCCTGATACTGGATTTAATAAAGCCGTTTTTTTTTGTCCCAAATTCCCCGCACTACTGAACGTCCCAACAAAGTCACTTCCCATATAAATTCGATCGATAAACAAACTTGGAGTAATTCTTGAGTAGCGGTTTCCTGTTCCCGCTACATTACGTCTACACAGATTTAGACAGACAGTCTAGACAGGTTTCGAACCTAAAAACAAAAGGACCCCAGGCGTCGAACCCTCAGCCCTCAGTCCCGAAGATCAGATTTAAAAGTTAGCGCCTTAGACCATTAGGCCACCAGCGCACCGTGTGACGTCATTTTCCGCCACGTTCCTTTATCACAAATAAATATGATCGTATACGCCAGACGAGATTTTGCTCCGGGCTGAGCTTTTGGGGGACAGAATTATAAACCCCGCTACGCGAGGAATAAGCTTACATAGTCTGTAAAAACCAAAATCTAAATTAAGATTTTTTTTTTACGTTTGATACTGATTACCCGGTGTGATGCTGTGATGATCAGCTAATATCTATCGATATACATGTATACATATTTTATTTGATAAATAGTTGTATTAAAAGTGGCAGCCACGTGGACCTACTATATATCAACTCCCCCATAAAATTGAAATGAAAATAGTCCTATTCTCTAACAACTTTCACTTATTTCAGCCCGTCAAATATACCCCAGTCTGCAGAGTATGTAACATGTGTGTGCACGCCAGAAATCTCTACCCTGCATGCCAATCATCCACTTTAGGAACTCAAGAGTTGAAGAAAAACTGCCTTTGACCTCGTACTGCATGCAGTGCATGCCAGTAAAAATGCTTCTTGCATGTTCAAGATCTCGTCAAATTCTTACTCTGCAGACTACCAATCACTAGCCTGCATAGCGCTGAGTGGAGAAGAGCGCAAGGTTTTTTTTTTTTTTTTTTTTTTTTTGGGGGGGGGGGGTGGGGGGCGCAAGAAAATAGACACGCAAGGAAGGAGAGAAAGAACTCCTTCTCGCCTCGTGTGTTTTTTCTTCCTCTCCTGCTCCGCCCCTCCAACTCGCGCTTTTTACTCCAGTGCCTGCTATGCAGGGTAACTAATCACCAATGGACGTGACGTTTTCCTGGGACGTTTTGAACCCATGAAGGAAAACTCCTTCTTGAGATATCCACTGCGATGATTAACAGCAGCATGACTCAACTGCTAGTTGATTTTTTAACTTCAGTTCGTCTGTTATCGAAAGGCACAATAAATCCATAATTCTAACCTTTCATCCTAGATACTGAAATAATTTACGACTAGAGTGACTGAAGAGAATCTTGAAACCTTATAGGCCAAGACATTTGAATGGTCAGTTAAATCGAAGATGATGGGGCGTGGTAATCTAGAAGCTGCTCGAGTGTTGGTGGAAGAGCTTCAGCTGCCACTAACACCAGAAGAAGTTGTGAAAATATCGGCAGAAAAACTTTTGGAGCTGTTTCCATCGGTACCATTGTTGCCTGGTGAGAAATTTCACTTTTTTAATTAAGTAATAATAATAAATAAATAATAATAATCGCGGATTTAAAGTGAGTTACGTCACAGTTAAAAAAGGTTTAAAGTACAATCCTAGTGGCTTATCAGGACCAGCGCTTAATTTAGCATAAAGTCAATAAGAGTATCACTACTCCCCTCGAGGGGATGCTAGTCCATCACAGGTAACCCCCCCCCCCCCCCCCCCCCCCCCCCCAGTATTTTTGTCACTGAGGTTACCCTGACAATTTACCAGTACCCATTTAGTCCTGGGTGGAGAGAAGCAATGTGAGAGTTGAGTATCTTGCCCAAGAACACAACACAATGTCCCGGGCCAGGGCTTGCTTGCACCCAGACGATTCGATGTAGAGCATCACCAGAATAGCCCCTTTTGCCGTCCCCGCCCATCCCCCACAGTAGAGTTGTGTTTCTGAACTTTCATATCATAGTTTCAAGTGGGAATCCAACTTGGTGCAGAATACAGGAACAAGTACTCATACCTTTGATTACCAAACGATGCTGTTGAATAAGAAAAAATGCCCTCTGCTTAATCACCATTCAGTCATTTTCCGCATAAACTTAGTATGTTAACCGTTAGAGCGGTTTAAATTGAGTGTCGTAAAACCAAACCAAACAATGATAATGACCAATCACAGCCAACGTAAACAACGCAATGAACCAATGAAAACTCAAAGCAAATACACGTAACCGACCCCAAGCGCGGGAAAAACGCGTGTGACCAAGTCACGATTGGTTCGGTTTGCATCTGATTGGTTGAGTAGGTGGCGCGAGATTTTTTAAACAATCACAGCGCGTTGTAAAGCAAAACCAAAGCAATTCCGCGGCGCACTTTCGATACTCAATTGAAAACCGCTCTAATAATCTAAGTTTCTTCAGCCACTATTAAACCTCACAGTCTTTCTTTTTTTTAGGCGTAGAAAAGCTCGTTCGTCACCTTCACAAGCATAATATCCCTTTTGCAGTCGCAACGGGATCTGGAACGCAAGGCTACGACACCAAGATAACGAAACCACAAAAAACTCTTTCAACTTGTGTCGCATTCGGTGAAATCCGATGATCCCAATCTCCAACGGTGTAAACCCGCGCCAGATATCTTTCAGTTGGCTGCCGCGAGGTTTCCCGCACCTGCGACGTCACCAGATCACGTGCTTGTATTTGAAGACGCGCCAAATGGAGTGACGGCCGCGCGAGCCGCTGGAATGAATGTTGTCATGGTACCAGATAAGAGGGTGGAAAAGGCACAGTGTTCGCAGGCTCACTTGGTGCTAAATTCCCTGGAAGAGTTTGATCCAAACTGTTTGGGGATTTCCTCCCTTTTGATTTAAATGACTTGTAATTATAAAACTGAATACGAATATAGATAGGTAAGTCAAGGGACTATTTAGTATCCAAAATTCTATTGTAATTTCCTCAACCACAGCTGAGATGAATTTCCACTTCAACTTTATATACTTCATGCCGTCACATCAAATACAAAGCTGTTGAATTTTTCTACAGTACTACTGCTTGTAATAAGAATTCACGAAAATCGGGAGAAAATAAGGATGCAGCTTCCCTCTTACTTTCTCTTGGGATGCGAAAATGCAGTACGCCTTAAATGCAAGAAGTCTTCGCTCTGACCAAAGTAGCCCACACCGCTCAGCTGATTGATGTTTAACAGCTTGGCCGACCGAGATCTTCCACGGCAAACAGAGCGGCCTTGTGAAAAAATATTTGAAGGATAATAACTATAATAGCCTCCATTTGGCTTCAAAAATATGCTCGGATATTTGTCCTTGGACATTATCTGTTCCTCGAAGCATCACAGTTTTCCTCGAGCTTCGCTCTCGAAAAAACTGTGAGCTTCGAGGAACAGATAATGTCCGCGGACAAATATCCGAGCATATTTCCTCGCCAAATGGAGGCTATTGTTTATATATCGTTCCGGTTCTCGCATTTTATGCTTATTGGCGACATGTTTATATCGTGATTTTTGAAATAGGCGTCATTTTTCGAAGCTTCAATTCGCGATTTCTGAAAGCTTCATTAACCCGAGTTACTTTATTTCGAAAAGAACAAACACGAAAAACTAGCAGGTGTGAAAATTATTCGCGAAAACAGCCGAAACATCAGATTATTAAACTGTCACAATTAACTCAGTTGTCGAAACAAGCCATTTTTTTTTTGCCAAACTAGATTTCCTCGTCGACCAAATGTTTGTAAAACAGGTGAACGTTGTGATTTAAGTTTGGACCTATTTCAGTAGTTGTCGCTCTTTAGTGAGATTACTGTGCGAAATAAGAAAATCGTGGACACTGGCTTTCCCTTTGCCAAAAAATTGGTTTATTTTTTCCTATATTTATTTATTTTCGCAAAGCTTTTCTGGACCTTTCTGTGAAAAACAAAGTGTAAATTTGAGTTTCCAGACTATTTTTCTTGTGGTTTGATCATGTCAAAGTTAAATAAAAGTGTTCACGCTTTTTTGATTCTCACAGAAAGAGGAGAAATGAAATGTTGATAACTTTAAAAAAATGCAAGACAGATAAGATATGTGTGGTTTTTATTGGATCGTTATATTTTACACATTGAAATACTTTTCGACAAAACAGCTGGTTTCACGTGTCCGTTATCCACGTTCACGCTTTTGACAATAGTAAACCTTTCAATCCATATTTTATGAATTTTTCGTATAAACTTGATTTTCTTTTGGGACTAGTCTGTAAAATTAAATATCTGTTAAACAGCTCAGGTCGGTAAAAGAAAATTGTTCGACATTCTCTCTAAAAATATCCGCACCCACAGAAATCGCTCATCGTTTTCGTTTCATTGTCGTCCAGTAATTCTGACAGCGCTTCTATATAATGCGTTGCCAATCTAAGTGTTTCAATCTGGGTGAGTTTGCCTTCTGGTGCCTTTCCCGGATAAATAATCTGGGATAAACGCCGCGAAGCACATCAAACGCGCTATTCAACCGTCCTTGTCGTTCGCGCTCTCTCGCGTTTCTCCGAAGTTGTCTGTATCGCTTGACGGGCGCCGGTACGGTAATCTTCGGTCTCCTTCCGAGGTGTTTTCGTGTTTCGTCGGTCTTTTTCGGAGCTTGTTCGCGAAATACCCACGGGTAACGTCGCTCCTCCACAAATGAAGTGTTGAATATCTTGTTTTGTTCCGGCGGCCGAAACACAACTTGGCTGACCATTGTATGTATATCAATACTCCCTGTGTTAAAAACAAATTGAGATGCCATAAGAATGCGACATAAAAAAAAATACTTCTCTACACTGTACTGCCACACTTTTTTGACAGCTATTAAACTTAGCAAAGTTGAGGTTAAAATATACTTGTATTTTATTCAAGTTATTTATTTAGATTGTGGCAAAGAGCGTCTAGTTATATTTTCGATAAAGAAACTATTGGTTCTGTTAATTATGCGGCTTTGTTAAAACAATTAACGGGTTTTAAATTAACAAGGTTGATTAATTTAATTTTTAAAGGGCGATATTGAGAGGAGTCTTCGAAGCACAGCTAAGTAAAATGAACAATATAACAGATAATTTTGTGTTTCTTTTGAAGGGAATGAAACTAGGAAAAACACAGACCAAATTAAGAGTTACCACAAGTTCTTTATAAACTTACGCGGTAATCATTTTATTCAAATAAGGGCTTCAGTTTTATTCTTGCTTGTCAAAAACGCATTTTCGCGAGTATTAGAAATAATCTGATCGATGCGAAAATCTCACCATGAACAGCCTCACAAAAACGCATTTGCTGTTAAAATCTTGAAATTTCAACTAAGTCTGAAGAGGAATCTTGCTTATAAAAGTGATAAATTCAAGAAAACTCTAAAAAACTATAATAATCCAAGACTTCAACCCGGTTGCACGAATACTGAAAATTTTATTTTCAAAAAAGTTCTGGGATTCGCTAGACACGTCAATTTTCTTTTTACGTTTCGCTGCAGATGTCGTTGAACAGTCAATGGACGCAACTTTAAAATATGCCGCGGTTGCGTTTTATCTACGAACACGTGAAAAAAACTCTATATCTTAATTCCATTCATGTTTCGCTTTTTTACACATCGTGAACTGAAGTTCTGTGTTTCAGTTAAGTACAGTCACAATTCAATACAGAGGCATCAAAATCCACCATCGATTTTCTCTAACCATTTTAACGGCTAGAAAATAGGCGATGATTGTAGAACGCCGTCACGGATTTAGGGATGCGCAATCAATAGTTGATTCGCCCAAAGTACGGAGCTGAACGCACACACTGCGCACAACAACATGTTTCGCTGTAAAGATGTGCATTGATCTTTAATGGAATAACCAAAGTTTGCTTAGTCTCGGGTTTCCCGTTGTCCAGTTTGATTTAGATAAATAAAAGAACAATTCTAGACACGCCGTCTAGCGTTCAGTTGTTCCGTGTTAGCGTTGGGTAGCCACTCAGTTTATTAAAAGAAAACGCCGGCGCGTGAAAAATCTTATACGTTTAACAAAAATGTTTGCTTCTGTAGTAACTGATCGTTTTAGAATTGTCAAATTAAAAGCAAAATTTTCGTTCTACAAAGAGGACGGTATAAAAACAGCTTCTCTCACGTATGATTCGTAAAGAAATCTCTCAATAGAAAAACAACTACAATTTCTTTGAAAGCTAGAGCGAGTCATACGATTCAAAATGGCTGCTAAAACTTAAAAGTGATCGCTTATTAAAAATTAAGATTTTAGCAAAAGACGTCTAATTCCATACCAAATCTAGGTAATAAAGTGTTGATTTTTTTTAGAAATGAAAAAGAAATGTCGCCCCTTACCTCAACGTGAAGGCCTCCTAATATTGCGGTAGTTTTTTTTTTTACGCCAACTACTTTGAAATACGTTTGCTTGAGGTTGCCAGCCAATGATTCGATAATGACTTGCGATGTGCTCTTTTAAAGCCTGTGAAAACAATACCGAAAGTTATCCCCCACTGGAGCGGTGAATATGAACCCATTATCTGCATAAAGGGGCGTTAATAAATGCACAACAGCGAATAGCACTGCAACAAAAACGAGGGAATTTCGAGTTGTAATTGTAGTTTTGTCTGTATTAGAGATCTTTATCGCTGCTTCTTATCTGATCACCTGGTAATAGCTAGTAAAAATGCGCGCCGTTTTCATCCTTAATTAACAATAAATTATAATAATTAAGTGAAAATGGGATTAAGTTCTTCCGTGGGGATTTGTTTTAAAAGAACTGAGAAAGTTTCAATAGGGTCATGCGGAAAAAAAAATTAATTATTGAAGCCACTCATTTTACTTTAGCGCCTGCAAAGAAAAATTTGATTTCAAAACATGGCAAAATATTTCGGGATCAAAAGCTCCATGTCAGTTCAATGGCCTGCGCAAAATAAAACGGAATTTCAGTTCTAGTAGATAAATTCTATTTTTATTTAATCCGTATATTTCTTAAAATGCTCAAACCATCGACAAGATACGCGTTGTATTTTGTGATTTTTCTCCGTACACTTTAAAGCTTGTCTTCAAAACAGATTTGGAAACGCGTAGGGAAACCTCTGGTGCGCATGCGCTAGGCAACATGGCATGATTCCAGGTAAGAAATAAAGAGATTAATTTCGCTTACATCGGAACAAGTGACTCGTGAGTAGTGCAGTGATTATTTTGCGAAAAATACAAGGACTGAACAAGTGTATGAAGATAATTTGAAATCACGAGACACCCGGCTCGCTAAGAGACGAAACCCTTCATAACGCCCGCTTTCGTTTTTTTAAAAAATATATTTCATATCGAGGCAATTATAAATGAAAATATTTTCCGACGGCGACGGTTTTTTGTAAAGTGCTACATAAGCGACACGGCTTCTGGCGCTAGTGGAGTCTACTGTCTAAATTGTTGTAGCACAGTGAAGATTTCTGGCGAACAATGCACGCTCCACACAAATATTTACAGAAGGGGCAAAGAAAGTTCACTGAACAATTGCTTAGTCAAAGGGTACTTGTGCCGATTCGCAAAATGACAATATGACAATGATGACACGCTCTCGCATTAAGCTTTGTCGTGACGAATAACTCATGTTTGAGTATCGAGTGTTCCAAGATTGTGGAAAAAAAGGCACGTAAAGTCGTGGATGAATAGTTTTGAAAGGGGTGCCTCATTCGAGTTTGGGACGGGGTGTGAACAGTTTTTAACAGCACTCAAGAAGAGACGAGAGCCTGCACGAATTTGAGCGATCAGCACATCTGCATCGCCTGATCACAACTGTATAACAATAAACAATCACTTACGAGCGATAAACCCGTTTACCCATGTGCACAATATCTTTTCAGAAACTTTATCGGCCAGGGTGTGGACGATGGAAAGCGATAAACATATGCCAGGCCGACCACACATGGCCTGGTAGCGCCGCGAAAAGTCTTCGGGCGATTTCCGCATCAAAGAGACGTTCATGTGAGTGAGATGTGGTTTTCATTTAATAAACATGATTTCCTTCAATAAGCCACATGTTTGATAAAAGGGTTTTTGCATAATCAGTCGAAGTCCTTTGGAGAATGAGAGAAATCAATTGTTTTGGTTTATTATTGCCGAAGCCGTGTAGAGTGTCGACCGCAAGTGATGGGAATACAGGATAATGAATGGGGCCTTTTGACCGTTCATTATTCGTGTCAGAGGCTTGAAGAATACACGTGTATTTAATAACGCATAAGTTTAACAAACACGTCTCGATGTTCACGAAACTGATCACGCGCTCCTCGTTTTAAAGGCCAAAGCGACGACGAAACACTCGCCTAACGCGGAAAAAAAGTGGAAGAAAAAAGAAAACGTCGCATTTCATCTTGTTTAGAGAACAAGAACCCAGTTTGTAAAAAGTTTTTATTGAAAGAGGCGTAAAAAAATAATTTATTTCCAAAGAGTGAATAGTGTTTCGCAATCTCAAGCAATTAAATAAACCGCCTCAAGAGAGTTTTGTTAGGAAAAGAAAATTGAATTCATTTCACTTCTGTGTACAACACAATAGCAGCAATTGATGACCTTATGAACAGTGCTAAGGGATTATATGGTGGACAAATAAAACTCCAGTGCACCAAACAGGGGTCTATTCTGCGAAGAAAACCTTTTTTTTTACGAGGGATCAAAATTAATAGCTGGCGTTGGCTGAGCACAACAAAAAGGACATCGAGCGAAATACTGTAAGGGAAAGTAGCGCTGTAATTTAATTCATGTGTTCAAGCTTAGGACGCACACCTGAAGCCTCGCAAGTTAAAATAAGCGACTTTCTGGCTAAATACAAAAAGCCAGTTTGCCGGGCGTCGTTTGATGGGAAAATATGACATTTTTTCGTACCGTGGTTTCGTTACCAGGCGCTTGTCTTCAATCTTTGTTAGCTTTGATTTAATTAGCATTTGTAATGTTGTTTTATTTTTCTATGAAATGGAATTAAAACGGGACCTTCAAACGACACCTTTGCGGAATTATACATGCGATCTTTCCTCCATAAAAAAAAAAAAAATAAATAAATTCAACCCTCGTATCTGAACTAAAATCTCTCGCATTTACATTTTTGTGTTTATCTTGAAACCTCGGTGACATATCCTGTACTCTGGATGACAGCAAAATGGAAAGAACAAAAACAGAAGTAAAACAGAATTTAATACTCTTTACCGAGCCTCTAATAAATATTTTTTTAACGTGTCAAACTGATCATCATCGCGTGTTAATGAAATGTTGAACTACAGGTCGGAACGCAATGGAGAACCGAGATTGCGTTTATACCATTTTGTTTTACTTGAGGCTTCTGTGCTTTGTGTAGAACAATGGATTTAGTTTATATTTATTTCCTCATAATGACTGTATAATGATGCTCAAAAGAGGTGGATGGCTAATCCCATCTTCTCGTTTTCACGCAATTAACTTGAATTCTGTTCAGATACTTCTAATGACACGCATTGATATACGCCGTGTTATAGCTCCTTCAGGAGGCTCGACCAAGCTGGTCGCGCCTCGTTGCTCTGTGGAGGGGCTTACAGTTGGACGGAGTAGTTGATATTTGATTAGTACCGGCCACGAGTCTAAACAATGAAGAACACAACTATAAAAATCAAAGTTGTACCTCTAAACGAGCCCACCTGCACTCAAATGTTTCCAGTTATTTCAGGTGAAAATATCAGGTGTCATCTTCGGATATATCTTGGGCACGTTTCAACATCGTGTGCTTTGAAAGGGTACTGCACGGTTCGCTTCATCTAAGTCACGTCCCAACGCAGACCGAGCCATCTGTCCTATCGTAGCGAATTTTTAGACCAAATTATTCAAAGAAAAAATCGGGCCGATTACATCGCCCTCCTACAGTAGTATTGAATACTTCGGAGGCGATACTTCAGTTAACTGTTTCATTCGTATATGTTTTTTGATCGTCCAACTCCCATAAACCGGTAGCATCGTTGGGAAAGAAGTACTCCAGTTATGAAAGAAATACTCCAGTTTTGGAACGTTTTTAGTCTTTTATACTAAACTGTTGATATCACTTATCAGCACTCCAGGGTCAGGGAATACGCTGTTTTATCGCCCAGTCTGTGTATCAGACAGTGTAGCCCGCTCTTTAGCTAGTTCTCATTGGACTTATTATTTTGATGAGATTTGATGTTTTGATGTTTGATAAGGATGAAGATAAGCTTAAGTGTGTCTTTATGTTCTAAATTTCTTGAGTTAGAAAGTAAACCCCTTCTTGAATGTTTGCTGTCGGCTCGCTATCACCCTGACCAAGTGTTCATACTCATTATTTCACTGAAAACGGAATGATCTAACATAACAGCTTAATAAACTTGAGTGGTTAGTGTTGATTGTCGCTTATCGTATAATCAACTCACAGTTTACTAAAAACACACTGTTTACGGAAGCTTCTGTGGTTTTTTTTTTATGCCAAATTTATACATTGAAGAACAATATACACACACATGCTACATAATTGAGGGGCATTTTGAGTTTCGGACACGTACCGATGTAAGTTAATTCCTTTAGCTCAGTTCTTGTTCCCTCCGATATAAAAAAAAATCACTGTTCTCTTCATCAATAGTCGTTCGAAAGTGTTTTTGTGTGACTAACCACAAAGTTGTCGCAGAGCTTTCCGTTGTGATTATTATTTTTATAATCACGAAGTCTAAAGCTTGAGAGCTTTGATAATTGTAAAACAAACATGTTTTGACAGCAAATTGGTTAATAAGTTGAAGCTATTGTGTTCGCTAAATGTGATCTGTCACACCTCCACACTGAGTTGGCATCTAGTTTTGAAAGATTTTGGATAACACAAAAGAGAGTAAATTGTCAAACGTCCATCACAGCGAGCCGAAAAGACTAACAGCCAAGGCTTGTCACAGTGTACATTAGCTCTAATGCTGTAAGACAAAAGGTCCCTTTACCGCTTATAATAACGCAGACAAGGTAAAAGGTCTTTACTAAGTTGAGCTTTCGTCTCGATTGCTGACACAATGCGGAATCTGAGCGGTAAAATGGCAGAGCAAGAGTTAACACCTGCCGAGAAAAGAACATCGTGCATGGAAAAGCGTCCACCTTGGTGTAGAGTTTCACTTGATCCACCAGGAAACCAACTGAGCATCCATTAGCGTGACTTGCGTGTTGTTGGTAAAAGGTTATTATTTACTTCGTATACAACGTGCAAATTAAAATGTGCATTCGACCGTCCTTTGGAGTATTAATCCTTTCACTGCCAAGAATGTCACGGCTCAAAACTGGGAAAAATCCTAATGCCATTTTTGCAAAATATTCCGAGAAACGGTACTCGTGAAAGTACTACTCAATAGCTTTCAATTGGATGGCCACACACTAGTGTTTCATCCACAGACTCAAAAGTTAGAACCACCAGCATAATAAACAGTACCACAAGAAAGTACTGTTCAATAGCTTTCATTTGAATGGCCACACAATCTAGGGTTTCATCCACAGACCTAAAAGTTAGTTAGAGTGTGGGAGCGAAATAAATCAATTTTGACAAGTTAAGCTCTCTATCATGTCACGTGACATCCACTTTTTCCGTTTGTACCACTGAAGAAATGGGCACAGTTAGATTCTCCATAAAAGTGGCAAGCAAAACAGTAGTATGTACACTTTTCCCAATTATTGCTGTTTTGGATTCTCTCAGTGTTCCAGGCTCCCAGTTCGCTCCACTGCTCTGCCGCTACTTCGCGCGCTCGCCCCACTAACTGAAAGCCTGGTACAGAGCTAGCTGTGACCTGGTTAACCGGCGACAGGTCGCGACAGTACACTGAAATTCAATGTTCGCGCTCATCAATGAAAATATTCTCAGTCTGATTTTTTCTGGATGAGAACTGAGACAACAAAAGTTGAGTATTGTGTTGGTCATGTTTATCACTCGTCATTTTGTATAATCATCGGTAATTCAGAATCAAAGTTGAACTACTTTTGACTACTATACGAACATATTTGCACATTAATACTCGTTTCAGTTTGTGAACATGTTCGTCGAACCGAAAATATCCTCTCCTTCCATACCCCATACCCTACCCCAAAGAGCTTGCTAAGAATAAGCAACCACCAACTTAAGATTGAAACCGGTAGATATGAAAACATCTCAAGGTGTGATAGACTTTGCACTCTTTGTGATCTCAATAATATTGAAGATGAAATTCATTTTTTGTTTCATTGTCCCAACAATTCATCAATTAGAGATGGCTTTTATAACAAAATAGATAACAAATTCTCAAATTTCAATCAGTTACCACTCACAGAATTAATTATAGAGTTATTGAACTCCTCTGATTATTTTATTAACATACAGTTGGTAAAGTTCATTTCCTCCTGTATTGATCTGCGAAACAAATTGATATCAGCCTAGTTTGATAGTTAAGATTTACGTGTAATTCTCTTTCCATTGTATTTTGTCATTTCAGGGTCTAAATTCTCTACTAGTTACACACCCCAAAACTGTACCCCTCTCTTCCCGCGGAATATGACTGATTTATTTCGTCATTTCAGGATCTAAATTATCTACTAGTTTCACCTCCCAAAACTGTATCCCTCTCATCACGCGGAATATGACTGATTTATTTCGTCATTTCAGGATCTAAATTCTCTACTAGTTTCACCCCCAAAACTGTACCCCTCTCTTCACGCGGAATATGACTGATTTATTTCGTCATTTCAGGATCTAAATTTCTATTTTAATTTCAGTTCGTTTTCTATCTATATTATTTTACGCTTTTGCAATACTGTAATGATTTATGGTCATACAAATCAAGCTTATTGTTGTTGTTGTTGTTGTTGTTGTTGCTACGCAGGCTAAAAATATTTACGAACACCAACGGTGCCGCTATTAGAACTATACATATAGCTTTGTATAGTGATACTCAGGTTATGTTGTTGTTTACATGCAAATGTTATATTACAAAATAAATGACTGTTTGACCAAGATTTGCGAAAAATAAAATAAGCGCCCACCCCCCTCGAATAATCGCCCCTCTCGAATAAGCGCGCCCGCCCGCCTTATTCTTAATTTGAAATAAGCGCCTGGGCGATTATCCACGGATTTACGGTATTTTACCTACTCAAATTGAAAGAGCAACGAAACTAGCAGTTTCTTTTTATGCCAGGAAAACACATTTGTGGCATAGAGAATTTAAGGCTCTTAGCTTAGCTTAAGGACGCCCATCGATACGATGATGGCAAGCTTCAGTTCCGGACGTGAGTTCTTTGGTGCGAGAACAAACCTATTCTCGATGCGCCGTCACGTCCGCAGACTGCACATGCAAATAGCCAATCTCGTTCCCAGAGTCCTCGTTTACCTTGTCCAGCGGTGGAACGGCCAACAAGGACCTCTGGGATAGAGTGATCCGCATGACTTGCGCAGTAAGACCGGAAGTCCAAGAATTTTAGCGTCCGTTAGTTGAAAACATGGGGTCGAACACATGCGCAGTAGAGCCGGAAGTCCAAGAATCCTGTCATGGCGGATCGCTTTCCTCCAGAGGTCCTTGTTGGCCGCTCCACCGCTGGACAAGGGTAACGAGGACTCTGGAACGAGATGGAGAATAGCTGGTCAGGTGTAGCTGCTCTACTTTCGCGGATATGTCTTCTATGACGTCGCTCTTCTGTTTGGTGAGTTCGATTTTCCTCAAAAACCTCCACGCCCTTCTGTGAGACTGTTCTCTTACTTGATGATCGACACAGAACAACAACGTGCAGAAAACAGATGCAATACATCTCCATCTTTCAGTTTGTAAACTAAGTGTCCCCAATTAGTAGTCCACTTGTGGACAGCTAGAAGATAAGACACAGAAATAAAGTTATTGATTGATTGAATGACGAACAAATCAGTCTTGTGGAACCGCCTGAATTCAAAGAAATTAACTGTACGTTTTATGCCGAAAAAAAAATGGCATTTTTTCCGTTGACTGTTAAATTTTCATCTAATGGACCCTTGATGCTGAAGCCTGTCAAGACCCTCTTTCGACGGTGCTATTGTGGGAGGCGCGGTGGCCTGGTGCGCAGCGCGCTGGACTCCGGATCAAGCAGTCTGGGTTCGAACGCTGGCCAGTGTCACTGTGATGTGTTCTTGGGCAAGATACTTACTCTCACAGTGCTTCTATCCACCCAGGAGTAAATGTGTACCGGCGAACTGTTAGGGAAACCTGACAAAATGCTGGGGGTGACCTGTCGTTGGACTAGCATCCCATCCAGGGGGAGTAGCAATACTCTAGTCGGCTTTATGCCTACTTAATCCGTCAGTGTGGGCCAGTTTGGCTGAGTGCGGCTTTACCTACCTTTAATACCTGCCACTGAGACTTCCCTTTGACTGTTGACGGCCTGACGGGGATAAAATCTGACGCGTTCCGCAGCCTCGTGTAGTAGCCTTAATACGATACTATGGGTAAATCAATGGGGATCCAGAAAAATGCACAATGCTTAAAGCTTTTCTTTAAAACGCATAAAATCTCGCATATATGTTAGGGCCTCCACAGACTAGGTCAATTGTTATCGATAACTATTTAGTTGTCGATAATAAAAATTTGTCGATAACAAAACAGCTAGTGTGTGAAGCGAGTTATCGATAACTAAAGGCCTTAGTTATCGATAACTAGCTTCACACACTGGCTTTTTTGTTATCGACAACTTTTTATGATCGACATTAAATAGTTGTCGATAACTATCTCTCTAGTCTGTGGAAGCCCTTACAAGCCAATTGCAGCCCCCGTGGAAGGTTTGTTTTTCAAACCGAAATATCGGGCAATATATATTTTATTTTTTTATTTTTCTGCTTCTTGTTTTCGTTCTTTTTTCTCAGCCGTAAGGATCAGTCTACCGTTCAATGTTTATTTTCTCAAATGACCAACACCGCCTGTCCGGATTTAATTCTTTGGAGAAGCGACTATAAGTATTACTCCTCCTCCTGTCAATGTATAACATTTTGTTCATGTAACGCAAGTTCTGATTGGAACCGTTTTTATAGAACATCTTAGGGCCTCCACAGGCTAGAGAGATAGTTGTCGACAACTGCGGTCTAGTTGTCGATCATAAAAAGTTGTCGATAACAAAAAGCCAGTGTGTGAAGCTAATTATCGATAACTAAGGAAATGTTCGAAGAAAAAATGAAGAGCGCCTGATCACATGTTATTAACTATAAAGCCCGGGCCAAACGAAGATGAGAGTTGTTGAGAGTTGCCTCTCATGAGAGTTTTTTTAACTCTCATCACTAACTCGAAGCGTGGGTCAAACGAGAGAAAACTCTCGATGACTCTCAAGAAAAAATTGAGCAGGTTCAAATTCGACTGAGGGCGCACGAGAGCGTATGAGAGTGTCCGCGAGCGCATGAGAGTTTCAGGCAAAAGAGAGTGCAGAGAGTTTGAACTCTCATCAACTCTCACCCTCGTCTGGCCCAGGCTTAAGACTTACGAGACTTTACGATGGCGTTTTGACAATTTTTTTTAATATTGTTAAGGACGGAGACCGTAAATTCAGAGCGCGCGCGTCCCATGTAGGCTCGATTACCAGCCGCTGTTCGGGAAAATGAGCCCACGCTCATCCCCCGGGGAGGAACGAAGACCGGACTCGAGAGAGCGGCGGAAATCGAGCCTAGTCCCCATGTGAATACTTTCTGTAGCTATTTTTAGAACCTCGTGACGTAAGAAAAACACGCAAACGCGCGAGAACACTCGCAAAACTTGGTGTATGCTTTATATATTTACAAATTGCCGATCTCTTTCGGGTCGGTTTATTGCGCTTCGCGATTTCAGCGAAAAGTCAAAGAACTGCAGAGGAGACCAATGAATGTTCCATACGGTTAAGGGTGTTAAGGATATATTTTTGCCAGCCCATCACTTTTCAGGGTAGGCAAGGCAGCTCGGCATGCAGTCTTATAGCCCTTGTCATGAACCTGATAAATAATTTGTTTTATGAGTGCTTTTCTGCTGCAGTAATAATATGATCATCTCCACTCCTATTATGATCCCAAATAATTCATTTATTACATGCAGGTAAGCTTACTCATATGCATTTTTTCGCAACTCAACAACTGATTAAATAATAACATAATAAAAATGAAGTTCAGTTTGGGTCCGTGCACGGTTCGGCCAATCCAATTTTTCATTTTTCTCAAAAAATAGAAAAAGCAAATTTATTCAAGTAGATAGTATCTAATCATTTTAAAATTAAAAGAAAAAATATTAAATTAGAAAAAGGTCACCAAAAATGCAACATTTTTTCATTTTTCTAATATAAAATTGATTACAAAATTAGAAAATCTTATTTATGGTTGTAAATCGATTTTATCGATTTATTTGTTTTTTAATTTATTGAGCCAAGTAATAAAAATGGAAAAATGGAATATACTTAGTGTAATTTTCCATTTTTCCATTTTTCCATTTTTTGACTTAAATTAGAAATATGAAGAAAATGAAATATACCTGGCTTAATTTTTCATTTTTCCATTTTTCCATTTTTTGACTTAAATTAGAAAAATGAAAAATGAAATATACAGAGCATAATGTTTTCATTTTTTCCATTTTTTGACTTAAATTAGAAAAATGGAAAAATGAAATATACAGAGCATAATTTTTCATTTTTTCCATTTTTTTGACTTAAATTAGAAAAATGGAAAAATGAAATATACTGAGCATAATTTTCCATTTTTCCATTTTCCATTTTTGACTAAAATGAGAAAAATGGAAATTACGCGTAGCTCTATTATATGTAATTTTTTCATTTTTTAACGGCAAAATGGAGAAACTCCATCTGATTAATACGGTGTAAGTGTCACGGCAGAACAATGCAAGCTCACGGCAGAACAACGAACGTTTGTCACGGCGGAAGTGAAATACCACGGCGGAAGTTCACTGACTATAATATTGTTACGGCTGCTTGCTAGCTTATTGTTAGCTTTAAAACAAGACACGGGGAATGGTAAAACGAGACCGGGAATGCGAACGGGGAATCTTTAAAACGGGGAATCTCTTCCCCTAATGTAATAGCTTCTTGGAAGCTGTGCAGTACTCTCTGACGAAATTCGACCAAGAAAAATATTATATCGGTGAACCCTGCTGGAACGGCGGGCGCGGCAGCCACGGTTCCCGCTACCACCGCCGGAACGGCTACAGCTAGCGGCCACCGGAATAGTTTGCGAATACAGCCGCCTTCCATCGCGCTCCGCTTGCAGCGCGATGGAATTGAAGGCGACTGTATTCGCAGACTACCACAGGAATGGCACCGGACGATCCCAGAGAAAAAGTTGGCTATCGATCCTGGTTGCCACAGGCAAAGCAAAGATTTCATTGGCGTCCGCTTAACTCACGGCGATGTCCAACGCTTGAGCGAGGTGGTGAAAAAGTACTATAAGAGGTACCAAGCTGCTCTCGCTAGTCGGGTAACAGAGACTCTCATCAATAACTTCCTCAAGAGTTTCTACACAAAGACCTGAAAGAAGACTACATCATTCAACAAGAGTTGTCCTCTGCTGCTGACTTGCTCTCTTTCAAGTCCGGGCGGCTAATGGCCCTAGCTAGTGGCTACCACGTTTGTTCCCGCGGACCCATCTGACTAGCTCTTGCTCGAGAAGTTGATAGCAGCGGGCAAACTCTTGAACAAGTTCGTCGGCAATTAAAGGCCATAATCCGCCTGTACCGTGCCGGCTTTGTGTTGTTGAAGTAAAATCTGCTACTCAGCTGTGTCAGCCTTGTGGGGCCCATTGCGTCGCCCAAAAGCTTATTGAGACTACAAGGGAGCGCGAAGACACTACGCCTTAGAGCTTGTGGCGGTCATCCGTGGCAAGACTTCTCCTGGCAAGGCCGCGCCCGGCCCTACCCCCTGCTTGGATACCCGAACACCCAATTATAGAAAGGCCTGATAAGTGTACTGGGAGACGCGGTGGCCTAATGGTTAGCGCGCTGACTCCGGACCGAGCGGTCCGGGTTCGAGCCCTAGCCAGGGTGACTGTGTTTGTATTCTTGGACAAGACACTTTACTCTCATAGTGCCTCTCTTCACCCAGGTGTATAAATGGGTAACCGGCGACAAAATGCTGGGGGGTAACCTGCGATGGACTAGTATCCCATCCAGGGGAGTAGCAATACTCCTAGTCGCTTCATGCTACAGAAACCGAGATAAGCTCCGCCAGTAGTGGGTCACTAGGCTTCTGAAGACTTTACCTTTGTACCTGATAAGTGTATACCTGCCCGTATACCCACATTTGCCGCCCCAGGCACACTCCAGGTCGATGCATGAGGTACCATGTGCATGCATATGCACGGACGATTCGCTCCCGCGCCATGCACATACATGGGGAGCCCGTGCATTTATTGCTTTTCATCTCATGGCAACGCGCTCACGGATTTTAGCTTGGATTGCTTCGGTAATATCCACACGTGGATTACCCCCTTCGAGGTAGGGGATAGGAGATAGGGGCTCACTGCTGGGGACTGGGGTGGGTAGGGCTGGGGGCTCGAGCTCTTGATACACTACGGGCATTTCCTCTATGAGGTCATCCATAGTCACCATGTTGCCGGGCGTATTTTCCCCATGGCCCACGTTTCTCTAAATGGGTGTTCGGGTGGCAGGGCAGGGACTGGGGTTGGGGTGAGGGCCGGCGAGGGTGTGGACCGGCCTGGGGCCCGGGCAGCAAGAAGACATGTACGCGGGGCCGTTTCGCTTGAGGCTATTGCTCAGCAATGTGGCTGAGCAATGGATGGGGGCCCGCCGGGGTGGGGAAGTGTGTCAGTACCTCCCTTATATATACTAACGGGCGATATTTGAAATATATGTTGTATTATGAGGAAGAATTTCAAGCCTTCGACTGTGTTCAAGGCTGTTCCCTCTAGCGAGGTCATGTTGGTTTCAGGCCTGTACGTCAGGCTTTAACCCTCCTCCGTAATTTACGATGCTTTGCTTTGTTTTGATCACCGATATAATATTTTTCTTGGTCGAATTTCGTCAGAGAGTACTGCACAGCTTCCAAGAAGCTATTACATTAGGAGAAGAGATTCCCCGTTTTAAAGATTCCCCGTTTTAAAGATTCCCCGTTTGCATTCCCCGGTCCCGTTTTACAATTCCCCGTGTCTTGTTTTAAAGCTAACAATAAGCTAGCAAGCAGCCGTAACAATATTATAGTCAGTGAATGAACTTCCGCCGTGGTATTTCACTTCCGCCGTGACAAACGTTCGTTGTTCTGCCGTGAGCTTGCGTTGTTCTGCCGTGACACTTATTAATCAGATGGAGTTTCTCCATTTTGCCGTCAAAAAATGAAAAAATTAAATAGAGCTACGCGTAATTTCCATTTTTCTAATTTAAGTAAAAAAATGGAAAATTAGAAAATTACGCCAAGTATCAAATTTCATTTTTCAATTTTTCTCATTTTAGTCAAAAATGGAAAAATGGAAAAATGGAAAATTATGCTCAGTATATTTCATTTTTCCATTTTTTCTAATTTAACTCCAAAATGGAAAAATAGAAAAATGGAAAATACACCAAGAATATTCCATTTTTTCATTTTTATGACTTGGCTCAAAATAATAGAAAACGGAAAATTGACAAAAACTGCTTTTTAAACATAAACAATATTTTTCTAATTTTTGGATTCAACTCCATATTAGAAAAATGAAAAAAAATTGGCATTTTTGGTGACCTTTTTCTAATTTAATATTTTTTCTTTTAATTTTAAAATGACTAGATACTGTCTACTTGAATAAAATTTGCTTTTTCTATTTTTGAGAAAAATGAAAAATTGGATTGGCCGAACCGTGCACGGACCCTATTTGATCGATGGCAATTTCGTTTGCTGCGAAATACTCCAAATTTTCGGTTAAAAGAATAGCTTTTTGTATTCTTTAACTAATACTATCGATAGCTTTGACCGTAATAGCTATAATTCTCTTGTGGATGTACAAAAACAACCACTCGATCGGGGTTCCTAAATAAACAAACGTTTGACTGTTTACGCGGCGATTGAAAATTTATAACGGCTTAATTCGCTTGAGAATTAAAAAGTAAACGAGGGTCTGAAACCTTGCTCTCAAAACCACAGGAATTGTTTCTGATGCACTCAACCATTGAACTTTTTGTGTAGACAGGTAATTTACTTACAACTCTGCAATTGCTTGAGGTCTTTTCCAAGGCTTTTTCGCCGGTTCTTTCGATTCAGATTGCCGTGGCCGCGAAGTACAACTTTTGTAGTTTGCCGCCGAAGCCTTACACAAAACCTGTTGAACCAGTGAATTCCTACAAAATACCGCTTTCCTGCGGTTAAAATGTTAAGATAAAACACTAAAAAGCGAACTAGTTTGTCATAAATACGTACGAGGTTAGATAAAGGACCATAAAGTTCAAGTTGTGACAGATCTTAGCTTGATTCTTATTCGCTTGCTCCTGACAGTCGATCCTGACAGCCGGTTGACTTGGAATGGCTTTCTCTAGCGCTGTTGAGATTTTCACAGGGATAGGAAAAGGGAATACCTTTTTATTTCAAACTTATAAAAGGCTATAAGATTCAAGAAAAATTCATAACCTAACGAGGGAATTCCACATTAAATTTCATTAAAAAAAACGAAATCGCACGACGAATCGCGAAGCTCGTAATCATCTTCCCCAGGCGATCGCGATCTGCGATAGATCGCGATAGTATCATCGTCTTCACTTTCTTCGTAATTCACAGGGTTTTGAACTGCTTTCGTCACTGTTGGAATCACTCGAGTCAAGAAAGTTGTCCTCCAAGGACTTCTTCAAGTTTTGAAAAACTAACGGAGGACATAAAACGCCATCTCCTCCTCGCCAACAAAAACAATGTTGTCCGAGTGTTGGCCGCCATTTTCTGCCAAAAGTTTTTTGACAAATCTCCTCGCGCGACACACGCGCGAAACTCGCGCGCCTGATTGCGGATGTATTTCTAAAAATAGCACAACTACTACAACACATAGGGACAACCCAATACTAGAATATCTATAGAGTTTACGGTCTCCGTCCCTGATTGTGGCTCCTGGTGCCAGCTGTGAACTTGCAATCAGGCGTTCTCAGTTTTTTCCATTGAAAGTTCGAAGAAAATATAAAGAACGCCTCATTTCAAGTTAAGAACTTACAGGAACAGGCGCCATATAAATCAGTGCATTATTTACATGAATAATAACGAGTGAATTCTGCTGGTAAATGAGTGGCAAGTCCACGACAGAAATGTAGAGGAGAAGAGTGAACTTCGCGCGTTATCTAAAGCGGAAAATCGCACGAAAGCAAGTGCAATTCTCGATTTATGGGCGTGAGTGATGTTTTGGAAGTTCTCAAAATTGCACGAGGCCTTTAAACACTCTATAATTCAGTTTTGCACTCTACAAACTTCAATATACACTCGTTATTGAGCAATCAGAATCCAGAAATTTTGTTAAGTAAATTATAATATTTTAATTTATAATCGCGCACGAAAATTCACCAGCTGCCCGCAGGCTAATATTAACTTATCATCCGCTAATCGCATCGTTTGAACAATTAAAACTTATTTTTGAAATAGACTTTTGTGCCATTAAATCGTATTAATCCTTCAATTATATGTTAACCAAACACTGTCGGAGGAATAACAATACTCCTAGTCACTTCATCCCACATACATTTACGAAAAGCCGTGGGCAACCTCGTTCCCAGGGTCTCTCTTCTTCCCGCCAAAAGCGATTGAAAAGACACTCGTTCGTCCCTTTTGGAGGGAAGAAGAGACCCTGGGAACGAGGTTGAGCCGTGGGTTCATAACAGACGGAGACGGTATAACCCTTGACTAGCCCCCAGATTTAATTAAACTGAGTTTTTTTCAATCCCTCTAATAAAAAACGTATTTAATTAAATTGTTTTTTGGTTCGCATTAGCCTAAACTGATAAAAATTAATGGTTGACGCTCACATGTGCAAGAAATATAATAATGGTCAAACTCAAATGAAGTTATACTTAATCCTCACTAAAGGCCGACAACTGAATAGGTCAAAACTTTAATCACAACCCTGTTTTTCAAATATTTAGTCAACTAGGAAAATTTATTGTTGAAATTAAAATACGGCAAGAGCTTGTTTCGGCTTCTGGGTTAGTTGTGACAGTTAACTCAGTGATAGAGCCATGTTTCAGCTGTTTTCGCGAACAATTTTGACACATAGCTTTTGTGTTATTCCGTTTCGAAATAAAGTTTCTCGGGTTAATGAAACTTCCAGAAATCGCGAATTGAAGCTTCGAAAACTGACGCCATTTCAAATTCACGATATAAATATGTCGCCATAAACATAAAATGCGAGAACCGGAACGACATTCAGTTTTATAGCACCAGCCCTGGCACCAGCCATGATAACCAGGGGGGGGCAGGCAGCGCCCTTTGATCTTGCCGCTTTTCCGCAATTCTTGGTTGCCACTGACGTCATCGCCGCCATGTTGGATGACCATTAACAAAAGATTTCTAATTAGCTTTATTGTTCCTGTCATCCAACATGGCCGCCAGGGTCTTTGTCATTTAAATCTCTCGAGAATGGTTGCAAACCAGCAATACATGATCGCACAAGTAAAGAAATCTGTCAATCATTCGAAAAACGTACCTCTACGGGAGTTTGCTGTGGAATTTTCATCCATGGTGTCCCACAATGACCAAAGTTCAGTTAAACAGCGACCGAATCGTTCCCATAGATGTTTGGACGTGGAATCGCCAAAATATTTCTGAACGAACACAAACGCACATCATGTCAGCCATCGTCCGCCATGTTTATTTTTTAAATAAAAACAAACCAGTACTTAGTCTCGCTCGGCCAAATTTTTAAAATGTGCAATCATATATACTAGGTCCCAGGCCTCGCTGCTAGCCCCCCCCCCCCCCCCCCCCCCCTGATGCTAACGAATCATTCTCAATGTGTGCATACGCCGTCTAGAATTCGCGAGCGAGTTCGCGATTTAATTGTTCCCGGCTAAAACTGACAATTATCTGCCATTGACTTTATTTAGTATTCAACTAAAGAATCCGAACAGACCCAACTGTGTAAGTTTACACAAATATCCCTTTAAAGTAAAAGGCCCTAAACGATATGGGAAAACAGAAAAACGGTATTCTAAGTATTTTGCTTAACTCTTAAGGTACCAGAATTCGCACTGAAAAACGCATTTTTGGGTCACGGAACCCGTTTTCTTGGTGCTGTCACCCGAAAGTTGGCTAACCTTTGCTAAAAATGCCATTTGGAGAACTAGGGAAATATTTTTAAAAGGTTTTGCAGGGGCAAAACCGTTCAATTTTATCGTTGGTCACAGTGCATAGCCAAAAAAAAAAGACTTGAAAAGAGAGAAGGAAAAAATCAGAAGAAAACTTTTTAAAGTCTTTTTACTCCCCCTTTCTTTTCTTGCTATCTTCGGCGCTTGATACACCTCCTATTAGCTGGAAAGGTTTTGACCTAACCTTTTAAAGGGACTGTGTCACCTGGTGCCCATGCGCGGTAGGGTCCACTAAAAGCTAATTTGCATACGAGTTTTCAGCTTCAATTTGAAAGCGTTCGCCAACGTTTTCAAAGTCGGCGGGAGATTCGAGGAGATGAAGCAGTCGTGAACAAATCTACGCTAATCTTTGGCAATCCGTTGCATCTGGCTCACTCTTGATGTTAACTTATCCTTAAGAGATATCGAACTACAGTTCTATTTAGTTATTTCGGTGTTAGCTTGCTCGATTTGCGAAAAATATCCGATAGAAAGTATTACAGTACTTCAAGGAAAGAATCAATGCGGGCAAGAACTAACTACAGTACCATCGAAGGAACAGGCTAGAATTTATGGCTTTATATTCATCGTGGTTTGGAGCAACATTAAACGCTAGTTACTTATCACATTCAACTTTCGCTGCCCATCTTCTTTCGCTGGAGGCAAGAAAGAAATCAATCGAGTCTTTCGGAAGAAAAAACAACAGCTTCAATGGCGGGCCGCTTCAGTTTACTGAATTCAAATTATGAAATTTCAATCTGTTTGCATAAAATAGTCGCAACTTTTTAATACAACTTTTCATTTCTAAAGCAGCTTTATGTTTTGAATCATAGTTTTCGAAGCGAAATAAAATGTAAACGCGATTAGTATAATTTTGTTTTGACATTTTTGGCGGCCAGCGAAGGCGTACATTCTTCAATGATTTTTGACAAACTTATGTTAACAGGATTCAGACCATGAATAAACTGCTATGGAAAATAAATGGCAGAAATTTTATTTCTCAATATCAAAGTCAAAAAAAGCAAGGGGGAGTGTGAATTTAGCGGTTTGAATTTGAGTTGGAATGTTTTTGCCGGAAAAGTCACGCAAGAGTTGTTCCGTTAAATTATCGTCTTATGTTATCAATAACCTCGTTCAGTTATAAATATTGGCAGCTACGTTGACACTAATTTACAGAAGCCTACTCAAAATAAAATACTTCACTCCAGATTACCGATAAACTGCGAAAAAGGTCGTATGCAATTAGCTTTTTAGTGGACCCTACCGCGCCTATGGGCACCAGGTGACATAGTCCCTTTAAGGGAGCTGAAAAATGAACCTGGAAGTATGTTGGGTGTGACACAGGTCACCAAAGCGTACACTACAGTGGCAGATTCGACCGAAGATCGAAATTCGCCCATAGCAGCTTCCAGAAGCGATAAAAACAACCGGAAAAGACAACAGGTGAGGTTTTTAAACTTTATTTCACATTATTTACAACATTTCGAAGGAAAAGTGAAAATTATTTCGATCGAATTTCAGCTCCATACAAACTCTCATAATACGCTTTGGTGACCTGTGGGTGTGAGAGCCAAATTTGCCCACTGGTTTTTCAACAAAAAATTGAAACAGATTTTTTCCACATAAACTCTGAAAGAATTTGTTAGATTTACAAAATTGGATGCACGGTTACAAAGATCCATCCTTTCTGCATCAGATGCGTGTCAAATCTTCGTCACGTGTTAATTGATGACGTCACAATGGCTTTGATGTGTAAGACTCCAAACTACGCATATATGGCGTAGTTTTGGTACCTTAAGGGTTAAATTTTTCTCGTTTGGATCCCTTTTGCAAGGTAATAAGTGTCATCTAGTTACTCCCACTGAGAGGGAATGCAAGTCCAATCCAGTCCATCGACCACTCTTCTCGCTCTTTTGACTTCAGGTTTGCACTGAGAAAATAGGGTCGAGGAACCTTGCATGTGCATGCTCCACTTAGACCAATCAGAAGCGTGTATTATTTATTGTTTAAATTGCTTTGTAGAGAACATTAGAGACAGCCAGGGGGGGATAGAAAGCCGGAAGTTTCTACCCCCCTGGAGACAAACAGATATTGTACGCGCATGCTCCCTGTTCCCCCTTATTCCTGATTTTTTTAATGTCAGTGCCAAACGAAAAAAAGGGAGAGCGGTCGAGGGACTGGAGTATCGCAGCGCAGGTTACCATGGGAACCAAAAACTAACAAAATAGCTTTTATTATCACTATGTTTTAACATCAAATTAATATATTTCTGATTTATTATGTAAGCAGAGATCGATCACTAAATCCCTAAACCACTAAGTACTATTGTCTAACAAAAACATTTTGGTTATAACTATGGATCTAGAGACATGACGAAAAAATAAAACACAAAGAACATGTTCGTTAACCTTGTTATACACTGAATAGGGAGCTTTATTAAGCGAAACCATGGCACTACGGCAACGAGAACGTCGCAAAACAGCAGGTTTAATGAGCAATAGCTCTGTACGTGTGTTATACATCTTGGTACATTTCTTAGCCGTACTCTGCAAAACAACAACGTCAAAAGACCCTGGAATTCTGTTTATTTTGGATAACGTGAAACACGACGGCTAATTTTTCGTATTTCCATTTGTTAATATAAACGCCGTCTTTATACATTCACTGGGAGCAAGTTTATAAGCGATAATACACTGAAAAGATAATTGCGACATTCTAAACATGTCTAAAAGTATAAAATATAAATTCCAATTTTTAATAGGTGGTGCCCTTTGGCTTCGCTGGCGTCATTGCTCATGTTCTCTAATCACTAAAGCAACTAACCTAAGTTTTGATTGTATCTGAAATTACTGAAAGTATTGTAATGAAATCTGTAACAATACAATTGAGACGCCAAGCTTTGACTAAACATTATATCTACAACTTTCAGAGCTTCTGATCTACTGCTGCAATGGGTCCTTATGAAGACTAATTAAGTAATATAAGTACTGCTATATTTATTAAACGTTTCTGATGCTAGATAAGAATACGTTTGCTACAAAATGTCTGGCAATGACGAATTTACATTGCAGTTACTGAGGTAGCTATGTACGCTCAAACCAACGTGATCATGTTCAATTCACTATTATCTAATTTTCACAACATCTTTGCAGCTCTAAGTGCAGTTAGCAATAACTAGCTAGGTACGCTCAAACCAACATATGGTTTTGTTCACTATATATCTTTTACAAACAAATCGAACGAGTCGGTTTCATCGTACTTCTTTCCTACATGGGAACGAAATAATGCTACTGTATGGAGACCTCAACCAAACAAACTATTTACACTTTAAAGAAGTATATATTCCGCCAGTATCCTCTACTAAGCATGTAACAAGCCAATTCACTCTTATCGTGGTTGAAGAAAACTGTTTCATCCAAAGTTATTCACTGACATCTATGATCAAGATACAGCACTAGCGTCCCTCTTCTTTGCTATATTACCCAGTCCTCTAAGTTCCGCACCTAAGAGGGACCAAAATTACAACAAAAATTATATTGATTTAAAAAGCTTGCGAAACTTAACTTTAATAAAATGACTTCTTATGGAAAGGGATTTAAATGTAGCGTCTATCCAGGCTTATGCGGTATAACACTTAAACTGAAAATAAATTTATTAACCCTATTCTGCCTGGCCTTTTTTGGCGCCTTCGTTCGTGAACCGGAGTGGGGGTGGACAGAAAGTGACCCCCCTGTGTATCTCCAAAAGTATTCACGCTATATATGAAAACGAAACGTATATGGTGCGTAAAACATCCAAAAACATTTATTTTAGTGACAGTCCACGTTTCAATCATCACGTCATACACGCAAAAATGACGTCATACAACATTTAGAAAATCGGACCATCTTGGATTTCAAGAAAAGCATTTAAAATTTCAAATTTGATTTATGTTGTTTTGTGAATGAAAAAGCGAAAATGGGGGCGACGAGATTTGTGCTTGTCTCCGATGACGAAATTCCTCGGTTTCTTCAAGAGAACGAAAATTACAACACAGCAAGAAAAACCACTCAATACGTGGCGTTGTACCATATCACTGAGTCGTTCGAAGACTTGCTCCTTCGCCTTATGGTATTAAAAACTCGAGAATAAAAACGATATAATGCTCTTAGCGAGTTTGAAAATCCAACATGGCAGAATTTTGAAAGTAATGACGCCATTTTGTTGCTATGTAACATGAAAATTGACAAGTGACCACCACTTGCATCAACCACTTTGAATGTTTTTACATAACATACAAGTTTCATTACCATAACATCAACACTTTATAGATAAAGAAGGGGAGAGGCACTCCAGGCCCACGAATATAAAAAAGGCTGAGAAGAATGGGGTAAAAAATTCATTATTAATTCCCACTGTATCATCTCAACTAGTCTACTTACAATGTCACACATCTAATCGCCTGCATCAAAGTCCAGTGTGACGTCATCGCCAATGAGTACAATGGAGCCCATTGCCTCACTTCTCCAAACTTGCCAGATTATCTCATGCATCTCATGGCTTTGGTTCAGTGACTCTCCGGCACTTCTTCCTTTTGTTAAGTGTTGATAGAATGCTTCATGAACTCCCGAGTGGCGTCGTCTTCAATCGCCCACAGCGACACCAGAACAGAACGACTACCAGCACCCATGAACGCTCGTGCACTACCAACCACCCCCTCAGCCTTAATCTCACCACGCCCACTATGACAGCAGGCTTAGCCACAACCAATTCTTGCCTCCGCATTTTGAAACACTCAACACATACTCCTCAATTTTTAAAAGTAAGTCTTTCCCTCGTCAGAAGTCCGTGGATGCTCGTGTAGGATTTTTAGGTGCCAAGATAAATTTCTCCTGTTTTCCATCACAGCCATGTTGCCAGCGATGTGTAACCCAAGCAAAGCAAAACTGAAGACAGTCCCGTTTTAACACTTCATCACTTTGTAGCCTGTGTTCATGTGAGGGGTGAAGTGTTTGAGTATTTCGCCAAATCATCTCTACTTTCTTCTCTGCGCGCATAGGCAAAACGGCACTGTGGCGGTTTTTTTTTCCTCCCCGTATAATAGACTGACTTTTTCTACACACGGATCTACCACACGAGAAAGAGACGGCCGGTCTTTATTTGTGGTAGTTCTGGTGGGAACAATCTGGGGGGGTAATACTCTCGATGCCATTGTTTAAACTGGTGTCAGCGATGGAAATCACTCTGATTTCCCTGAAAGTACTCACACAGGTACTTTTGGGGGAAAAAAAAAAAAAAAAAAAAACTTAGAGTCCACGAATGTCAGCCATAGGGTGGCCAAGACACAATGGACCATCCCAGGGACAATTATACATGTCTCATCGTGGGGGTTGTCATGATCACGATCACGATCGGCGATAGGGGCTAATGAATTACGTTCATACCACTTAACAGGAGTCGCGTAAAAACAGTAAAAAGAATACACTTTTTTTTAAAGCCAGTATTGTCTTTTGCGACCCATTGTTTGATCAAGTACCGGGGGTGGGGAAGACGCAGGATGGGGATCCTGTTTTCTTGTGGAGCCCCTCTCCTTCTTGTTACTACGGCACTTTTTTCATTTCGCGTGTGAGCTGCATCCAATGAGCGCATTTCTCTCGCATTTTACCACCAGATCTTACACCAATTTTCTGCATTATAAAAAATGAAAGAACGGCTCGCAAAAAAAAGGAACCTTAAACACCGGATGTTCCAAAGCACATTAGATTCTTCCTTTTATTCGCAAGTTGACACATCTTTCGTCTTTTAATAAACCGGAAAATTATTTCTTCGTGTTATCAAAACTGCTATGAAAACTGTGTTTTCGAATGCGGAGGACACGTAATGTATCACTGGCGTGCTTTTGTCGCGGTTTGTGTCTGACTACCAAGTGTGGCTCTTAAGACATAATACTGTAACAGTACACCAGTTTACTTTCGACAGTCCATAAGATCATTCAGAGCTTGTGCACGTCCTTCCTCAGCAGCATACAGAAGCCATCAAACTGTGCTCACTATTGTCTTGTTTTTAAAAAAGACGCCATAGACACTAGCTGGCTTATGCATGCTTCATACATATTTGCAGTAATGCTAAATTTTACACTCATCTTTGTAGCTGAAGGATCGTGTGACCCACAATTTAAATTCATTAAAACATTCTTAACACCGGATCTGACAAATACAATCTGAGCGCGTTGTGAGTATAAGAAACCCTTTGGTCCTATATTGACTTTCAGCTCATACTGTCCAGCTACGTCTCACCACTTCTTTTCGTGCCAATTTTGTTATATGTCGACATTCAGTGGTAGTCGATTGGGAGGGAGGAGGGAAGGGGTAGGGGGGAGGGGGAACACGGAAAAAAAAAACGCAGGCGTTAAGTTAGGGGGGGGGGGGGGGGGGGGGGGGGGGGGGGGGGGATGCCAGAATCATCGTGGCCCGGGGGGGGGGCGCCGCATACAACCAGAGGAGGATAGGGGGGGGCGGTTTTGTGGATGCGGGGAGGGGTAGGGAGCTTAGGGTTTAAAAATGGGGGGGGGGGGGGCGGGGGGGAGAGCGAGGGACACACAACGAGGGGGGGGGGGCGCGAGGGAAGGCGGATTCACCGAGGGGGGGAAAGAACGAAATCTGAATGTTTTGCAAATTCTCTCCATACTGTCATAAGCACAGCCAAAGATTTGCTAAGACGAACTTCCCTTCTGTGGCTTTGCGTTACCCTCCCACATTCTTTCGCAATTTTTAGATACACGTTTTCTGGTAGTACGTATATGGCTGTTTTTGTGAATATCTACCCCAAATTGGAAGATAAAGCGTTTCCAAAGAATTGTAAGACGACTTTGCCTTCTCCGACTTTGTCATCCACACTTTCTTTTCATGCGCAATTTTTTCAAAGCTGCCATGTTACAGGTAGAATTCGCATGGCTGTTTTGGAAATCTCCCAGCACTGTCATAGGCGCTGCCAAGGTATTGCAAATACTACCGTTTTCCTTCTTGGCTGTGCTGTGTCCATCCGCCACTGCGATCCTGTGGAGCCAAGATATGGAGAATTGATAATGGGGGCCAAACTTATTATATTTGCATGACGAGAGCAAATCTTTCCGCATTTTTAGATCCACGTCTTCAAGGTATTCGTGGATTGTGTCTTGTTTTTATGTGTGTATAAATCGCCACCAAAGCTGAATATTAAGCCTACAGCCCAAGATGGCAATACGACCTTCCTTCTTTGGCTCAATTGCCTCCCACTTCTTTTCAGCAATTTTTAGGTGACAGTTCCAAGGTACAGCTCGATGGCATGTGTTATGAAATCTCCCAGACGTGGGCAGATAGGCGTTTGCCAAGATTGCAATACGACAATTTCCCTTCTCCGAACTTGTCTCCCCACTACTTTTTCGCAATTTTTTAGACCACCGTTCATGGTAGTCGATGCGCTTGTTTTTGAAAATATCCCTAGACTGTCCATATAAAGAAGCACAGCCAAGATTGCGGATACGACGTTCCTTGGGTCTTCGACTTTTGTCCTCCCTACTTTCTTGTCGCAATTTTTAGAACCACGGTTTCGCACAATGGTAGTGGGACGATTGGACTGTTTTATTTGAAAATCTCCCAGACTGCCATAGGACGCGTGCCAAAGATATGCAATAGAAACCTTCCTTCTTGGGCTTTTGCCCTCCCACTTCTGTCGCAAAATTTTTTTAGACCACGTTCATGGTAAGTCGATGGCTTTGTTTTTGAAAATCTCCCAGATTGCCCCATAGGCCGCTGCCAAGATTGCAATTACGAACCTTCCTTCCTTTGGGCTTTGCCTCCCCACTTCCTTTTCGCAATTTTTAGACCACGTTTCCATGCGTAGTCGATGACTGTTTTTAAATCTCCCACACTGCCCTAGGCGCTCGACCAAGATTGCCAATACGAACGTTGTCCTTTATAGTGGCTTTGTCTCCCACTTCTTTTCGCAAATTTTTTAGAACACCGTTTCAAGGTATTCGATGGCTGTTTTTTGAAATCTCCCAAACTCGTGATAAGAAAAAAAACACAGGGCCCAAGATTGCAATACTACTTTCCTTCTGTTTGCTTTGGTTTCCCACTTCTTTAGCAAATTTTTAGACCACGTTCATGGTAGTCGATGGCTTTTTTTTTGTTTTTGAAATTCTGTCTGCCAGACTGGTTATAAGCACTAGCCAAGATATGTAAAATACGACGTTCCTCTGTTGGCTTTGTCTCCCCACTTCCTTTCGCAAATTTTATAGATCACGTTCATGGTAAAGTCGATGGGCTGTTTTTGAAATCCTCCCCAAACTGTTATAATCACAGCCCAAGATTGCAATACGGACCGGTTCCTAATCTCCGACTTTGCTCTCCCACTTCTTTCGCAATTTTTAGATGGACGTTTCCATGAGTAGTCGCATGGCTGTTTTTGTGGAATCCTCCCAGACTGGTTATAAGCACAGCCAAGATTGCAACTTAACGACGTTTCCTTCTCCGACTTTTGTCTCCCACTTCATTTCGACAATTTTATGACCACGTTTCCAAGTTAAGTCGATGGCCTAAAATTTTTGAAATCTCCCAGAACTGAAATAAGCACAGCCGAAGATTCGCCACTCCTAATTTCCTTTTTTGCCGAACTTTGTATCCCCACTTTCTTTCGCCAACTTTTTAGATCACGTTCATAATTAGACGTAGTCGATTGCTGTTTTTTGAAAATCTCCCCAGACTGTGATTAATCGATGCCCAAGATTTAACCATTACGACCTTTCCTTCGCCGGCTTTGTCTCCCACGTCCTCTGGCTTTTGCTTGAGACCTGTTTTGGGGCGTTATGGCAAACATTGTCCGTCTATCATTCAACCTTTTTGTCCCTTCTAAGTCCTTTTGCACAGGTTTTTTTGATAAAGATATACCCCCCCCAGGCTGTCACTTTTCCTAGAACATAAACATATTTTTTATTTAAAAACAAACATCATGAAACATCAATTCCTATATAATTAATACCGTAGTAAATGTCGCCTCGATAATTATCAGCTTTAAAAATCAAACGTAATTCCCTGAATAAAACAATTGTCCCCCTTGGAACAAGCTCATTAACTATTCCCCCTCGTAATTTAAAAAAAAACGGAGTGTTTCTACTTCCACACATGTATTGAGCATGTATGCGAGCAGTTCAGCTGACCGAGTTCCACCCGATGTAAATAAACAAGCGGAAAGACAATCAACGGGGGCCCCCACATTTCTTTCGTTGCGTACAAATTCATTTCAGGATGATCTTAGCCTGTGTCCAGGCGTTTTCGGATAGTGGCCGGGGGGGAGGAGGGGAGCCCTTTACGAGGGAGCGTGAACAGGCTAGGTCATGACGTCCCGGAGAGAAGTCAGTACTCCCATAATTTTGACAAGCTAATAATCGGTATGTGCCCGCGGGAAGTTAGGGTATGGTTTTTTTATGAGGTGCTCAGTCCCCTTACATAGGGTATCCTTTTGGTATTTTTTGTTTTTTGTGATTCCTTAGAATAGGGTTCCTTTAAATATTTTATTAGCATAAAATTGCAGTAACCTAAACGCCCCAGCTTAAACGAAAAGATATGGTCAATGTTGTAAACCTGAACTACCCGTTAAAGTATCTAACGAAGCGATTTTTTAAACAGAAAATAAGATAAAAACGACCTATTTCACACAATTTTGAGTTAACGTTATTATAAATTATTATAATAATTTGTTCGATTGTCCTACCCTTCATAGGGTCAGGGGTTCACTGCACCTTTCGCAGGCAAACCACACCCTGGGGATGATCTAAACAAAGAAGTAACCAGTTTATCATAATAAGGCATATAAAGAAGTAGTTTTCAAGAAGTTGATTAATTATTGTTATTAATCCATGACCGGTGTCATTTAGTTTTTCCTCAATTTAATTTTATTATTTACATAAAGACGCACACGTCCAAATAGAAAATCCGGGATCTCAGTAATACCACGATAATTTAACCACTGAAGTATATTGGGTGGTAATGTCCATTAACAAATTCTAAAAATCTAAACTGTTTAATTCCCACAAAAACTATTCTTTTCACATAATCCTAATATATACAAAAACATTTAATCTCTTTGCCAAAGGTTTAGTATCGATTTAGTGCTATCGTTTTTTGAAAATAAAGCATTTTGAAATTTGTAGATGGTCCATGATTGAAACCGTGTTTTTTTGAACTGCCTCCAAAAACGGATAATTGTACGTCCATTTTTTTTAATTTTTCAGAACGTTGATAATAATTTTAGAAGTGATATCTACATATGGAGCATTTTGGAAGTGAAAGCTGATGATAATTTGCTGGTAGAATCTAATTCTAACTCTTGTGGCAATTTTATGGCCAACACATATCCCTCTGAAGGACACCAACATGGCCCGCTCCATACGATTTGGACACAAACGTATTTTCTTTCTTCCTGCTCTAAGAAGCTGTTTTTTAATTTTTGTGCATGTGTGTTCATGCAAGCAACAACACAATCCCTCGGAGACCCAGGGGCAGATAGTGGGGGCGAGCGAAAAAAATCGCGTAAAGAAAAGTAGGAGCGAACGAAAATAGCCCCTGGGTCCGACTTTCATTACCGCCACTATGTTACAACGGCTAAATTAAAAATTCCGCTTTCCCTGAATTGGGCAGAAAAAACCTTTGGTATTATTCTGCCACCAATCGGCGAGCAGGTTAGTTGTTCCCTGCGGTCCGTTTTTTCGTGGTGTTCGTGTAACACTAAGCCTCAGAAGGCTGTAGTTTCGATCGCCATATTTGTCTTGTTCGGTCTCATCAAGTGAATTTTTGCTCGGGAAGGAAAGGTTTCAGTTACAGCTTGTTCCTCAAGGCCGAAAAAAGTAGAACAATCGATTGTAATGTCCGCAACGGAACCGTACGCGAAGAAATCCACACTTTGGATCGATCCGCAGTGTATCGTAATACTAGCTTGCTTTAAAAGAAATATGCGAGTGCCACTAGTTTAATATGCGACTCCGCCGATCTGATCTTTACACTCTCGTTCTTTCCATGGAAACCGTCAACTGAACTTTCCCTAGCCCCTGACTGAACTTTATTTTTTCTTCTTCAAAGACGTAGATAAAATAGAAGAATTATATATATACTTATAGGTATTAAACATTTGAAAACATGGCAAGCTCATACTTTCATGTTCTCATCACGTGCCAAAAATTGTGTTATTTTCTTTAGCATGATGTGAATCAGTATTTTTTATTTCGAGACAATATACTAATTATAGTGTAGAGAATGGCGGGGTAGCAATGAGAGAGAAAGCAGGGGTGGAGGGTGCAGAATGTTAAAGAAGAACAATACAGATATAATGAGTAGTTGATACAAACTTAGTCTGCGATACGTCGTAATTGATTATATATATATTCAAGCTTCAATCGATATCGAGATATCTGTCCCATTATGTGAACACGCCCAGCACCTATACGTACCTCCTTGTTATTATTTTTATGGTTTTACCCAATGATCAGTCCCATATAATATTTAAAGTCTACATTTTACATTGTATTACCATTATATAAAACTAACTGTCTGATATAAATTTTTCTTGAGTACCGCCTTTTGAATGTCTTGTTTCTTGTATGACCCTTTACCAAGTGACCTGTCCCTATACAGAATTGCCGTAAATTATATGTAGATTTTTAGTCAAGTATATTTGAATTGACCACGTTCTGTGTGTTCTTCCAAGCCCAAGCAGACTTAAACATTGGTAGGAGACCATAACCAATTAATAAAAATTATGTTATGTTTTTGAATGAATGGGAAGGACATTTTATTATTGATGTTTAGGTAATTTAATTTTTGGTAAAATATTTTTTTAATGGCAGGGTGGATGGAGAGCGGAAGGAAGGGTAATCTATATAAGGGAAGGGATGAGGAGAGTTTGGAGCGCACGACGCATACAGTGAAGCGCAAAGGATGGAGAGCGGAGAAGTGGCTAACTCAAAACCTCCTCACACCGACAGAAAGGCAATCGCAAACAAAAACTCATCAATCCCCTAGAAAGAATCAAGTGACCAAACTGAGGATCTCTATACATGTACCATGCCACCAATAAAACTTCAACATATGGTAATACATGTAGGATATCATTAGATGACTCCAAAATATATTGTTACAATAAACAGTTTGACTGCGTAATTTAGAAGAGTTAAAATGCTAATCTGAGAAAATGAAAAAATATACAGCTGATCTCATGACTACTTCTCATTTCACGTCTACTTTACTCTAAGCCTGTTTTACTCTGCGCGTGGAGCATAGGCTGGCCGACCATCACGTATTGTTTTAAGTGACCAGTTCAGATTGATTGTCCTCGTTGTAACTGTCTCCTGGTGATTCTGGACAGCCTTTCCGGAATGATATGTCCTCTTGTGTCTTGGTCTTACATGTTTATTCCCCATATGACTGACGAGGTTTTTTCTATCGCTTTTATGATTAGATAACTGTTTCCTCTGGAAAAGAGACCAACACTAAAAGTATTGTGTATCAGCTCTAGCATTGATACGTGGGGGATGTTTTTATTTTGTTTTTAGGTTTTAGAACCTTAAATCCAGAAAAACTACGGTTCAGTCCCATCGATCTTTCCTCTAACTATAATATTGTGAAATCACAGGAATATCTTGTCTTGCGACTGTATCTCTCGCATGAACTACCTAAAACGATCCTTCTGAATAATTACTGGAATGTCCCTCCTTGTGATTTGGCTCTAAGATATAGGCTTAGATAAAACAGGGTTTTGTTTCACATGAGGAGTTTACATGTATGCATCACTGCGGGTTTATGTAATCTATTAATAATGAATATGGCCTTATTAATGATGACTATTTAACTTATTTTTTTAAAAATTTTAATTTATTTTGGCGTTCCTAAATGTAAAAGCTATTTAATTATTTTTAAGAGACTTATTTTGATGTGTACAAATGATAAATTTACAAAAAAATTTTGTTTTATAATACAGAATTGTATGTGTTTTGCCATTATGAGTTACAATAATCATAAAATCTGGGATATCAGTGAAAGAAACAAATTATATACAAAATACGCGGACAATGTAGGAAACAAGTGGGAATGAGGAGTAGCGGTGGTGGGGGGATTGTTTTTGCATGAGGGTGATTTAATAAAGACAATATATTTTGCTATTTTTCCTTCCTTCTCACAAAACACATTATCTCGCTGGCTATTTCTCTAAACTGCATATGAAAAGCACGAGGATGTACAGGTTTTCAGATATTACAGATTTACAAGAGTCTAAGAAAAATAAATATGTTTTGAAAAAGAATGAACAACATACTTTGATCACAGAGGATAGTTCCTACATGTAATAGTTTTTTTAGACTTATTTTTCACTCTCCGGTGCGCTGTGAGAATTCCAGCCCCGGTTAGGGGGCTGAGTTTCTCTAGCCCACGGCCTTACCATAAACAAATCGTACTTGACAATGTGAAGTATAGCGACTTACATGGACTAGGTTTATCAGCCCGGTTTGAGAAATACCCGGGCTGGAATGTCCAGCCAACCGGCCGAACGGGCTAAAAAAAACCATGATAAATCGGAAATGCGAAATTTTTCATCGCCACTCTGGATTCCTTGGCCCATGCGCAGTGATTGTGTTTTTCGCTAAATTAATGTAAGTAATGTAGACTGTTTTCACAGCCCCCTCCTCTAGTTTTCTCAATGCTAAACAGAAAATACTAGAATGCACCCCAGCCACACAATATTTACATGATCCATTGTGTGTAATAACATATACACATTGCTAGCTCGTTATGTAGTAAATAATAAGTTAGCCAGGATATTGTAAAAATCGCTCCCAGTGTGTTTTTTAAACAAGATGGCAAAATGCGTTTTTCCAGGGGAACAAGGGAGATAAGATTCGGAATCTTATTCGATTGTGTCGCGAATTTTCCACAATACTAAAATGGAAACAACTACAAGCTTCTGTGTACTTTCAAACGTTTCAGGACCGATATGTAAAATAAGTTAGAGCCGGTTTTATTCCAAATCGCACACCTCATCCTACTTATGACTCTTCCCGTGGCAATTTCAATTTTGAGCGCCCGGGAAGACCTCCCTGAAATTCGTCATGCTAATCGCAACAAAATTCCAGCCCTAGGAAAATGACCTGAACCAGGGCTGAAATTCGCCATGTAATCACCCCCTAACTTTCTGATACATTGGTTGACACAATACAGCTATTTAAAAATTAGTCTCTAATTTTTTTGGGCCAAGACTTTTAACAAAAAGGTGGCTATGGCCACACCAAAAACCACGTGCTAAGGCCTGTGTTTAAAGACGTTCACCATGTTTACATGGTGCCAAAATACTGAATAACTATTTCAATGGTTTTTCGAAATATAATATGTGAGTTAACAATTTATTTTTTTTAAATATTAATCACAGCTGAGGCGATATATTGGGAGAACATAATCCACACGCATAAATTAGAGAGCATCATTCGATAATATAGTGTAACATGTAAGAGACTTAAATTCCAATGAAGGAAATAACAGTTTTTGATTTGTATGTATTTTTTATGATGGCTTTTGTGATTACCTTGTAAAAAATTAAAGTTTGCACTGAATTTCTTTAAATTGACATAGTATTCTACGGTGGACTTTAAGTTGTAGCCCTCTTTCAGTTCTTTGGAATAGCTAGGGACCATTTTCGATGCTGCGAGTTTTTTTTTGTTTTTAACTAATAATTAATCTTAAGCATAGTAAGTGCTACAGGTAAGCAATTTTTTTCATTCCATTAAATGGTTCTCTCTTGAAAGCGCTAGGATTTCCTTCCTGTTTTGTCGCGGGCCTGTCTGGCCCGTTCTTGAAATAATTACTCATGCCTATAGGTGAAGTAGTATTCGGTTACAGGAGCAGATCCATTTTTCCATGAAAGAACGATACTGTGGTAAAACAATCAGATCGTCAGAGTCCCGCATATTAAACAAGCCACTCGGCATATTTTCTTCATAAGCAAGCCTAAGATATTACTAATACCTGCCCTATCGATCCAAAAAAAAGTGTGGACTTTTCCGACGGTTCTCCTATGCGGGACATCGGGACAATCTCACGATTCTCTCACCTCACTTTTTCGGGACATTGTAGACAAGACTGTACTTGAGAACGTTCCTGCCCGTGTCGTACTGCAAAATTCATCTTGATGAAAAACGAACAAGACAAATATGGCGAATCGAACTACAGCCTTCTTAGGCCTTCGTGTTAGAACACACGAAACCAGATGAACCGCCGATCCCTATCTGCTCTGTAGTGAGTACAGATCTAGGGGCCGCCTGTATATGGGTGCCCAGAATAATACAAAGGTTTTTGCTGGCCCAATCAAGGACAAGCGCGAATTTAATTAGCCGTTTGGAAAACTAGTGCGGTATAGGATGCGACCCCAGCGGGCTATTCTTTCGTGTTCGTACTCGCTACTTTTCTTTTACCGCTTTTTTTTCGCTCATGCCTCCCTACTATCTGCCCCTTGGGTCTCCGAGGATGTCCACAAGCAAAAATGTGGTGTTGATTGTAAACACATGATGAAGTCATAACCAAGCAATATATTTTTTTGTAAAGAATAATTCTTGGCCAAGTCACCTTGTGTCGTTTTTTGGCTTTGAAATTCGACTGTAAATCTTTGGCTCAAACCGAATTGCGAAAATATTTACTGTAGTCTAAAGTATTAAAAATTACACTTTGTCCAGGGGGCAGGCAGCCGGCCCCTTTGATACATTGTGTCCCGCTTTTCCGCTATACATGATCGCAATCAAGTAAAGAAATCTGTGTCCAAGGTCATGTCGAGAAACGACACTCTACGAGGAAGTTTGCTGTTGAATTTTCATCCATATGTTGTCCCCCACAAATGAACCAAACGTTTTTCAGTTTAAAACAGCTGACCGAATCGTTTCCCACATAGATGTTTGGAACGTGGAATCGAGGCCAAATATATTCGCGACGAACACAAACGCAACGTCCCTAGTCAGCCCATCGTCCGCCATGTTTTATTTGTAAAGGCAAACCAGTACTTTAGTCGCTCGTCTGCACGCTCCACACTACTTCATCTAAATGTTGCAATCATATATAGATTAGGTCCCAAGGACCGTCCACACGCTGCTAGCCCCCCTGCACTTGTCGATTAGGCCAATTTCCTTCAGTGATAACTTTTATCCGACCCTGCTTGATTATATTTACGTGTCGTGAAACTGCCATCGAGATCTGCGCCGGCTCGTCGATGCTTTTTGACACACCTCTGTGGTTATATCCACGAGATGGATAACAAAGAACTACCAAATTATACAGTGTCGTATTTATTTACTCCTTGTCTATATATATTGGGTTTTCTCTATACAATCTGTATAATTACAATTGAGTTAAAAAATATAAAATAATAAATAAATATAATAACTTAAAATAATACTACCTGCTGTTTCAGGGGACAATTGTTATATGTAGTTCTCAGATCAAGAGAAACAGGAGATATATACTTTTATAATATCAACTGCACCACAGGAATATTTCGCCAATTTTGGAACAAACTCTCGATTGTTTTCCACCTATCAAGCAATATGAGGCCAACTGTACCATAACTCAGCCTTATTTGCGGGAAATCCCCTCGCTGCTAATTACGATAAATATTCCCCATTTTTCCATCTGTTTTTTTTCTTTCACCGTTTTCCTTTCCTCAGTAATTTTTTAATATGCAATATCCTGTGGTGAGTATATTTATAAAGAATACAATTGATTCCACTCAATCTCGTCGTACATGAACACATAAGCCAACGAGGCGATAAATATATACAAAATATAAAATGCTGGCCGCTAGAAATTACCTGCATCTACAGTTGCCCGGCCGACTCAACTGTGGAATTGTTACAATGTTACCGTAGAACAGTTTACCGTCATATATTTCTCATTGCTCGGAGGTATGCTCAAAAAGCTCAAAAGTATAGCCTGAAAACAATCAACCATAAAAAAGCAACTTTATTTCTTACCCCACAAGCGATGTTCGTTTAGCTTCTGGTAGCTGTTACAATCCGTCGACTATTGATTTGGTGAGGTGCACACCACACGCAATAATGTGTGAATTAATTACACGTATGGATCCCCTACCTTGACTGTAAATCATCAATTCCAAGCAGACTTATCGATGTTCGGTTGACCTTAGAATCATGACCATAGTGGTTGTGACATAATAAGTTATGTTGCACCAATTGCCTGGCGTCGCTAACTGCACATCAAATATACTTTTGTCTATTTTTTTTCATCCGTCGAAGGCTGTAGGCTGAGCGAAGATTTTTATGGCTGTTTTGTACGGAAAATGAGGGAGGGCTTACGATGCCTCAAAATGTTTACAAAATTCAAATCTTCGATACTATGATATCTACACTTTATTCTAAGCAATCTTCACGTTATCCTATTACAGATCAATTGTTTTTTGTCTTATTATGTTGTTTTGGAGACTGCTTTTGAATAGTATGGTTAAAAGGGCATGATTTGTGCATTAGGTGTGCAAGGCAACAAAAAACTCATTTTGATATTATCCTGTCAGTTTAAGGCAAAATAAATAAATGTTATTCTATGTAACATCTCTCGAACCTCATGTCCCGCTTGCCTCAGTTTTGAGTATGGCAGAACTTTGTTTTCTTCCTTTCGTTGTTCCCCCCCTGCTTATGGGGTAGTCGTTTCTTTGGCCTACCGATGTTATTTCTGGTTCTCAACGCAACACAAATCTAGTCCATAAATCTAGCAATGTCCTTGCGTATTTCTGTCAATCGTGTTCTATAAGAGTTCTTAAAAGGGATCTACATGCACCATAGGTTATTTGGAATTCGTAAAAAGTAACTTAGCTAGTACAAGGTAATACCCTTGTTTATTTTATCTTACGGCTGCTCAATACATTTTGAAACGTTCTATCACCTTTGTTCCTGTCGTCGTTGTAGCGACAGACAAGCCTAGAGGGATTTCTAATTCTATCACGCGCGCGGCTTTTGGTTGGACTAGCACTATTTTACGGAGACACGCACAATGTGGTCAGTTTTTGTACATCGACTAGGTGTGTACCATTGAACACTTATTCCCACGAAATCGAGGTTCTCTGTACGCGCGTATTAACTCAACGCCAACGAGTAGCCTCTAATGAGTTAATGTAGCGACTTCGATTTACGTCGTGAATAATTGTTTTATAATATATTCTCACCACAGTGATGTTGACAATTAAAACTTACTGGTGACCCAAGAACAAAGGAAGCTACACGATATAAAAAATGAAGTAGCTTTATTATATTTTGAAAAACATTGGCCTGTGTGCCACGTGCACTGTAGCCCAAACCTCGTAATTAGTCCAAACTCGTTAATTATCCGAAGGCTTCACTAAAGAACTATCTAAATGTGTAGGATAATGAGTTACACATTTGCCTCATATCCCTCGAGTAGGGAAACCAATCAGAGTGTCCACAAAATTGCCAAATATCGCTGTTTGTTGAGTATATTATATATTATTATAATGATTTATTATCTGTGATCTTCTCCTTGACAAGTTACATTTATTCAGAACTAAATCTGACAAATACAACCTCTTTTTATTCCATAGTGGTATTTCTAAATTGATTGAAACTATTTGTGAGTTGATGAGTCCGCGGTTTTTTCTTTCAGAGGAACGTGTTTCAATACATAGCAGTGCAGCACGTGAAGTGCTTATAGGCGCACCAGTCTGGTAAGTAAAAACAGTATGATTTGAGCGAAACGCCTCATATAAAAGCCTCTAGGTTGCTTCACTATCAGAACTTCTCTCGTACACAGAACTAAGAGTGTGAAGCCTTGCAAAAAAAAAGTCTGTATTTAATACAAGGATGCGGGGGTGGCACGGTCGGGCAGAAAGTGGAGGGTGGGGGGGGAGTGGCTGTTAGTATAGCGTGATGGACGTGGGCACACTTACTATGATCGTGTGACCATTAAAAATGCACTTTCCATTTAGAAAAAAGAAATCCGTTCACGCTTTGATGTAGAGAGTTCTGTTCGTGCAAACGATTGTTCCATTTTGTCACACGAACTATCGTGTGGGTGCGCGTTGGCAGACTGGACGAAAAAATGGTGACGCTAGAGTTTACAATTTTTGCTGCTATCACCAGTCGGAGGTTTTCGATTGATGACGAATTTTTGATGATGACACAGTACTATAAATTGGCATAAATATCATCAAACTTACAACTTTTATGGAGGTGAGATATAACATAATTCGGGGTTTAATTTGTGAAGTTTTTAATGTGATGATATGAAACACTCTTCCGAATGACCTAGAAAGTACCCTGGGGTATTTTGGAGTTGGTCGCAGAGAATCGAAAAAATAGTCAACAGCTACAGGAGATTAGTTCCTGGTCGCAGTGCCAACCTTTAGCGTTTGTTTTGGGGGGTTCAACGTTTCAATATATCAGAGCTCATGTGTTCCTTTTCAGAAGAGGATTTGACCCTGAACGCTGAGACGGTTTTCGTACGTCAATTTGTTTGATCACGTGGCTTTGTCGTTTCCATCAGTAGGGATTTTAGAGAGTCACGTCTGAAAATGGGTATGGTTTTTAACCAATTGGGTCACCACGCCTCCCAATTTATTTTCATAACAGACTCTTAAGAGGTCCTGGGAAGTTGTATCCAAACATCTGAAAGTTGGCTTTGTATATCCGACCTAAGGTATCGATCCATTCTAAAGGAACCTGCGAGTAATACTCAAGTAATTGAGAAGCTGTGCCAGAAGGGGAAATCTTCATCTTCACTGCTGCATAACGTTTTGCATCCTTGCCTGACAGCCCTGCTGCTGTTATGAAATCTGCTAGATCTTGCTCAAGAGTTTCATAATGTCCTATGAAGTCATATTTGACGTCACACATGCAGCAACTGTACACGTGAATGTCCCAGTGACGGTCCATACCCTGGGGACCGCTGTTGCTTCCTTTTGTTACTAAATATTCAATGAATTCTCGGAAAGTGATGTCATTGAGCTCTTCAAGTGCACGCTGTGTAGCATTCGGCCGGAAGTTCTTCAGAATTTCTCTACCGTGAAGCTCTAGCAATTTGCGGTCAAAGCTTCTTGTATAAACAAACTTGTCTTTGTATGCAGACAGAAGGTGCTCAAACGGCTCACGAACAAACGTGAATTTGAAATATGTTTCCACCATCAAGTGTTTTTGCGAGAATTTCGCTAACGACTTCTGCCCGCTTCTGGGAAACATTAACTGCCTCATTCTTCTACTAGCACATTTCGGTCTTAGGCAGTAAAGTAGTTTAGAACTATCATTTACCATCAAGTTGTGAGGAAACTGATCATGACATGTAGAATATAAACCATTCTGTTTTGCAAAATGTCTCGATCAACTGTTTCCGTTCAAGTTGTCTCGATTTTCCAGGATCCTAAAAAAAATTATGACATTAATAGGGAGTTTAAGAAAGCCACAACAACAACAACGAGAACCTCGGTTTAATTAGCAGTACAATTGATTTGCACGTGCGTTTTACGTCTTGGTACATTTCTTAACCGTCCTCTGCGAAACAACAACTTGAAATGACCTAATTCTGCGTTTTCTGGAGAACGAGAACCGCAACGGTGAATTTGTCAAGTTTCTATTTGGAATTGATCGCAGTCTTTACATCCGGGGATAGCTCTGACACCAATAGACAAACTGAACGGGTCTGGATTATCCCGAGATTTTCAGTTCAACCATACTTAATAGAGGGAAATGGTTATGAAGCGCGGCAAACTTCAAAGGAGCAAACAAAAATGGCAAAATTTATGTTGGAAGGTCCATGACCGTGCACAACCTTTTGTTTTGCCCTCATACACTATGCATGAATTACGTTTACTTAGTTGCTTGAACACACTTAGGGCCTCCACAGACTAGAGAGATAGTTGTCGATCATTAAAAGTTGTCTGTGGAGGCCCTTTAAACACCTATTGTATTTTGTCAGGTTTTGTGCACGGTCAAGGCCAAAAAAAGCGAACAAAAAGATATCTATAACAAAGATCTTTGCCACGCTTCATAACCTTTTCGCTCTATTAACTATGGTTCAACAATTATGAACCAGTGTTTTTAATCCACGTTGTAGTCGGCGTAACCATCGTAGGTTCTTATTAAACTCCCTTTTTGTTAGTTTCCGTGATGAGAATGTGTTTGACATTGTGAGAATAAATATTCCTTGGTCAGAGTATAATAATAAACCATGCTAGTATTGATCTCAATTATTTATTCTGAGTGCATGAAACCAGTGAACTTACCTGTAAATTTGAAACCTTTAATTTCGACGGCAGAGCATCATTTCGTGTTACTTTAGAATCCACGCTTTCTACACAAGGAAAGTCATTTTAAGACAAATTAATCACTTTTCATGGATTTGAAGGCTGGTTTTCAAGCGTTTTCAAGTTTTTAAGCTCACGTAATCTCTTCAGAGGTTTTTAAAATCTATAATGAAATTGCCCCTTGAGCTGCGTTTGCAGGCTCTGGCACCCGTGCAGCAGTCTGCGTTGCGAGCTTGAAAAAGTTTCCCGAGGAAAACAAAATTCATCCAGTTTAAAAATAAGGCGCATTTCCTGACGCTTTCGTTGCTTCTTCCCGCTGACTTTTCACTGATTTAGGGCTAAGCCCGAAACGATTGAAATTATCAAAAAAATGTATGGCACTGAACGCTCGCATGCGAGAACTTTTAATTATAATATTTTTGTTTATAAGTACAAGTGCCACATGCACGTAGTAGCACACAGAAATTTTCCGTTCATCATTTCGCGTTAGGTATATATAAGCTATCCGGCTTCGATTAATGAAGTTCAACGTAAAATTCCTTCGGTTCAATTTAAGGACTGAACAGACTAAGAAATTTCAAATGACACGAATAAACTCACATACGCGACTTCAATGACGAATTGGCTGATATACAAAATGAGAAGTGATTGAACGGCGGAAAATTTCCTCTTTAACTGGCTATCCTTACCTTCTCTGTTACTTGTTTGTGGTGCTCCAAACCCGGCTTTGTATGCCGTATAAAACAATAAAACGACAAGGCTGAGAGTACATAGCAATCTACCAAGTTTGCTTCGCATCCAAAACATCATGATTTGCTCGCGATGGAACTAGAAAGAAATGAGCCCAGTTCGATTCTACATCTGCATATTAAAACGCAATACATACAGATCTCCTGCTGCAGGGCTTTCGTGACTGATCAGTGCTCATTTGTATCACAATCATTACTGAATAAATGATATGTTTAGCAGTTTCGGCAATTTTAGATAGCAATAAAGTTTCGTTATTTCCCTTTCCTATATATTGAAGAAATTCCAGCGTTCCATGAATGGACTACTCCAACCAAGATCACACTCGACAAAATTCTGTGCAAATTAGCGAATGAAAACCTTGGATATTAACTATACTTAACAATTATTCGCCGAAGGCAAAGTGAATATTGGTGAATATTTACCGAGACGAAGTCGAGGTAAATATTCACCAATATTCACTGAGCCTGAGGCGAATGATTGTTTTAGTATATACCAACGAGGCGACCTCCATCCTAACTCACGCAAAAAAAGTGTCAAAGTTTTGTTTAAAAAAAAAAGCAAGAGTGTGACGCTCATTGCGTGACAATCACCATGCATGAGTGAACTCGCATCAGGCCATTTCAATTGATGCAAATTCAAGATACTCATGCACATGTGTTGACTCTCGGATCGTTGTTCGAAGTACTTACAGTCAGGGGCACCCAACGAATCTGTTCCTCACTTTATCTGTTCCCCAGCCGAATTCTTGCTGGCTGGCAAAATATTTCGGTCTGTTTTTTAGGCTGGGAAATAGTAATGATTACACGGTCATTATTTCCTGAGAAAAGGGAACATAAAATTTCCCGAATATTCAAACTGTTTGAGACGGCAGTGCATTATACAAAACAAAATTCGAAAGGTTTTCCATCGATGTTTAATTAGTTCCCATGCCCCTTTTGGTTACTTGTTATTATTTTAATATTATTATTATTGCTGGCTGGGAATTTCCCCGTGTGTCATGCTGGCAAAGAGGAACAGATATATTTTCCCCAGCAACGCAGAAGAACACCTGGAAATGCTTTTATATCATTTATTTTCATTTATCTGGGTAAAATAATGCATTTTACAAAATAATGTTCGTTTGGTGCCCCTGGATCTCTGGCTCTCTCATCTCCCTTCGCGGCAGCTTCTAGATCGGCTTGAAGCTTTTCGGCAGAATCACATTTCTCATGACCTAGATTTTGGGTTGGAATCCAATCTGGATCGTAACTATCCCACAGTTTTGCCGCTTCTCCGGAGATAAAATGTTTGCCACAGGACTCGGCCGTGCTCCAAAATGGTGTCTGTGAGGTCTTCTCTACTGATCGCAGACGGATATCCATTTGTTTCGCCTCTCCTCGGAACGTTTCCTCACTTCTTCACCTTGATTAGTTATAACTGAAGGTATTCTTGCCATAGAAACTCCTTTATCACGGACACTTTGCGTCCCACAGCCAAAAATCGAGCATAAAACCATTTTTTAGCTTAGTGTTTCGTGTAAACATGTGCATGTGATGTGCACCAATATGGCGGCCAATTGTAAGGTGGTCACGTGACTGAAAACGATCTATTCTTCCCTACAGAATATCTGTTTTATTCTTTCATTCCGAAACAATTTAACGCGCTTTTAATTCATTATTACCGAAAGTTCAAGAAGCGAATGTAACATTTGACAACAAAGTGAAAGCCTATTTACACTTGTTTTCTCTAACACTGCTTATTAGACCTTATATAGTTCTTTCACGTCTCTTTAAGAAAACGTTAAACATATCATCATGTTTATACTTATACAGCCACATAAATTCGGCCAAATAGGAGGAGAGACAGTTGAAGATCAGTCTTCCAATTTTAAACACTATTACTATCGATTCGATTTGAACGCTGAAAACACTTTTACTATCTCGGCCAATCGTGGCACAGCACAACAAAGAACGGACATATACAAGCGCCAATCAGAATCTACTGTCAATAATCATACTAGCGGGCGGGTGGTCTGAACAAGCTTTTGGTCGCTGCTTCGCAAACGGACTCAGTTACCGGCGGTTGAGTTCGTCTGCGATGCAGGCTATTTTTCACCCAACGCTCGCTTTTCTGTACTAATAAATTCGAAGTGTCTCGATTAGATAACCCAGAGGATCTTAAAATTGACGCTTATACTCGCAACTAAACTCTGTTGCGTGTTTCCAGAAGGTTCATCTTTGTAAATGAAGTCAAGATTAAGGTAACTAGAAGACTGCTGAAAACACGAAAAAAGGTGGAAAACAGAGAAACACGCACATTTTGGTGAGAAAATAAGAATTCTAGAGTTGTTGCTATTTACTCCTCTGAATAACTTTAAAGCTTCAAAGTAGCTAACATTTGGCAATTGTTTTGAAAAAATGGCTTCCAGGATGCGCAAATTAAGTGAGATATACGCTTGTGGAGAAAGGACACGAACTTTGAAACACCCAGTTAGTTAACGTAACTATTTCCGCACGCGAAACTGAATACAGTCAAGTTTCTTATTGATTCACATTAAACTTTTTCATCCACCTGTTGTCAAGCACTGTTTAACTTATTTTAATTGTGTTAAACTACTCTATTTGACGGCTTGTGGTCAAATTGATCAGTTTGACCGCAGCCGTGAATGATGTTGTTGTATGTTCTCTTGCGATTTTTGTCATGCTGTGCCGCGCTGTCAATTATTGCAAGATACAGAGTTAGTCCTTTCTTTTTTGGTCGCTCTTACACCAAACTTTTCTCGTTACGTACATTCCCACAAAGAAATGTTCGCAGGCTTCGTGAAAGAAATTACAGAACCATCAACGGACAAACCTCGTATTCAACCTACCACCATCGACATCAAAGGGGCTATTCTCCGTTTCCCTGGCCGCGTGGTAACATACCGCCAAGCCACTGAAATATATACCTAACTCGTTCTTTAAACACTGTCTCCACTGAGCCGCTGAGCCACACAAATATATACCTTACTCGTCAGGAGATATAAACACTGAATGCCACTGTCGAGCCGCCGGGCCACTCCAATATATCAGGGGCACCCAACGACAAAATTTTCCTGTAGGTGTCGGAACGTCGTTTTTACGTTATAATTGTGCTTTTTGTGCAGTTTAATGGCTTATTTTTAAACGCTAAGAAAAATGTATCTTTTCGAATACGTTAGCTGAACTTTCAAACTTCAGAAAATTTTAGGGATTGAAATTTTATTACCCGAATTTATGAGCTGCTTTTGCTTTTCCGAAAATCCTAGTTGACCTGTTTTGGTACCCAAAACGACATTTTTATATCTCCGAAACAAAAGGCATTGATTTTCCCTCTTGTTTTCCCATATTAAGAAAGTTCGAGATGACATTTCCCTAACCGAATATCTGAGGCGATTATAGGCCTTCCGAACAGATATTCCACCGAAACGATCCGTTGGGTGCCCCTGATATATATCTTACAAATTTCTATAAACACTGAACTCTACTGACGAGCCACGTAGCCACCGAGCCACATAAATATATATTTTCTTACTCGTTCTGTAAGCACTGAAAGCCACTGACGAGTCACGGAGCCGCGGAGCCGCGGAGCCACTAAACTAGTAATACGTGACTCGCATGGGTCCTCGCGAAGCTGGGATAGGGATTAATTATTGTTGGGGTGCGGGGGTGATAACCTGGCTTTAGAGATCGACTGGAGTTCGCTAGTCTCCCGACATCTGCACTTTCCTGTTGACGGTTTTGTTAGTATTTGAAGCGCAATACTTGCGGTATTTGAATAGTAGGCAGATGACTCACTAAGGCTGTATGTATCTATGGTGTAAACTAATCGATAATCAATCGATATTGCTTGGGGCACGCGTGCATACCACGCAAAACGTTGGTTGTATCGTGCATAAATAAAATGTGTCGACAGCCGGCGATTTTTCCTCCTACAATCGAAAATCTGCCGCTTTCTTCACAGTGGACTTAATTAACAATGAATATGAGGTGTACTAAAGCAAATTGTAATGAAAGAAATAATCTTATGTTGACTTTTTGTGTCGAAAGTGAGCCATAAATTCACGAACGAAACGCAGAATAGCGGGGAGACTGGTGCCTAGGAAAGGTCAACGCCTTGAACATTACAAACAAGATGGCGTGTTGTGGCGTTGAATTTTCCGCAAAAAAATTCCAAATTCTTTCGGAAAGTGGAAACGGAGCCTGCATCAGGAAGAAAACCTATAGGTTTGCTTTTCTATTTCTTAACGTTTTTGAACGGTTTCGACTCAAACATTCATAATAATCAGGAGCCATAATCAGGGACGGAGACCGTAAATTCAGAGCGCGCGTGTCCCCATGTGAATACTTTTTGTAGCTATTTTTAGAACCTCGTGACGTAAGAAAAACACGCAAACGCGCGAGAAAACTCGCAAAACTTCGTGTATGCTTTATATATTTACAAATTGGCGATCTCTTTCGGGGGTCTTTCGGGTCGGTTTATTGCGCTTCGCGATTTCAGCGAAAAGTCAAAGAACTGCAGAGGAGACCAATGAATGTTCCATACGGTTAAGGGTGTTAAGGATCCATCACTTTTCAGGGTAGGCAAGGCAGCTCGGCATGCAGTCTTATAGCCCTTGTTATGAACCTGATAAATAATTTGTTTTATGAGTGCTTTTCTGCTGCAGTAATTATATGATCATCTCTACTCCTATTCTGATCCCAAATAATTATTTTATTACATGCAGGTAAGCTTACTCGTATGCATTTTTTCGCAACTCAACAACTGATTAAATAATAATAATAATAAAAATGAAGTTCAGTTTGCCTTCAAAGTCAGCGTCAGTTTTGTCAGATAAAGGGAAAATTGAGATTCAAAATTTGCCCAGCATTGAACTCAGAGATTGAAGAAGCTGCACATCTATGTAAATACAAGAAACTATTATTCTTTTATGTAATTAATAATGGGTAAATAAAGTTGTTGTTGTTATTAAAAATTCGAAAAGAAGAAAATGGCTGAAAACTACCAGAGATATAGTAGTGTAGTACAGTACTGACCAGCTAAGATATTGACTTCATAGTGTCAGAGAAATAGCCACAAATGTAGAGAAATCACCGCATGCGACTTATCATGTAATTTTCTGGATATAAGCTTAGTAAGCTTATAAAAGAACGGCTTTCCTATTTCGCTGAAGTGATATACTGTCGCGGCATTTCTCTCTAAAAAAATAAGAAGTTAAAGTATGTTCCAATATGAATAACCAATGGATCGGAGGAGCCAAGTGGCTCATCATGCATTGTTCTTGAAAAACATACAAGAACAACAAAAACAACAACAAAGTTTATATAAAGCTTTAATCGGCTTGCTGAATATTTCGGCAACCTCGCTAAAATTCACGCTATTTGATCGATGGCAATTTCGTTTGCTGCGAAATACTCCAAATTTTCGATTAAAAGAATAGCTTTTTGTATTCTTTAACTAATACTATCGATAGCTTGACCGTAATAGCTATAATTCTCTTGTGGATGTACAAAAACAACCACTCGATCGGGGTTCCTAAATAAACAAGCGTTTGACTGTTTACGCGGCAATTGAAAATTTTATAACGGCTTAATTCGCTTGAGAAACGAAAAAAAGTAAACGAGGTCTGAAAACCTTGCTCTCAAAACCACAGGAATTGTTTCTGATGCACTCAACCATTGAACTTTTTGTGTAGACAGGTAATTTACTTACAACTCTGCAATTGCTTGAGGTCTTTTCCAAAGCTTTTTCGCCGGTTCTTTCGATTCAGATTGCCGTGGCCGCGAAGTACAACTTTTGTAGTTTTGCCGGCCAAAGCCTTACACAAAACCTGTTGAACCAGTGAATTCCTACAAAATACCGCTTTCCTGCGGTTAAAATGTAAAGATAAAACACTAAAAGCGAACTAGTTTGTCATAACTACGTACGAGGTTTAGATAAAGGACCATAAAGTTCAAGTTGTGACAGATCTTAGCTTGATTCTTATTCGCTTGCTCCTGACAGTCGATCCTGACAGCCGGTTGACTTGGAATGGCTTTCTCTAGCGCTGTTGAGATTTTCACAGGGATAGGAAAAGGGAATACCTTTTTATTTCAAACTTATAAAAGGCTATAAGATTCAAGAAAAATTCATTACCTAACGAGGGAATTCCACATTAAATTTCATTTCAAGAAAACGAAATCGCACGACGAATCGCGAAGCTCGTAATCATCTTCCCCAGGCGATCGCGATCTGCGATAGTATCATCGTCTTCACTTTCTTCGTAATTCACAGGGTTTTGAACTACTTTCGTCACTGTTGGAATCACTCGAGTCAAGAAAGTTGTCCTCCAAGGACTTCTTCAAGTTTGAAAAACTAACGGAGGACATAAACGCCATCTCCTCCTCGCCAACAAAAACAATGTTGTCCGAGTGTTGGCCGCCATTTTCTGCCCCAAAGTTTTTTTTGACAAATCTTCTCGCGCGACACACGCGCGAAACTCGCGCGCCTGATTGCGTATGTATTTCTAAAAATAGAACAACTACTACAACACATGGGGACAACCCCAATACTAGAATATCTATAGAGTTACGGTCTCCGTCCCTGATTATGGCTCCTGTAATAATCGATGAGGGTTTTTTCGTTTTTCTTTTTCTTTATTACCAGTCATAATAGGTGAACCAATACAGCTATAAAGGGTTGAGTTTACCCCCAAAATACACCAGATTCAACCATTTGAAGCCGCTATTTTCAAAATTTTCCGTTTTAAAGGAAAGAAAATATTCGTTCTCTTTAATTTTTTTTTCAGCAGGATTTTCACTTTCTTCTATTTAATTCCTGCATGGTTCTTTCTAAATATGGATCTTGACATCGAAATGAGTTGCTTGTCAGTTTCAAGGAGTAAAAACTTAATTAAAAACATTTAGATAATTAAATTGAAACCAGTTAGTATTTTAACATCATATAGTGTTTTTTCTGTGGGCTGAAAAAGCTGTTGTTCACTCTGCGCTATTCAATGAGACTCTGAGTTTTCCGGAACGTAACGACTGACTTTCAGCTGGATGTGTTGCGTGACACCGCTTAGAATATTTCCTGAATTTCCGACTACAGATTTGCACAATTATTTCATGCAAAGAACCTTTCCTTTTTTCAACGCCATGAATAAGCCGCGAATATATTTATTACTGTGAAGCATATCGAATAATCGAATTGAAGGTGTTCTCAGACGTCAATTTGCAGCGTAAATACCGGTAGATGTACAATGCCAACACAATCTACTAATAAATTGTAGCGCTCTTAGTTTTGGAAATTGATGGGCTGTTTTCCCCGCTTTTCCGTCGAATGATCTGACACCACCTCCCTTTTGTACGGGTAAAATCTTCTCTTTTACCGGCTCATTTTTGCATTCAGTCCGCCGCCAGGCAAATTCGCAATATCGATCGATGAATTATTTTTAGACGCAAGACTTCGGGTCTACAATGAAAAGTACACTCTTTTTTTATAAGAATATATATATATTCATGCCCAGGCTGAATATTCTTGCCGATTGTAGGCTGAAAATATTCTTAATACATTCTTAAGCCTGGTTTCCATATGATCGCAACGATCGCAGTCGCAACGATCGCAGTCGCAACGATCGCAGTCGCCAGCGATCGTTGCGATCGTTGCGATCATATGGAAACCACTCTTGCGATCGTTGCGATCGCTGCGATCATATGGAAGCCACTCTTGCGATCGTTGCGATCGTTGCGACTGCGATCGTTGCGATCGTTGCGATCATATGGAAACCAGGCTTTAGATTACAAAGCATAATACATGTGTATTTGTAGTGATACATTCATAAATGACTGGAGCTGTACAAGTAGACGTTTTCAGTTATCACTTTGTTAACTCGTTTCGTTTTGAGAACTCGATTTGATTTACATGTAAGAAAAGGTAACATATTTGCCATACTTTTTAATGATATAATAAAGTTCATTCCAGAACATGTGATTATATTATATTTTATTTTCTATCAACATGCGAACTTTTCTTAACCTTGTGTATATTCTTAGCATATTCTTAAAATTTCGCCAATCTCAGCCTCAATATTTCGGCTTATAAACAAGATTCTTATAAAAAAAAAAGAGTGTAAGCCATATGCCGTTTTTCCGTACTTTGAGAAATTTGAGTCGTCGTTCCTGTTTCTGTTGTATATACCGGATTTAATAAAGCCGGGGTTTTTTTTTGCCCCAAATTCCCCGCACTACTATTAAACGATTAAAGAGATTGACGTCCAACAAAGTCACTTCCCATATAAATTCGACCGATAAATTAAACACATGCTATTAAAAAGCTTGGAGCAATTCTTGAGTAGCCGTTCCTGTTTCTGTCTTAAGCAAAGAAAAGGGGAAAAAGAGTGCCCGGGATTCGAACCCGAGGAAAAACAAAAGAGAAAAAAAAGGACCCCGGGCGGATTCGAACCCTCACCCTCATTCCCGACGATCAGATTTAAAAGTTAGCGCCTTAGACCATTAGGCCACCATGTACCAGCGCGCTGTGTGACGTCATTTCCAACACGTTTCTTTATTACAGAGAAATAATTAAATACATAAATAAATAAATAAATAAATAAATAAATATGACCGTTAACGCCAGACGAGATTTTGATCCCGCCTGAGCTTTTGGGGGACAAAATTATAAACCTCGCTTCGCGAGGAACTCAACTGACGAGCCGCCGAGCCGCCGAGGCTCACAGATATATACCTTACTCGTCTTTTTATTATGTCCAAAAGCTCAATAAAAAGCTCAATAAGTCTTCATCTTCTTCTTCTGAGAAATTTGATATCGGAGTGACAGACTGCACAACTTCTAACTTCTAGTCGTGATTTAAATTTTGTAATATTCTTCTCAAAAATTGCTTTTGAAGAGTTTGTGCGGTAGGTGACTAGAGGGAAAATGCGTGTATTGAAAGGTTTCATTCGGCTTGAAATATGTTTTAATCTCCAGGATGGATTGATCCTGGAATATTACAAAATTTAAATCACGACTCCTTACTAGAGACTATCAGATATTAAGGACGTTCGCGCCCATTGCTAGTGCGCATCCTTACTGCGCACGCTATTCATGCCGCACGCGCGTGCCACGTCATTCATCCAGCGCGCGCGCTGAGAATGGAACTGGAAAAATAAAGAGCTGGAGGCCGCTTCAATACCTTGGCGAGGATTTTACTCTCTTGGATGCACGGTGACACCTGTTTTTCTTTTCATAGATCACTTCCTTTACCGATTCTCTCCATTTTAACAAAAAATAAACAAATTCTGAACGTGAGCAGTTTTGATTATATCGCTTTTTCTACTCATTTGCGATCAAATTGTTCTATGAATGCGGGTGTGCATGACTTACAAGTATCCTTCTGTAAGGCTAATTTTACCTAAAGGAATGACATCAGCTGCAAAATTTACTTAATAGGCCTATTTGCGTTGAAATCAACACATCGATCTTATCTAGAGTTCTCCATTTTTTCTGATAACATTGAAGCCGATATCGCTTCACATGACCAAAGATTCTAGAAACACTACGGTCTTCAATGCGCGTTATCTCCAAAACAAGCACGGTGACCCCCCAATTTTTTTGCCTTTCTGACATAAGTTGGTCATTATCTAACTGTAGCAAAAGTTAAAAAAAATCTGAACGTGGGAAGAATTGGGCGCGAACGTCCTTAAATTCACAGAAAAGGAATCGGCACTACAACAAAAAGATGAAACTCGAAATCAAATCTGGCCTCTTGTTACACAATATCAACCATCAAATATAAAGAGGCTATCACATGGTACAAATGTTTCTATTGTTAGAAGTTGTGCAGGCCTGTCTTGCTACTCCCTAGCTCAATAAGTCTTCATCTTCTGCGGCCAGATTTTGTAGACATATAGAAGAAATTAGTTGTACACGTATACCATTACTACTTATAGATAAAAATATCAGTCCTCTTCTGCTTAATAATAACTGAAAATCACCACAGAGATGGAGACAATAAAACATTAAACTCTCAATCAAGCTTCCAAAATATGCTTCACATGCAATATGTTTTATATCTACTAGGTGTGTACTTGACAAGCTAATTCTTCCCATTACATATATAAAAATGACGAAAAGAAAGATAGAGAACTACATGCAAAATCTTCGCATTGCTAGAGAACTGGGAAATAGAGCTGAAGAAGGAGCTGCCTATGACAATCTTGGCAATGCTTATGACAGCCTGGGGGATTTTCAGGCCATAGAGTACCACAAGCAACATCTTAGCATTGCCAAACAACTGGGGCAGAGAGATGGAGAAGGAGGTGCCTATAGTGGTCTTGGCAATGCTTATCAGAGCCTGGGTAATTTTCCACAGGCCATAGAGTACCACAAGCAACATCTTAGCATTGCCAAAGACCTGGGGCAGAGAGATGGAAAAGGAGGTGCCTATAGCGGTCTTGGAAATGCTTATGACAGCCTGGGGGATTTTCAACAGGCCATAGAGTACCACAAGCAACATCTTAGCATTGCCAAACAACTGGGGCAGAGAGATGGAGAAGAAGCTGCCTATTGCAATCTTGGAAATGCTTATGGCAGCCTGGGTAATTTTCAACAGGCCATAGAGTACCACAAGCAATGTCTTAGCATTGTCAAAGAACTGGGAAAGAGAGATGGAGAAGGAGCTGCCTATGGCAATCTTGGCATTGATTATGGCACCCTGTGTGATTTTTCAACAGGCCATAGAGTACCAGAAGCACCATCTTAGAATTGCCAAAGAACTGGGGCAGAGAGCTGGAGAAGGAGGTGCCTATGGCAATCTTGGGAATGCTTATCAGGGTCTGGGTGATTTTCAACAGGCCATAGAGTACATCAAGCAACATCTTAGCATTGCCAAAGAACTGGGGCAGAGAGATGGAGAAGGATGTGCCTATTGCATTCTTGGCAATGCCTATCAGAGCCTGGGTGATTTTCAACAGGCCATAGAGTACCACAAGCAACATCTTAGCATTGCCAAAGAACTGGGACAGAGAGCTGGCGAAGGACGTGCCTATGGCAATCTTGGCATTGATTATGGCAACCTGTGTGATTTTCAACAGGCCATAGAGTACCAGAAGCACCATCTTAGCATTGCCAAAGAACTGGGGCAGAGAGCTGGAGAAGGACGTGCCTATGGCAATCTTGGCAATGCGTATGAGAGCCTGGGTAATTGTCAACAGGCCATAGAGTACCACAAGCAACATCTTAGCATTGCCAAGGAACTGGGAAAGAGAGATGAAGAAGGATCTGCCTATGGCAATCTTGGCAGTGCCTATAAGAGCCTGGGTGATTTTCAACAGGCCATAGAGTACCACAAGCAACATCTTAGCATTGCCAAAGAACTGGGGCAGAGAGATGGAGAAGGAGTTGCCTATGGCAATCTTGGCAATGCTTATCAGATTCTGGGTGATTTTAAACAGGCCATAGAGTACCACAGGCAACATCTTAGCATTGCCAAAGAACTGGGGCAGAGAGATGGAGAAGGATGTGCCTATTGCATTCTTGGCAATGCCTATCAGAGCCTGGGTGATTTTCAACAGGCCATAGAGTACCACAAGCAACATCTTAGCATTGCCAAAGAACTGGGACAGAGAGCTGGAGAAGGACGTGCCTATGGCAATCTTGGCATTGATTATGGCAACCTGTGTGATTTTCAACAGGCCATAGAGTACCAGAAGCACCATCTTAGCATTGCCAAAGAACTGGGGCAGAGAGATGGAGAAGGAGGTGCCTATAGTGGTCTTGGCAATGCTTATCAGAGCCTGGGTAATTTTCCACAGGCCATAGAGTACCACAAGCAACATCTTAGCATTGCCAAAGACCTGGGGCAGAGAGATGGAAAAGGAGGTGCCTATAGCGGTCTTGGAAATGCTTATGACAGCCTGGGGGATTTTCAACAGGCCATAGAGTACCACAAGCAACATCTTAGCATTGCCAAACAACTGGGGCAGAGAGATGGAGAAGAAGCTGCCTATTGCAATCTTGGAAATGCTTATGGCAGCCTGGGTAATTTTCAACAGGCCATAGAGTACCACAAGCAATGTCTTAGCATTGTCAAAGAACTGGGAAAGAGAGATGGAGAAGGAGCTGCCTATGGCAATCTTGGCATTGATTATGGCACCCTGTGTGATTTTCAACAGGCCATAGAGTACCAGAAGCACCATCTTAGAATTGCCAAAGAACTGGGGCAGAGAGCTGGAGAAGGACGTGCCTATGGCAATCTGGGCAATGCGCATGAGAGCCTGGGTAATTGTCAACAGGCCATAGAGTACCACAAGCAACATCTTAGCATTGCCAAGGAACTGGGAAAGAGAGATGAAGAAGGATCTGCCTATGGCAATCTTGGCAGTGCCTATAAGAGCCTGGGTGATTTTCAACAGGCCATAGAGTACCACAAGCAACATCTTAGCATTGCCAAAGAACTGGGGCAGAGAGATGGAGAAGGAGTTGCCTATGGCAATCTTGGCAATGCTTATCAGATTCTGGGTGATTTTAAACAGGCCATAGAGTACCACAGGCAACATCTTAGCATTGCCAAAGAACTGGGGCAGAGAGCTGGAGAAGGAGGTGCCTATGGCAATCTTGGGAATGCTTATCAGGGTCTGGGTGATTTTCAACAGGCCATAGAGTACATCAAGCAACATCTTAGCATTGCCAAAGAACTGGGGCAGAGAGATGGAGAAGGATGTGCCTATTGCATTCTTGGCAATGCCTATCAGAGCCTGGGTGATTTTCAACAGGCCATAGAGTACCACAAGCAACATCTTAGCATTGCCAAAGAACTGGGACAGAGAGCTGGAGAAGGACGTGCCTATGGCAATCTTGGCATTGATTATGGCAACCTGTGTGATTTTCAACAGGCCATAGAGTACCAGAAGCACCATCTTAGCATTGCCAAAGAACTGGGGCAGAGAGCTGGAGAAGGACGTGCCTATGGCAATCTTGGCAATGCGTATGAGAGCCTGGGTAATTGTCAACAGGCCATAGAGTACCACAAGCAACATCTTAGCATTGCCAAGGAACTGGGAAAGAGAGATGAAGAAGGATCTGCCTATGGCAATCTTGGCAGTGCCTATAAGAGCCTGGGTGATTTTCAACAGGCCATAGAGTACCACAAGCAACATCTTAGCATTGCCAAAGAACTGGGGCAGAGAGATGGAGAAGGAGTTGCCTATGGCAATCTTGGCAATGCTTATCAGAGTCTGGGTGATTTTCAACAGGCCATAGAGTACCACAAGCAACATCTCAGCATTGCCAAAGAACTGGGACAGAGAGCTGGAGAAGGACGTGCCTATGGCAATCTTGGCAATGCGTATGAGAGCCTGGGTAATTGTCAACAGGCCATAGAGTACCACAAGCAACATCTTAGCATTGCCAAGGAACTGGGAAAGAGAGATGAAGAAGGATCTGTTTATGGCAATCTTGGCAGTGCCTATAAGAGCCTGGGTGATTTTCAACAGGCCATAGAGTACCACAAGCAACATCTTAGCATTGCCAAAGAACTGGGGCAGAGATATGGAGAAGGAGTTGCCTATGGCAATCTTGGCAATGCTTATCAGAGTCTGGGTGATTTTCAACAGGCCATAGAGTACGTCAAGCAACATCTTAGCATTGCCAAAGAACTGGGGCAGAGAGATGGAGAAGGATGTGCCTATTGCATTCTTGGCAATGCCTATCAGAGCCTGGGTGATTTTCAACAGGCCATAGAGTACCACAAGCAACATCTTAGCATTGCCAAAGAACTGGGACAGAGAGTTGGAGAAGGACGTGCCTATGGCAATCTTGGCATTGATTATGGCAACCTGTGTGATTTTCAACAGGCCATAGAGTACCAGAAGCACCATCTTAGCATTGCCAAAGAACTGGGACAGAGAGCTGGAGAAGGACGTGCCTATGGCAATCTTGGCAATGCGTATGAGAGCCTGGGTAATTGTCAACAGGCCATAGAGTACCACAAGCAACATCTTAGCATTGCCAAGGAACTGGGAAAGAGAGATGAAGAAGGATCTGCCTATGGCAATCTTGGCAGTGCCTATAAGAGCCTGGGTGATTTTCAACAGGCCATAGAGTACCACAAGCAACATCTTAGCATTGCCAAAGAACTGGGCAGAGAGATGGAGAAGGAGTTGCCTATGGCAATCTTGGCAATGCTTATCAGAGTCTGGGTGATTTTCAACAGGCCATAGAGTACCACAAGCAACATCTTAGCATTGCCAAAGAACTGGGGCAGAGAGGTGGAGAAGGAGGTGCCTATTGCAATCTTGGCAATGCCTATCAGAGCCTGGGTGATTTTCAACACGCCATAGAGTACATCAAGCAACATCTTAGCATTGCCAAAGAAGTGGGGCAGAGAGGTGGAGAAGGAGGTGCCTATTGCAATCTTGGCAATGCCTATCAGAGCCTGGGTGATTTTCAACAGGCCATAGAGTACCACAAGCAATGTCTTAGCATTGCCAAAGAACTGGGGCAGAGAGGTGGAGAAGGACTTGCCTATAGCGGTCTTGGTAATGCTTATGGCGGCCTGGGTGATTTTCAACAGGCTATAGAGTACCACAAGCAATATCTTAGCATTGCCAAAGAACTGGGGCAGAGAGATGGAGAAGGATGTGCCTATGGCAATCTTGGCTGTGCCTATAAGAGTCTGGGTGATTTTCAACAGGCCATAGAGTACCACAAGCAATATCTTAGCATTGCCAAAGAACTGGGGCAGAGAGATGGAGAAGGATGTGCCTATGGCAATCTTGGCTGTGCCTATAAGAGTCTGGGTGATTTTCAACAGGCCATAGAGTACCACAAGCAACATCTTAGCATTGCCAAAGAACTGGGGCAGAGAGATGGAGAAGGATGTGCCTATGGCAATCTTGGCTGTGCCTATAAGAGTCTGGGTGATTTCAACAGGCCATAGAGTACCACAAGCAACATCTTAGCATTGCCAAAGAACTGGGAAAGAGAGATGAAGAAGGATGTGCCTATGGCAATCTTGGCTGTGCCTATAAGAGTCTGGGTGATTTTCAACAGGCCATAGAGTACCACAAGCAACATCTTAGCATTGCCAAAGAACTGGGAAAGAGAGATGAAGAAGGATCTGTTTATGGCAATCTTGGCAGTGCCTATAAGAGTCTGGGTGATTTTCAACAGGCTATAGAGTACCACAAGCAACATCTTAGCATTGCCAAAGAACTGGGGCAGAGAGATGGAGAAGGAGGTGCCTATGGCAATCTTGGCAATGCTTATCAGAGCGTGGGGGATTTTCAACAGGCTATAGAGTACCACAAGCAATATCTTAGCATTGCCAAAGAACTGGGGCAGAGAGATGGAGAAGGAGGTGCCTATAGCGGTCTTGGAAATGCTTATGACAGCCTGGGGGATTTTCAACAGGCCATAGAGTACCACAAGAAACATCTTAGCATTGCCAAAGAACTGGGGCAGAGAGATGGAGAAGGATGTGCCTATGGCAATCTTGGCAATGCTTATCAGAGTCTGGGTGATTTTCAACAGGCCATAGAGTACCACAAGCAACATCTTAGCATTGCCAAAGAACTGGGCAGAGAGCTGAAGAAGAACTTGCCTATGGCCATCTTGGCAATCCTTATCAGAGTCTGGGTGATTTTCAACAGGCCATAGAGTACCACAAGCAACATCTTAGCATTGCCAAAGAACTGGGGCAGAGAGGTGGAGAAGGAGGTGCCTATTGCAATCTTGGCAATGCCTATCAGAGCCTGGGTGATTTTCAACAGGCCATAGAGTACCACAAGCAATGTCTTAGCATTGCCAAAGAACTGGGGCAGAGAGGTGGAGAAGGAGGTGCCTGTTGCAATCTTGGCAATGCCTATCAGAGCCTGGGTGATTTTCAACAGGCCATAGAGTACCACAAGCAATGTCTTAGCATTGCCAAAGAACTGGGGCAGAGAGGTGGAGAAGGACTTGCCTATAGCGGTCTTGGTAATGCTTATGGCGGCCTGGGTGATTTTCAACAGGCCATAGAGTACCACAAGCAACATCTTAGCATTGCCAAAGAACTGGGGCAGAGAGATGGAGAAGGAGGTGCCTATGGCAATCTTGGCAATGCTTATCAGAGTCTGGGTGATTTTCAACAGGCCATAGAGTACCACAAGCAACATCTTAGCATTGCCAAAGAACTGGGGCAGAGAGATGGAGAAGGAGTTGCCTATGGCAATCTTGGCATTGCTTATGAGAGCCTGGGTAATTTTCAACAGGCCATAGAGTACCAGAAGCACCATCTTAGCATTGCCAAAGAACTGGGGCAGAGAGCTGGAGAAGGACGTGCCTATGGCAATCTTGGCAATCCTTATCAGAGTCTGGGTGATTTTCAACAGGCCATAGAGTACCACAAGCAACATCTTAGCATTGCCAAAGAACTGGGGCAGAGAGATGGAGAAGGAGGTGCCTATGGCAATCTTGGCATTGCTTATCAGAGCCTGGGTAATTTTCAACAGGGCATAGAGTACCAGAAGCACCATCTTAGCATTGCCAAAGAACTGGGGCAGAGAGCTGGAGAAGGACTTGCCTATAGCGGTCTTGGTAATGCTTATGACGGCCTGGGTGATTTTCAACAGGCTATAGAGTACCACAAGCAATATCTTAGCATTGCCAAAGAACTGGGAAAGAGAGATGGAGAAGGACTTGCCTATAGCGGTCTTGGTAATGCTTATGACGGCCTGGGTGATTTTCAACAGGCTATAGAGTACCACAAGCAATATCTTAGCATTGCCAAAGAACTGGGGCAGAGAGATGGAGAAGGATGTGCCTATGGCAATCTTGGCTGTGCCTATAAGAGTCTGGGTGATTTTCAACAGGCCATAGAGTACCTCAAGCAACATCTTAGCATTGCCAAAGAACTGGGGCAGAGAGATGGAGAAGGATGTGCCTATGGCAATCTTGGCTGTGCCTATAGGAGTCTGGGTGATTTTCAACAGGCCATAGAGTACCACAAGCAACATCTTAGCATTGCCAAAGAACTGGGGCAGAGAGCTGGAGAAGGACTTGCCTATAGCGGTCTTGGTAATGCTGATGACGGCCTGGGTGATTTTCAACAGGCTATAGAGTACCACAAGCAATATCTTAGCATTGCCAAAGAACTGGGGCAGAGAGATGGAGAAGGATGGGCCTATGGCAATCTTGGCTGTGCCTATAGGAGTCTGGGTGATTTTCAACAGGCCATAGAGTACCACAAGCAACATCTTAGCATTGCCAAAGAACTGGGGCAGAGAGATGGAGAAGGATGTGCCTATGGCAATCTTGGCTGTGCCTATTATAGTCTGGGTGATTTTCAACAGGCCATAGAGTACCACAAGCAACATCTTAGCATTGCCAAAGAACTGGGGCAGAGAGATGGAGAAGGATGTGCCTATGGCAATCTTGGCTGTGCCTATAAGAGTCTGGGTGATTTTCAACAGGCCATAGAGTACCACAAGCAACATCTTAGCATTGCCAAAGAACTGGGGCAGAGAGATGGAGAAGGAGTTGCCTATGGCAATCTTGGCAATGCTTATCACGGGCTGGGTGATTTTAAACAGGCCATAGAGTACCACAAGCAACATCTTAGCATTGCCAAAGAACTGGGACAGCGAGCTGGAGAAGGACGTGCCTATTGCAATCTTGGCAATGCTTATGGCTTCCTGTGTGATTTTCAACAGGCCATAGAGTACCAAAAGCAACATCTTAGCATTGCCAAAGAACTGGGGCAGAGAGATGGAGAAGGATGTGCCTATAGTGGTCTTGGCAATGCTTATCAGAGCCTGGGTGATTTTCAACGGGCCATAGAGTACCACAAGCAACATCTTAGCATTGCCAAGGAACTGGGAAAGAGAGATGGAGAAGGATGTGCCTATGGCAATCTTGGCTCTGCCTATAAGAGTCTGGGTGATTTTCAACAGGCCATAGAATACCACAAGCAATGTCTTAGCATTGCCCAAGAACTGGGGCAGAGAGATATAGAAGGAAGTGCCTGTTATAACCTAGGTTGTGATTTTGCATCATCGCCCGCGGGTGATTTGAATGAGGCTCTTGATTATTATCGATCCAGTGTAAAACTGTACAATGAGGTGAGAGCTCTTCTTCAGTCGGAAGATACGTGGAAAATATCATTTCGCAATGCGCGTCAACATGCCTACACCGCTCTTTGGAGAACTCTAGTAAGGCTTCAAAAGACGCACGAGGCTTTGTGTGTTGCTGAGCAAGGACGAGCACAGGCCTTGATGGATCTCATGAAATTACAATATGACTCTGAAGTGCTAGCGGTTGAATCTAAAAGAACGATCTCTGACATAGTATCTGATATATCTACACCAACCGTTTTTGTAGCACTAGAAAGCAACACGATTAATTTATGGCTTCTCAAGGGTACAGATGTCCATTTTGAAACAAGAAGCATCAAAGATGTCACCTTGCTTGTGAAAAATGCTTTCAAAGAAATTGGCGTTGGTGTTCGTATTAAGTGTGAGAATCGTACATTGGATGAGCTAGAAGGTGGCGCACCGCTCGATAAAGAATCTTGTCAGGAAAAAGAGAACTGCAAAAACAATTCTCTGCACGTTTTGTTTGATTCTATAATCAGCCCAATTGCAAACATGCTTGAAGGCGATGAGTTAATCATTGTCCCAGATGGTCCACTCTGCTTGGCTCCTTGTGCTGCGTTTGTGGATGGGGCTTCTCGATACCTCAGTGAATCTATCAGGATCCGCATTCTACCCTCGCTTACAAGTTTAAACATGATTGCACGTTGTCCTGAGGGCTACCACTATCAAATTGGGTCGCTGCTGGTGGGAGATCCATGCGTGGAGGAAGTTATGAGAGTGCGGGGGACGCGCGTCAAATGGCGTGAAATGGGCCGTTTGCCAGGGGCCAGGGAAGAAGTAAAGATGATAGGCGAGATCCTTAACACCAAACCGCTGACGGGAAGAGATGCAACCAAAGAGGAGGTGCTTAAACGAATCTGTTCCGTTGCGTTGGTACACATTGCAGCACACGGTGATATGGAAGCTGGTGAAATTGTTTTGGCTCCAAATCCCACACGGTCATCCAAGATCCCTAAAGAGAAAGACTTCCTGTTGACAATGTCAGATGTACAAGCTGTTCAGCTACGAGCAAGGCTTGTTGTGCTTAGTTGCTGTCACAGTGCTCAAGGGAAGGTTACGCCTGAAGGTGTGGTCGGCATTGGACGGGCTTTCTTGGGTGCTGGTGCTCGTTCTGTTCTGGTTTCACTCTGGGCAATTGATGACGAGGCCACTATGGAGTTTATGAAAAGTTTCTACGAACATCTGGGTCGTGGAGATAGCGCCAGTGTGGCTCTTAATCGGGCAATGAAATGTCTCCGAGAGTCAGAGAAGTTCTGTGCCGTAAAACACTGGGCTCCGTTTGTTCTCATTGGTGATGACGTCACGATAGAGATTGGAGAGAATCAATCAGAACATTGTGAGTAGCATTTTGTTCTAGTTCTACATTTCATTTTTACAGCGTTACAGGATTTTTCCAAATCTGTTGCCCAACCGAAAGATATGGTGCTTACAATTTACTTACTTATTGTACGTTGTTAAACAATAAAAACCCAGTTACAAGACTAGCAATAAAATACGTTGGGCTAAGTTACTGTACCTAAACTTAGTTTTACTTGTTGTTCAACGCTAGGAATCTTTATCGCTTCCACTCCAAATATCAGAACGTCGACAAGTAACAGGTACAGGAAACAAAGCAAATTGGAAACTCCTAACTGATTGACAGGACGGAACACACAGGAGCACGTGCATTATTACAACCAGGCTCGAGGACATTCGAGGGTTCTGCTACGGTCATGAAAATTAATTTTGATTGTTAACTAAAATTAAAATTTGTATTTTGTAAATTTTAATATGATCCATACTGGAGAAGGATTCACTATATAATATCGAAAAACGGATGCTTCGGATTTATGTTTACCACAGATCCGAAAGTTATCCAGCAATATCTCAGTTATTAGTACAATTCGGTCTGTAGTCATAGGAGCGATTTAACACAATCGGCGGAGTCTAGTCTGCTCATAGACGCGCTTCGCGCCCACTGTCGCAACGGCTGGGACAGACTAGCGGGAGTCCGATTTTATAATTACAGGCCGAATTTGACGATACGAGGTTCTTTTACCAATTAATGATATCTGTAACAAAATTCGAGGAAGAAATAGTAACAATTAATCATCTCGATGACAAAATTTGAGGATATAATAAGGGATATTCAATCTCAAGAACCACTTGTAACAATAGATTTGATTAAAAATGTTATAAAACGTTCACTGGCTAAACAATTGTAAAATTGACGTTTTCGGCTACCAGTCTGCGGCATTTAAAGAGTGTTTGAAACTGGCGCGAATGTAGGATATATACAGTAAAAAAGTGTGAAAAATAACAGAATAAATATGTAAAAAGAAAGTGACGAAAACGAGAACGGATTAAGCCCCTTCCACACGAGCAAGTTTTCCTTGACAAGTTTTCACTTGACAAATTTTCTTTGCTCGTGTGGAAAGAGAAATTTGGCACTTTTTTCCTTAACAAGTGTCCTTGTTCAAAAACTGGCGTGCCAGTTTTTGAACAAGGACACTTGTCAAGAAAAAAAGTGCCAAATTGCGAAACTTGTTCGTGTGGACGATGCAACAAGGAAAATATGACAAGGAATCCCTGGTGCCCAGCGGCCTTATCTTGTTGCTCGCGATCTAGGTCCCATTAAAGATGATAATCCGCTGTACAATATTATTGTTGTTACAAAGAAAAATTGTCAAAGAAATATTGTTTATCGTTCACACGAGCAAATAAAATTTGTCAAGGAAAACATTGTCAAATTAAATTTGTTGTTTATCAACACGAGCAAATAAAAATTGTCAATGTCCATTGTAAAGGAAAACTTGCTCGTGAGGAAGGGGCTTTATAGAATAAAAAAATACGAAAAAGCCTCTCAAGGGACGGGAAGGTGGAGAGAATAGAAGGAAGCCTTGAGTCCCTTGAGAGGTTCTAGTGGCCACCAGTTTTCGTGTTTTCTGTTGTCTCCAGTGGCATCCATGTACATGGTACCGATCTTCGGGTCGTCTCCGTTGAGACTAATTCACATCTGGTTTACCTCCGGGACTGCCCTGTTGAAGTACCCAACAGTACCGTTCGTGGCTACTACAGTTCTTTTAGTGAGGTTCACTCTATCTCACTCAGTGAGCACGATGGTTTCCCCGGCCTTCGGGACGGGACTCGCATCGTGAAGATGTCCCTCAGCAAAGACGTTCCACCCGTGGCCCGTGTTGCTGGCTTCGACTGCCGTGTTTGGTATCGTCGTCAGCCCGCCTACTGTACGATCTGCAAGACCTGTGGGCATCGGGGCAAGGGTTTCCCACTCAATGGTCTGCGCCGGCGCTGTCAAAAGCCCGGTCACGTGGCCAGAGAGTGCCGTAACGCCTGGGCCAACCTTTCCACTTCCGTCCGTCGTCCAGCTGCTCCCGCCGCTCCAGCTCCTGCTGCTGCTCCGGCTGCCGCTGATCCATCGGCTGCCCCCGATGCTCCAGCTTCTGCTGCTGCCCCGGTCGCTGCCGCTGGCTCTTCTAGCACTCCACCTGCGAAATCGGAGACTGCCATGGCCGTTTCTGATGATGAGGAGTCGGACATGGATTACATCCCTGGTGAAGATGAGAAGGCTCACCTCACTGATAGTCCTGAATTCGCTTCTGGTGATAAGGAAGTCGTAGCTGCTGCGCCCACTACTCCATCGCCTCGTCGTCCTAGAAGGAGGCGAAAGCGTCGTGGTCAAGGCCCTCCTGCTCCAACCCTCGTGCTGGATCCTGAGTCGGGCGTCATGGATCTTTCTTCGAAGGAACCCTCTGATGCCCGACTTCTCCACACTTTTCGCGAGGTTTGGGAGGACACCTTATCCTGGGAGGAAATCCGTGCCAGGAAGGTAGATATGTCCGGGTTTGATCCCTCGCAGGTGCCATGCAACACCCTTAAGCTCTTCTATGAGCCTCAGCCCGATCTTTCTTCTTCTTCTCCTACGCCAGTACCTCTGGATTCTCCTGTGCCCTCTACTTTCTCTTCGGATGGCTCCATTGTTGCCACCATGGTCACGACGCCTGAAGTTCCGGACTACTTCACCAGGAGCCCGTTCACGATGCACATCACGCTGAATGGGCCACCTAGCGCCGATGGTATCTACGACCTTGGCCATCGTATCGAAACCATGCTGGATTATGGCGTACCTTTTGAGCGGATTCGTGTCCGTGACTACGAAAACCAGCCCGAGCTACGCCCTCCATCCAAGTCAGCTGAGCCACCGGCCGTCCTTCCGGACATACCACCAGCCACGTTTCCAGTTCCACCGGATGTCCCATAGTAGTGTTGTGTTAGCTTTTTGGGGTGATGACCGGTTTGCGCTTGGTCGCCTTTATTGGTTGTACTGAGTTTTCCATTTGTCGTCTCCTCGATCGGTCGGCACTTGTCTTGTCATTGTCTGTAAAAGTGTTGTTAGGTTTCCGTTGTGTGGGATCCTCTGTTTGGGTTCCTCTGTTTGGGTTCCCCTGTTTCCGTAGTGTGGGATCCTCTGTTTGGGTTCCCGTTTTCTGATGTCGTTTAATTTTTGTAAGTGGAGGCGGGGTTCGTTGCCCCGGTGAGGTTGACGTGCTCGAGCACCCTCCGTTTGTGGCTGAACCCATCCGTTGGATGGATCAAGCTTAGACCAGCAGGCATCGCACTCCCTCACAGGGCCTGGCTGTTCACCTCAAACATAAAAAACTTACATTTCAGTGAGTAATTGGTAGTGCTCTTGGAGGTTGGGACTGGGCCCCCATGATTCCTTAGCATGTCTCTCATTACCGGTATAGGCAATTAGGGGGTTTTACCACTGTGGGAAAACCCCTCACTCAATCAACAAGTTAAACACGTTAATTTAAGCCTATCTTTGTAATTCTCACGCATTTTTTACGTACTCATTAGGCATGTATAATAATAATAACAATTTATTCAGAAACTCGTTAAAATAATATACAAATAAACTCTTGAACAGGAAATCCAAAGGTTAACCCTGTGTTAAGGATCCCCTAACACAAAAATAGTAAAAAAGGCCGGATGAAATAATTTCAATAATTCAAAGCTATGTACTACTTATTTATATTCAAACTCGCATCTTCTGTAACATTTGCACTGAAGAAGGCAGAACTTTCTGCCGAAACATATCTGTGAATTTTAAAGTTGTCGTGTTGTATTTAAAAACTATAGCAATTACCTGTTAACAAGGGAAAGTCTGGGTGACCCCACCGGGGCCCACAATTAATGACTTGGGACGCTCAGAGAACCCCTCGGGGAGCTCAACCACTGAGCCAGTGGTAAAATGGCTGGTGTGACTACCGCCTTGTCAGCGGTAAAGTCCTCACTCCGGTGAGGCAAAAAGTCAAGAAACAGCCAACCGAGCGTCCCCCGACCAGGGTTTTGTCATTTCATTTCGTGACTGTAACGCAATCCTCATGTCACGCGTAACGCAGCGTCTCACCGCAACGTCACGCTATGTACCGCAGTGGATGGGAGATGGAGAGAGGCACTGTGAGTAAAATGTCTTGCCCAATGCTCGAACCCGGACCGCTAAGTCAGGAGACCAGCGCGCTAACCACCAAAAAAAAAAAGCGGAAGGACCCGAGAAACGTGGCAGCAGGTAAAGCATTGGTGGAAAAAATCGCACCGCCCACGAGGCCGCGACAAGGGGGTACCTCGTAGATAAGAAAATCATCTCAAAATCCTAATGGAAACCGCAATTCAATAAGGAAACGAAAGCTCAGCGCGCCACAAGCCTTTCACATGTCGAACGCCATGATTTGGTCACATGTCCCCGGCATAAAACATCACAATATATCCGCCGTGGTGATCAAGTTTTTCATTGAAACCGGGACTTAACCTTTTCACTCCCAAGAGTGCTAAGTTCAAAACTGAGGGGAAAATCTTGAATTTCGTTTTGCAAAATTGTCAAAAATAAACAGCATCACTTGAAAGTACTGCTCAATAGCTTTCATTTGAATCATTACACACAAGGGTTTCATCCACAGACTCAAAAGTACAACCTTATTTATTGACTCAAGGGTGAAAGGGTTAATTTTGTTTTAACTTTGACATGATAAACCGCAAGAAGAATAGCCAGGAACTCAAATTTACACTTTGTTTTTGGAGAAAAGCCTTGCGAAAATAGCAATAAAATAAATACAGGGAAAAAAATAGACCAATTTTTGGCAAAAGAAAATCCAAGCTTAAATCAAAGTGTTTACGCTTTTCTGATTCACACAGTAAACTAACTTGGACGCGAAAGATCCTAAAATAAAAGTAATTGCCTATTACTTAAGAGGAAGAAAATTATCAGAGTCCTAAAACCACGAAGACATTCGAAAGAGATATATTATAATACACAAATGCACATTACGATATTTTTATTGACAAAATCGTAAATATAGAAAAATGTATCTTAATTTTGTTTTATCTTTTATAGCGCCTATAGGAGCAAGCTATCAGTTTTAGCGCGAGAGACCACCTTTATATTTATTCTTAATTCATGCAATAATTGTATTATCTCCATGCAATAATTATATTATCTGCATGGTGTTTATGGCGTGGGCCTACTTCCTGTTGTTTTACCAGAGCATTATATTTAGTCAATCCGGCTCTTTTATTGTCTGTCCCTTTGTATAAATCTTTATAGTAGCTTGAATAGTATAAAGACTGAACAAAGCCTATCGCAAAATCAGTAGTTTTAGAGGAATGTTCTAGGGTTAGCGCCGATATTTAGACTGCCTTAATTTACAAGGATTTAATTCGAAGCCGATTTCCAATGAATACAGATTAGATTAATTATAAAGCCGTACTCTACGTCAGGCAGTTGATCCATACATCTTTTGGAATGTAAACACAAAGATAAGAGTAAAATGAAAAGTGAGTTCGTTACGGCAATATCATGTGCCATATATTAACCTCTTACTAAAAATTAAGGCCATAAATTTGAAAATGAAAATCATACGGTCGTTTGTACAGAAAGCGCGCCAAAAAATACCGCAGTACTTTCGCGATTTTCCAATTGAGACATTTTCTGTATTAATTAAGTCATGTATTTATTTCGTTGGAAACAACGCCGACTGAAGTTATTTTATTGTTTCTTTTCCGGCTGAGTTAATCAGTATACTTAAGAAAATGAAATCGTCGAGATATCGGCGAAGTTGTTTTGCACTTATATTATGCATGGGAAACTCGAAGTAAAACGCTGGACTGAAAATTAACGTTCTTCAACCGAGCTATAACCGAGACATTTAATATTACCGCAAATATTCGCTTTCTCGAGTTATAAGTACAAATTTAAAAGCACTTGTCTTGACAAAGGAAATCACGCGATTTCTCTCTCGAGCCGAAGCGTTAATGGTAACAAATTGAATTCAATGAAATCACAATAACCATTTCACTCCCAGAGTCAAGCCTTGAGTCAATAAATGTGGTTGTAACTTTGAGTCTGTGGATGAAACCCTAGTGTGTGACCATTCAAATGAAAGCTATTGAGCAGTACTTTCATGTAATACCGTTTGTTTTTAACAATTGTGCAAAATGAAATTCCAGAATTTTTTCCTCGGTTTTGAACTCTGAGTACTCTTGGGAGTGAAAGGGTTAACCGTGAACATTCGCTCTTTCGAGCAAAGCTTGCGACACCTCGTCTTGACATCGCAAACGAACAGTTTGACTTCTATAGTGAACTTGATCGTCTTCACGCGCATCTTCCCCCCTCTGAGCTTTAATCTCCAACATCTCCGCGTAATAGCGCTGCCAGGACTTACGAAATTCCGTGAACAACACAGGTGTGAAACAAAACATTGCCACAGTGCCGCCTATACAACAAAACGTTCCCACCAGTTTGCCCACGGCAGACGTGGGAACATAGTCCCCATAACCCACGCTTGAAAGTGTTATTATGGTGAACCAAAACGTGTCTGGAATACTCGTAAATTGCGAACTTTCGCCTTCGCCCTCGGAAAAATACACGAAACTTGAGAATAAAACGGTGTTGAACACGATACACAACACGAACAGACTCATGTGTTCTCGGCTGTCGATGATCGTTTCAAACAGAAGTCGTATGCTAACGCTATAGCGCTTCAATTTGAGTAATCTCACCAAACGGAGGATCCGAAGTAGTGGGTAAGGTACTATGCTACTTGCTTTTTGGTCTGTGACGCTTTGAACAATGATTTTAACATACAAAGGCGATAAGGCCGTGATATCCACCAGCGTGTTGAAGGAGAGTACAAATTGTGTGAATCTCGGCGTGCACAAGAATCGCAGTAGAAATTCGACGGTGAACCATATTGTGAAAACTACTTCAATTGCAGACCAAACAATCTCATAATCCACGGTGATTTCTTCTGTTGTCGCATTTCCACGCTGAATCTGAAGATGGCTCTGTTTCACGGTCGGTAGAGTCTCCAGGCATAACGAAACCATTGATAAAACGGTTAGTATCAGAGAGAACCTAGTGTAGGTTCGTTCGGCTGGGGTTATGGGCTGTTCAAAAAATCTCCACACGTTTCGTCTGATTCTCCGGACTTTTCGCAAACAGGGATAACTCTCAGCCGCCATTCTCCTCGCTGCCTCAGCCAGTTGGTAGTCGAGTTCTTCGTCGGAATCTTCGTAATAACCATCTAGCTGGAAGAACTTCAGCTCCGATTCAAATGTCTCGTAAGAAACGGTCTCGGGCTTGGAGAGGATCCCGTTTGACTGATAGTAAAACAGTATTGAGTTAAAAACTGCTTTATCTCTATCAAAATAATATTCTCGCCGGGTCGGATTGTAAAAGCGGCTTCGTTTAGTTTGAGAGCCGAGCAGCGTCCTTGGAAAACGCGACAAAGTGTGTTCGTATGTCTCGAACTTCTCGCCGCGTACATTAATCCGAACTTTTTGTCGACACACAATGTTCTGTCCGTTTTCTGAATTGGAATTTTCCAAAACATTACATCGAGTGCGTATTGACATCATGCTCTGAAACAATGATAGGACAATCTTTACCCAAGCTATTAGAAACCAAAGACGTTTTCAAACGGATACGTTTACGTTGTATATGATATCGTCGTTTCCTGTTCTGTCCTTAATCCAGTGGTGTTTTCGCGAGAAACACAATTATCAGTAACTGGAGACTTTGCGAAGTTATGACTCTTTTTGTAAGTCAATTTGACTTTCTATTTGTTGACTACGATAAATAATTAAATGCGGAGCGAACATTTATTTGAAATGACCAGATGTTTCGGCTAGGTTTTCTAACAATCTCTTGGCAAAAAACAAAACAACTTTTATTGCTTTTAAAATCGCTGGATCAACAAAAAGCGCACTAGAGAACAGTCGAGCCCTCAGTTCAACGACGAATACCTGAGCAATATTTTTAAGCGGTAACACAAATTAAGTGGCGATTTCCAAGATTCCTGTAGCATTTTGATCGTTGTGAGATTGGAAGACTTCGAAACTAGAATATTAAATTATGCATTGTAAATAAATTTCTGGCAACCCCCTATTGCGAATGAAAAATCTCTCGCCCTAAAACTGATGCGAAATCCGAGAACGTTCCGAAAATCAGGCATTTCAGCCTAATTTTCGAAATTGCAATTTTCGAAATTCTTTTTCGCTATCGACCCCCGCAGAAATGAATAGAAATGAACCCACAAAGTTGCCGTTTTTCACTTGGCGGTCGCTCTAACTCATATAGGTGTTTTCTAACTTAATTAACAACGAAGAAAGTTTTTAACACTCAACGAACAATCGTAATATGTTGAGCGATTAAGAAAGTGATAAGCTCTAGAAGACCAGTATATATTTTTCTGTGATTTCGACGAGGCGTTCAGCCGGTTTTTTCGCCTCTTTATCGAGCGCGATCTCTGTCAAATTGATTATTTGAAGCATCGTTAGATATTCAGTGGGAAAGCGCTTTTATCCTACCCATGATGAAAATTAATAAATGAGTTGGAACTGTTGACAAATGAAGAATGGTCTCTCGCTGAGGAAAGTAAAAACAACCATTTATATAATTGTTGAGAGCTCTCAATTGCTTTTGCGATAATTGCCGTGTTTTAAAAATACGATTTAGCTCGTGGACATGCATGAATACGATCTCAGTCTGCTTGAAAAGAATCTCCCCGAAGTATCTCCGAAGTATCGAAATCAGTTGAATCAGGCAGGAATTTTAATTCGCGAAGTTTTACCTGAGTTATACAGAAGTGTACAACATATTTCAAATATGGTGTAGTTTTCGAAACAAAAAAGTCTTACTTTGTAATGTTGTTGCAACCTCGTTCCCAGGGTCTCTCTTCTTCCCACCAAAAGCATAAGAAGAGAGACCCTGGGAACAAGGTTGCAACAATAAATAACGTCTGCGCATGCCCCAAGCACTTGCCAGGAAACCATAGCAACAACATAGGTAAAATGGCGGGATTTTCAAAAATACGAAACACCGCAATGGTTTTCGCCTAGAATAAGAGTTTGCCTGTAAACTTAAGCTTTAAAATCTTGCAGTGGATCCGCCTGTTACTGAGTGAAAACATATATTTTGAACACCAGGGTTTTTTTTCTGAGCACTCACTGAAAAATAGCCACGAAGCGCCCCACGATGTCAGAGTCCGCGACAATGCAGAAACGAAGCAGTAATGATATACTCAAGTTTTCTCGTATTCCACGGCATTTCATGGCGAAAAATCTTCGACGTAAACTTTGAAGTGTTCAAATTATTATTTGCGAAAGTAGGAAAAGGAAATATTCCCGTTTTGGAGCGGAAATAAAAGACATTTATCTCTCCTTGCCGTCGTGTTTCAAAACCACACACCAACACGTTCGCGCCAAAAATTTGCTATTGCTGTCATTAAATCCTGCACATGCGCAGACGTTATTCAGCCCTGTCGTTTCTTTGTCAATTGGTCGCTCGGAGAGGTTGATTAATTTGTAGCAATAATTTGCTTGGGTTGATAGGCAAACCAAAGATTGAAGTTTCTTGTACATTATAATATTGTCTGTATCCGTGGATTGCCTTACAGAATATATCCTTTCAGACTAATGCAGGCAGAAACTGAGGACTAGGGGACTAGGGGACTCGGGGGATGGGGCGAATTATCTCTATACCGATTTTCTAATTGGTCGGGATTAAGCCTGTCCCGATTGTGCTCGTAAAAATGATGAAAAGTTTGCTCACTGGAATGCCAAAAAGTTGCTAAAAAATTGCCAAAAATCCAAAAAGTTGCTACCTAAAGTTCAAAAGTTGCTCCCTAAATTTCTTGATATTTTATATAAATGTTAATTAAAAGCTTTATTTTTCAATTTAAAAAATAAAAAATAAAAAAAATAAAAATTTTAAAAAAATTAAAATATATATATATTTTTTTTTATATATATTTTTTTAAATGTACGTTGATAAACATTCAATAAATTCGCATAAATTGAAGTTTTCTATCAAATTGTTTCACTTTTTCCGTGCTTGATATGTGCTGTAAACTATATTTTGCTCAAAAGTTGCTCAGAAAGGCAAAACTTGCTCGAGGTTGCTAGACTGCAAAAAGTTGCCCCAAACGCCAAATGTTGCTCAAAGTTGCAGAGCACAATCGGGACAGGCCTAGTCGGGATTCCTCGGTGCAACGATTCGGAAGATCCCGTGGATCTTGTTTCGCCGAACAATTACGAAAGTTCTGCGAAGCCTGCAGTCAACCCTTTTCATTCAGGAGATTTTAAAATTCGCTTTGAGTTCAATGAATAGTTAAGAAAGCGAAAAACAAAAGCCTGGAAAAATTGTAAATGGAACCAAAAACTAAAAATATATTCGGTTCCCTTACGGATTGATGAAGTTATTTTGGGGTCCCGCTTGACGTAAATTGGCAAATTAAAATCACTGGCGCTATAAATAGACTCGAAGTAAATATAAACAGAATCTCTGTACGAGAAAGACCGTTGACTGTGGATAAAAACGCATCGAGACAAGACAGGATGATCTCCACTATTAAATTAATTAGTGGTTAAACCTTTGACCGTTAATATCGAGACGAATAATCTTCTGATTGCTTTTTCTTCGTGAGAGAGACAACCCTGAAATTTTGTAAACTAGATCAAGAGATGATGATCTAAGAGAAGGATTCCCCGTGCCCCATGATAATTTTTTTAAATCTATTAATAGTTACGCGCCATGCTGTGAAAGGTTCTCCTTTGGATCGAGGCTCCGACATCACGTTACTCGAACTGACCAATCAGGTAGCGCTGTTAAAATAGCTCAATTGTGGACTAAAAACCAAAAATATATTTCAAAACATTATCATTGCAAGAGATCCATGTATGGGGGAATGTTTCTATCAAATCATCCTCTCTTGATCGAGACATTATGCGGGCGCTCTAACTGGACTGCCAAACGTTTATAAACCCTTGACACGTAACTCGACAATCAGGTATTCGTATTCAGTATCCGTTTCATGTGATAGATACAATATGAGCGATAGATCTGTATGGAATTTAAAATGGCGAGCCGAAGGCGAGCCATTGTAAGGTCTTGTAAATCCCATACAGATATGACGCTCATATTGTATCGAGCTTACGACACGAATGCATCTAAATGTTCATGTTTATCGACTATCTTGGCTATACAAATCATTTTAGGCGAGTAAATGAAAGTCAAGTTTAATATATAAATCAGGACGAAATCTGTATCCGATTTAGCATCAGGGCGCGAACAAAACGTTCTCCAACTGACCCACTCCTAGTGGCTATCGTCGCCATTGCAACAATATCAAGCTAATCAAGATATGGCGTCGGTTAATTTGAAAGATGAACAAAGCGATTAGTTTCTAAAGAAACTGTTATACTGCGTCGGCGGGCGAGTGAAACACATCAACTTGAAGTTGATAAATAAGTCTTTATAATAAGTCTGGGAAATCCGTCACCGATTATTTGAAAGCGGCAAGCAGCAGACATTAAATTTGAAAAATAATGATGCGTAATACAGAAACTGAGGCCCCTAAACGTTTTTATTCGCGTTCCATTTTCTCTGTCAGAGAGGAGATATTTTAAATTAAAATACCTGAGATATCAGTGCATGGATAAGTGGATTTTACTGTTATTTTGGTTCGGCCGCAGACTATTGAAATGTTACAACCAACCGCTTTCTTATAACTAGCAATCTCAGAAACGTTTGTTGGACGGAGCTCATTGTCATATAACTGGTATTGTTATACTGTTCGGGAGGCAGCGTGGTCGAGTAGTTTAGGGTACTACTGGATTTGAAATCTGGATGTCCCTGGTTCAAATCCTCCACCCTGCCACTATGGCTGGATTTTTTCTTGGTAGTCGCAAGTTCAACGCCTTGGCTACGCTATGTAAATATCCAACTGGACAGCCTCCCATCAGGTGGGATATTTCTAGTTTATGTTCTATTTGCAATATTTGTTTGTTCATTTACAGTGTCCTCAATTAGGCGCAGTGCCAAGCAAGCGAATTAAAAATAAAGAATCCCCGAGTCTATAATTACCTCTACCATTTGCCGCTACTTCAAAAAATTGTCACGATGCCCATATATGGTCAAAAAGTATTTGTTATCTGTCATCCGTACATGGCAGATATCCTGCGGTATATGTAGTTTGCCATATTTGGAAGTGCACTTAAGAAGACTCGTCCGACATATTGGAAATGGAGAGGACTTTTAGGACACTATTTTGATGTTTTATATTTATTTTGCGACTCGTTGACAATTTGTTTAATGATAACAACAATTATCCTGCATAATCTTGCGGAATAACGTATAATTTTAGTATCAGACGATATTCCGCGCGATTTCGCAGGAAAATTGTTAATTAAGTTAATTAGTGTGTTGTTGTTGTTGTTTTAATTTCAGGGCAATTATAGAGGGTCGGTCGCAAACATCATTTCATTTTGTGTCATTACTGTTTGAATTGCCATGTTGTTGTTTTTTCGAATCTCAGTATCCGCAACTAGCTGGACTGTACTCATCTCGACGCTGCAAGAGTTGAAATTGCTGGTGCAGAAGTATTATCGAAGCCGCGTTTTGACATCTATCACGCTGGAGAGCTCGATAAGCAGGTAATTTATTATTTATATATATTTATCACTGCGCTATAATGTTACTTTCCGCAGTCTCTATCATTTCATGTAAGGCATTCCTAATACACAGTCAAACCTATACACAGTCGAACCGTATTACGACACACGTTATAATTGTAATATTAAGCGGACACCGTATTATGCGGACATATTAAGCGGACACACTTTATTAAGCGAACAGTACGTATTAAAAGTCCCACAATTTATCAGTTCCCTTATTTACTGTAATGATACCTCTATTCATTCACTGAAATTTAGTTTTGCTCTGGCAGGAAATAATTTTCGAATATAACGGCTTTAATTTTGTGACGAAAATGTTGGTCGCTATAGCTACTGTCGCTAAAAAATTACGTCCCAAACAAAACCAACTACGCTCCTATCCACTGGATACAGTGATTATTCCGGTGGCTTTTGTACAACAGTGGCCCTGGGTGGATATAAGTAACTGTGAGAGTCTCTTGCTCAAGAACACAACGCCAGCGCCCTGGACCGTTCTATCCGGAGTCTAAACGCAACAATAACCATTATTAAAGGGGCACCCAACGACGGTTTTCTCCAAATGCTTTTAAAACACTATTTTAGGCTGTCTGGTGTGCTTTTAAAGATCTATAAATGAATTCTAAGCTGCGCTATAAAATTTATATCTGTTCGGTCATTCTAGGGGAACTTTAGACTTCACGAATTTAGTCATTTCCCGAAAACCTCAGCTCTTCCTTGCTGATTTTTCCTTTCCGAAAATCCTAGCTGACCGTTTTTCCTTTCCGAAAATCCTAGCTGACCTTTTTTTTGCACCCAAAACGAATTCTATATCTCTCCGAAAATAATAGGCAATAATTTTTCCGTATTAAGAAAGTTCGAATATCTGAATCCGAATATCTGAGGCGATTATAGGCCTTCCGAACCGAGATATTTCAACGAAACGATCCGTTGGGTGGCCCTGTTATTAGGCTACTGCGCATGCGCATGTATAACTAAGGTAATTCCCTAATCTTCGCAGGCTGACGCACTTGCCCGTAGCAATGGATTAACCGCTAATTCATAACTAAGGGCCAATTTTTACGTCGCATTTCAGTCGCGTCGAATGTAATTCAAGTCCCAAATAACTCGTTGAAATCTCTTTAAATCAGCGCAATGCCCCACACAAATTACAAAGTAGAACACGTTGCTTCCATGGTGTATTGCAACGTAGTCGAATCAAGTAACACCAGCGAGATTTCTGCGGTTTGAATTGCACTTAACGCGACTGAACTGTGACTGGCCTAAATCAACCCGAAACATTAATTATTTAATTAATTTTAATTATTACTATTAATTAATCGTCGATCTTCAGGTATGCTGAAAACGTGATCGCCATATTCAAATTCATTTCCGGCATAACTAATGTAGCGCTTCTGGGGTTCAATCTCTGTTTCAATCGCACACTCATTCGAGAGAAGTGAATTCGTTCATCCTATTATGCAAAACGTTTTCGAAACCGTTGTGCGTCAGTCTAACATGTCTAACTAGAGAGAAAAGCGTTTGAAAAAACCAACCGGCCAGAAAATCGACGAGCAGGTATTTTTATTTTATTTGTTTTACATATACTAAATGCTACTTTTAGGGAAAAAATCTCAAAAGAGTTGATATACTGATATGATACTTTTTGGTACATTTCTTAGCCGACAAGACCAAATTCTGGGTTTAATTTGGAGAACGTACATGACTGACCACAACGGCGAGTTTTCAAGTTTCTCTTTAGACTTGAACGCTGCCTTTTCGTATTCAGCTGAGGATAGTTCTGACACCGATAGACAAACTGAATTGAACTAGAGATTCGCGAGAATCTGAAGTGAAATATGAATTCATTTTTTAATCGAATTGCCGTCGTATTTAAAATACCATCCGTTAATTTCTCTTGGGGGCCAGGAAATATTTCGCCTCAAACTAACGAGGAACAGAACGCTAGAGTGTCTCGGAAAAGAAAGAATACAGTGCTTTAAGCGGAGGAGAGAAACGAGTAGCCGGCAGGGAGAAACGGCCGAAAAAACTTGGGAGCGGAAGGGAAAAAAATGAGTTTAAAAATAGGGAAATGGGATATTTAATTATCTGTTCCTGTCCGCTCCTTTAAAATAAAATTAATAACGATATTATTCGTCGTAATTACTTGTGATTTGAGAGGAAACACCATACGGGCCATAGGCAAATATGTGAATGCACGGTAGTCGATAATATTTCTCCATTTAAATTTCAGATTCTTAGGTTTTCACAAAATCGCTAATTATTTCGTATACTTGCTCCGCTAAGAAAGACTTTCTGTTGATGGGCAATGCGTTGACAATTTTATCGATGAGCAATGCGGAGTGGGTCAAAATTTATTTTATCATTAATTTTCCCAACTCATCGCCCGTAAAATATGTCTTTTTTGATACTTAACTATTCCAAAGTTTTCATGACCAGCTATGACGACAGTGTTCGGCGTTTTTCGTTTTAATTTTTATTGCGCGCGGTTAAATCAGATTGAAAGCGCTAGTACTGTTAAGGTAGAGATGAAACATGGTGATTGTACCATTTTGCTGAAAATCCTGTTTCGCAATTCCAAGGAATGATCCCCATTAACTGAAACGTGACTAGCATAAATTTTAAGGTAGAGGCTATGACGTCAGAACTATCAGAACTCACTTCCGTTTGCATGAGAAAAGGAATCAAATGACGTCATTGTGCAATTGGTTCCGCCTGATTCAGTTCACCATTCCATAGTACTCTTCATGTGGGGCGGGTTGTTTCATGGCGGCCAGATTGGTGTTCCCAAATGAAAATTCTCTGTGTAGGAAATGGGGGGTGAATATCAATCCCATTTTCCCAGCCCAATTTATGCCCAAATCCCAGTCTCCCAGCCTAATGCTTGTCCAAATCCCATTCCCAACAGCAAACTTGGTGCGCCAAATCCCAGTCCCAGGGACCCAATCCCATTTTCCCAGTGAAAAAAATAGGCAAATCACAATTCCCTTTACCCTTCAGGATCCTCCTCTAAGCTGTTTTTCCGTTGTCGTTATGGTTCGTAGACTACGAGCTGTCCCTCATTTTTCTAAGGGATAGTCGAGTAGGAGAGCACGCGAGCGCACGCGAAAATCACGAGGAGACACAAAAAATTTTTCTCGCCGCCGCGCGTCGTGTCTCCTCGAGGTGATTTTCGCGCGCGCTCGCGTCCTCTCCTACTCGACTATCCCTGAGAAAAATGAGGGACTACATAGTTCACTAAAGTTAAAACTTCATAACCATTGTTACTATACTCCGGAGCTCCTATGAGAAGAACTAAATCCTCCTCCACCAATGAAATGAACTGCCCAGTTGCGCGGACTCAGCCGACAGGGTGACGTCACACTTGGCTTTCATTTTCAATCTCCGTTTCGCTCGAGCGTTTATCCTCATATCATATCGTTCGTTCATTTCTTCTTAGCCATGAGTTCGTCAAGTTCCACAGATGACGAAGAATCTACTCCATCACTGCAATTCACGAGGCAAACCGGCCGCGCCATTGCATCCAAGATCATTCCCGAGGGAGGGTGGGGTTGGATGATTTGTGCAGCCGCATTCGTCACACAGCTGATTGTCATGGGGATCCACAACTCGTTTGGAATTCTGTACACGACCTTGTTGCAGGAATACCAGAAATCCAAGGCAGAAACTGGTAAGTTGAATGTCTCGTTTTTCGTCCAGAAAAAGCAAAATACCTCAACCGATTTGCAAGAAAATCGTGTCGCTTTTTTTTCGCGCTATAAATCTGGTTCAAGGGTCGAGATTACGTAATCATTGGCAAATGATGCAGTTTTTAAAATATAATATATATAGAAAGGACCAAAGCCGAAATGTTGTTTTGAAATAAGAAATAAGAACATTTATCGTCATATCGCTTATTTCCTCGTAACGCGAGACGGGATCAAGCTACGTGAAGAGTTAACAGTCAAAATCAAAATAAAGGATATTGATTGATTAGTCATGTTAAAAATAAGGAAGGTGTTTGGTCACATGACGTCAGACGCGCGTGAGGCGGTTACTAGGCAACCTGTGCTTGGCATAATCGTGTAAAAAAACTGAAGTAGATCGGCGTAAAGTCAACGGTTAGAAGAACGAAATCATTTCGTAATAAAAATGGGGAGAAACGGAAGCTACAACGAAGCGAACAAGCATACAATTCCCCGGATATTTTTCAAGGGCTAAACGAAGCTAATTATCAAAATGTTTCGTCCTCAAGAACAGTGACCTCAACATAAAGAAAAACGTTGCGCTTGCCTCTTTGTCATCTCGAGATCCGCGAGGCCTGCGAGCATCGTATTTCTTCTATACAAAGCCGGGACAAAGGATAATATATAATAATAATTTACTGACTTATATAGCGCATAAAACCACTAATTGTCCATAACGCTTTCCATTTCTACAATAAATTATGATTAATTCCATAATCCCGAATAATATACGCATATTCCAAATCTTTACCAAATCAACAATTATGTACAACGGAACAAAAAAAAACAGAAGCCTATTTAATTAATTTCCTCGTAAATACAAGTTAAGTCTTTTATTCTCAATTGATGAATTTTTGGAACATTTCTCTCCAGCATGGGTGGGCTCAGTCAGCGTTGGAATCATGTACTTGTTTGGACCAATCACAAGCGGGCTCAGTGAAAGACTCGGCTGCAGAGTAGTGGCATTGCTTGGAGGCTTGCTGTGCTTCCTGGGAATGTTTTTGACGTCATTTGTTTATGACTTAAAAAAGCTCTATGTGACATACGGTGTCCTGTGGGGTATAGGGTCGAGCTTGTGTTACTTTCCTACTCTGACAGCTCCTGGGGAGTATTTTTGTCGACGACTGTCGTTGGTCAATGGGATTGTTACTGCTGGTAAGTTGAGACTTGTAAAACGATTAGTGACGTGTGTAGATAATAAACTGGTGGTTTTCATCAACATTACAAAAAGTGTTTGCTTGCACAAACAACACCAGAAAATTGACAGGTAAAAGAACTGGCAGAAATAAACGTTTTGTCCAAATTATAGCTTTGTAGCCTTTTTCATTACCGAGTTATTACCAAACGAATTTTTAGAAAATTACAGTATTTAGTATGCCGCCGCCATGTTTGTGTCCTTCAGAGGGGCACAAATATCACAAGAAGTAGAGTAGATTCTACCGTCAATATCATTAGCTTTCACTTCAGATCTGTTTAGACATCACTTTTAAATTATTATCACGTCTAAAAATTTAAAAATGACATAAAAATATCCGTTTTTGTGACAGTTCAGAAACACGTTCATCCAGGACTTCACAAATTTCAAAATGCTCTAATTCCAAAACGAAGCACTGGATCAAAACCAAACTTTGCATAGAGATGAATGTCTAGAATATATAAAAATAATAGCTTTGCAGGATTGACAGTTTAGATTTTAAAATTTTGATGGCGTCAGATGAAAACAAAGAATTGTGATGTGTCAACGGGCAACTAAGGCACCGTAAGACACAGACGCGATTTCATTTGTAACCACATCGTTTTCGATACGGTTACGCAGTTACGTTTACACGGAGACGATGAAAAACCATATCCTTTTGAAAATGCTGTCCAAAAGTGGTCGTACGGTCTATTTAAGAGTTTGATTGTCTCAGTAGCATCCCTCTGAACTTTTACATACAAGGAACCTCCATGCCATATTCGCTGTACCATCATTTCGACCAACCCGGCCGTATTACGGCCATCCCGTTATTACGGCCAGTTTTTTTGGGCCCGTAGGTGTCCGTATTAACGGGGTTCCACTGTATCGTGTAAACGGGGTAACCGCGTCGTTTTGTAAAAGATTGATGTTTGGCGCGAAAAATCCAAGCAAATCTTTTCGAGAAGACTCCCCACTGATCAAAATGGTGGACATGCATAGAAGTACAGTGCTTGCTTTTGCCGTCGAGCTTCTCAATTTCAGAATATACAAGCAAATATCTCGAGAGGAATATTTATCTTTACAAACTCTTCAACTTATTTTCTCTCGTTCTACAGGTAGTGGAATTGGCACGCTTACATTCGGCCCAGTCCTCCAGTACATTCTCCAGCGTTACGGCCTGGCTATCTCGCTGCGCATACTCAGTGGCGTGTCGCTGCTGTTGCTGGTGGCAGCACTGACATACAAGCCGTTTCGTTCGCCGCTTGAAGAACTGTTTGAGGTGAAGCGACAGCCAGGGCCATTCTTCGACCTGTCAATCTGGCAAAACAAAGCATTTTGTGTGTACACGTTAGCTGTGGCACTTTTTATGCTGGGATATTTCATACCATACGTTCATTTGGTAGGTAGCATCTTTGCTTTTGGGGGAAGGAAGGGGGGGGGGGGGGGGGGGGGGGGTGCGTGGTTCAAGTTCATTTCTACCCCTGAAAAGTATTAATGTAGACTTACATTGATAGAAAATTGTGTTTTGGTAACGCTTAAGGTGATGTTACACGAGACGATTTTTAACGACGATTATTAACGGCGATTTGTAGTCCATTTTACACGAGACAAATGTTAGCGCAACATTGTTGTGGCAACGGTATGTTACACCACTACCACCCCCCCCCCCCCCCCCCCCACACACACAAAAAAAAAACCCAACACCCCTTTGAGTTTGTGGATGAAACCCTAGTGTATGACCATTCAAATGAAAGCTATTGAGACTATTGAGAGTACTTTCATGTGGTACTGTATGTTTCTGACAATTTCAAAAAAATTTCTTCAGTTTTGAACTTAGTACTCTTGGGAGTGAAAGGGTTACATACATTGCTTTATTCTCTACAAACAGGTCAGCCACGTAGAGGGTCTGGGGATTTCACCGTCCAAAGCAGCCCTGTTAATTGGCTTCATGTCCATCGCTTCGACAATCAGTAGAATCGGGTTCGGCAAATTTTCGGACCACCCGAGAGTGAATCGATTGTTCATGACACAGTTCGCGATCTTGGGCTTCGGGGTGACCACAACGCTGTGTCCGCTGGCCAAAAGTTACGCGTCTTTGGTGATAGTGGTCGTGGCGCTGGGGCTGTTTGATGGACTGTACGTGGTGCTTATAGCGGTGTTAAATACAGATATCGTGGGGGTCCATAAGCTGTCAGCTGCACTGGGGAGTCTGTACGGTGTAATATCATTCACTCTCGCGCTAGGACCTCCATGTGCAGGTATGACGTCATATATGAAAATCCAAAATGAAATTATTGAGAAAGATATTATTCAGTCAGTGACACAAGCTACTCGGAAAATATTCCGAGTTCCCCAACAGGAGTCCAACCTATGACCTTCTGCACACCTCACACACCGGTCGGACGCTCTACCACTGAACTCGAGACTCGTGGGAGCTTAGGCCATATAACTGTTGTAGGTTCAAATGTGACAAACTATTATAAATGAAAATTATTGTTCCGATTTGTCAAGTGGAACGAAGACGAGTAAAACAAAGCCTTTGCGCGATTGAATTAAACTGTCTCGCTATTTGATTGGTTGCCAGCAGTCTTGTTCACGAGATATCGGTAGATATGACATCACTTTTAAGGGTGCACTCGACTGATCTTATTCCATGTTAGACTTTGGCAAAGACGATATTTGTATAGCCTCCCGAAGATCATAAATACAGTCGAACCTCCACTAAGGGCCACCTGTCTATTGGTGGTTTTCATCAACATTACAAAAACTGTTGGCTTGCATGAACAACATCAGAAAATTAACAGGTAAAAGAACTGGCAGAAAGAAACGTTTTGTCCAAATTATAGCTTTGTAGCGTTTTTCATAACCGAGTTATAGCCAAAATAATTTTCAGAAAATTACAGTGTTTAGTATGCAGCCGCCATAAAAATTGCACAAGAATTAGAGTATATTCTACCGTCAATATCATTAGCTTTCACTTCAAATCTGTTTAGACACCTCTTCTAAATTATTATCACGTCTGAAAATTTAAAAATGATATAAAATATCCGTTTTTTGTGACAGTTCATTAACACGTTCATCCGGGACATCACAAATTTCAAATAGCTTTATTTCCAAAAGGAATCACTGGATCGATACCAAGCTTTGCATAGAGATTAATGATTTCCATGTCTAGAAGATAGAAAAAGAATAGCTTTGTAGGATTAACAGTTTAGATTTTAGAATTTTGATGACGTCAGATGAAAACAACGAATAACGTTCAGCTCTCTACAACGGCCAGGATTTTTCCCGCGCCCCGACCGTGCGCCGATACATACACTTTACTTCTTTATTACAACCGCTCCTCGCTGGACGACTACCTCTGTACAACGGCCAGTGGCGGATACAGGGGGGGTGGGGTCCGGACCCCCTCTATCAGACCTTAGGGTTTTTTTGCTTTCTCTATTATCCATAGCAAAACCATCTCCAGAATCCACCTCTCAATTTCTTTCTGTGGGAGGCCCCCCCAAAAACCCCCCTCCGCGCCTTTACTACTGCCGTCTACTTCCGAAAATTTTCCTTCAATCTACTTCACATTTTCGGGAAAACCCTGGGACCCCCCTATCAAAAAATCCTGGATCCGCCTCTGAACGGCGAGTTAGTTCTAACCCAGGGTGGCCGTTGTAAAGGGGTTTGACTGCAGTAATTCTCGGAGGAAACATGTTATTGGACGATAGACTGGAGCGATCTTGTTAATACCTTTATACATCATATATAATTGCTTTTTTGCTTGGCCCATCTGGTAGATAAGGTGTTCCAGCCAAGCTAGCGAGTTACGTAAATAGCTAGAACTCACCCATTTTCTCGCGCTACGTGATCTTTAATACTCACCCATCCCTACTCAGGAGAGTAAGGAGGGCGCTCGCCTCCCACCAATCTGGTCCGAGTTCGATTTCGACCGGGAGTCATATGTCGGTAGAGTTAAATGTTGTTGGTTCTCATCCTTGCTCTGGGGGTTTTTCTCTGGGTACTACAGATTTCCTCCCTCCACACAAAAAACAACATTTCTAAATTTCAATTCGATCAGCTTGAATCCGAGGACCACAGGTTTATCAGTCGTAAGACTGTTAAGTGTCACCATCGTTAAACAATATTTATTTTTTATTTCAGGCCTGATATTCGACGTATTCAATTCTTATCATACTGCGTTCTACATTTGTGGAGCTACCACCACCCTTTCCTCCTGTCTGATGTTCCTGATACCCTGGCTTATGCCCAACCAACAGGGAGGTGTGTTCCGCAGAGATTCCTGCCAAAGCCGCTTGGAAAGCCTGTTGAGTTCGCAGCCTTCCACTCCGGGGTCAAGGCAGTTTTCGCGGAGGTTTTTCGCTGACGGATCGGGAAAGAGCAGCAGTAGTAGAGATGACAGCACTTCCAGTCCCGCAACGGGAGAGATCAGCCTTTGTGAAGCAGACAGGATCGAGCTTGAGTACCTGAAAGGATTTGCCAACAATGACGAGGAGAATGATGATCAAGACGGTGCTAACAAGTCTTTGTGTGTATCGACTAACTTATCAGTGAACACAAGCAAAAACACCGTCTATAACTCCACTATGTCCCACCGTGGATCCATCACAAAGTTTCTGTTACAACAGCAGTCCCGAAATTCCTCGCCGGTGTCAGGCTCACGCCGAGGATCAACGCAGAGTCCCATCATGGGCATCCAATCGGGGAGCTCATCCAGGAGCTCGATGAGCAGTTTTTTCGGGGGCTCTAGGAGGACATCACTTTTCTAGCCACTCCAAGGCAAAGGGCTCAAGCAAAGGCTCACAATCAGGTTCCAATGACAATTCTGGGGAATCAAACAGCGATGAGACATCTGAAGTGAATTCATTTGAGCTCGAACCGGAATTAGCGGACCTCGAATTCTCGCCAGTGCAGCTGCTATTCGGTGACAGCTCGCGGCGGGAATCTGGGGATAGTACGGTCGTAGGCTCACGCTGGGAGTCTGGGCAGAGCACTGTAGTAATGGGCACTCCTAAGATTAGCCGTGCAGGGGATTCTGGGCTGTTTCGCTCCATGAAGGACACTGATATGCTTCATTTGCTGGCAGCTCGTCTTCTGCAGGCCACACGCGAAAGGAATGAGGATGGAGATGGAGACGAAATAAGGGAGTCTGTGGTGTAGCGCTGTTTATAATTGAACTGGAAAACGTTTCAACCAGGGTGTTAAAGGAGCTACGTCACGGCCCGGGGGTGGGGGGGGGGGGGGGGATACTCAAAAAAGTTTTATACGGGGAGGCTCCGCCCAGAGGTCCAACCCCTTACCCTTTCATATACCATTTTTCACAGAAAAGGTACCCCTTTCATATACCTTCCATAGAAAATGGTACCCCTTTCATATACCTTCCATAGAAATTATGAAAATGGTACCCTTTCACATACCTACAGTAGAAGCACTGCATCCCTTTTCTATACCCTTGTAATGAACTTAATGAACAATATATATCACCAGAAATCATCAAGCATTACCAGTAGAGATGTTAACCAAACAATAATATCATTTACTCATTTACTCGTGAAATCCCTACCCTTTCATATACTTCAACTCGTGAAATCCCTACCCTTTCACATACCTCGAGCCTAAAAAAGGACCCCTTTTGGGCGGAGCCTCCCCGTATAGTCCATTATAGGGAGTACCCCCCCCCCCCCCCCCCCCCCCCCAAGTTCGCCATTTGCAATCCGTCTTAATCTTCTCCATCCTCAATCATCCTTGTTCCTGTTTGGTTTAATATCACCTCTTTGGCGTTTTTCTACCTTATTTAACTATTATTTTGAGGCTTTCTTCAGTTTGAAGGTGATTTTGCACTTAACAAAAATGATTTAAAATATCGTGACATAGCTCCTTTAAGCCTGGGCCAAACGAGGGCGAGAATTTATGAGAGTGTTCAGACTCTCGCTCTCGTTTGGCCTGAAACTCTCATGCGCTCTCAGCGACTCTCATGCGCTCTCATCGAATTTGAACCTGCTCAAATTTTTCACGAGAGTCGTCGAGAGTTTTCTCTCGTTTGGCCCGAGGTGATGATCGTCGATAAGAGTTGACGAAAACGCTAATGAGAGCCAACTCTCAATAACTCTCATCCTCGTTTGGCCCAGGCTTTACAGCTTTCCCTTAAACTTACTTACTTACTTACTTATTTACTTACTTACTTACCAACCTAAAAACGTTTGATCACTCAGAGCGATTTTCAATTGAGTGTCGAAAGTAATCTGGAATTACTTGGGGTTTGCTTTACTGCTACGCTCTGTGATTGGTTTAAAAAAACTCGCACCACGTCTTAAACCAATCAGATACAAAACTAAATTAAACCAATCATGACTTGGTCGCACGCGTTTTCCCGCGCTTGGCACTGGTTATACGTATTTGCTTCGAGTTCTGATTGCCGATCCTTGTGTTGTTTACTTTTGTAAAACAAATACTAGACAATTTCCCGTTAGCTAGAAAGAAGGACCAAAGTATTTTAACTATTTAGATGACAATTGATATCGCTATCAATATCTCTAGCGGCTTTTTAAAACAAAGCTTCAAAATATATAATACATAAATTCCTTTAATTCTTATCTTTAGCCATAATATTTATTAACTAATTCGTTCATATTGTTATCTTAATTATTTTAACGAGGAGACTAATATTATAACCCTCATTGTTTCACTTTTGGCTTCCTCGCCACCTCCAATCTCATTCCCAGAGTCCTCGTTACCCTTATCCAGCGGTGGAGCGGCCAACAAGGACCTCTGGGGGGAAGCGATCCGCCATGACAAGATTCTTGGACTTCCGGTTCTACTGCGCATGTGTTCGACCCCATGTTTCAACTAACGGACGCCAAGATTCTTGGACTTCCGGTCTTACTGCGCAAGTCAGGCGGATCGCTTTCCCCCCATTCTCGTTCCGAGAAATACTTCCCCCCAGAGGTCCTTGTTGGCCGCTCCACCGCTGGACAAGGGTAACGAGGAGTCTGGGAACGAGATTGTCTCCTATGACGAATAGACAAAATAAACTGGAGGCTAACTCGAAAAAACCTAACGGTTAATTTAGCCTCCAGGCTTACGCATAATTTTATTTTATTTTTTAGTTTTGCAATTCTTTTAATTTTCGTTTTGTTTTCATCTTTAAATCTGTTATAATTATAGTGGTTTTGTTTTCTTTTTCAATTTTATCTGTTATGTTGATGTGTGTCACATCTTTCTATCTTTGAGCAAAAATAAAGATCGTTGCATGCAATTGTTGTTGTTGATGTTTTAAATCAGGCAAAGGCGAGAGTACAGTTAGAACGACCAAGCAAAGAAATATTTCCGGAAAATATTGACAACAATGAACGATAGAACTGACTCTTTAGAAAAGCAAGGGGGACTGTGAACGAACCTCTACTTTACGTTAGTTGTTGTCACTAGTTTCTGGGGATATGCTCAAACTCGCTCAAACTACTCACATACTCACAATTGAGTATGGAAAGTAGCCCTGAATTGCTTTTGTTTTACTTTATTACGCTCTGTGATTGGTTTAAAAAAACTCGCGCCACGTGTGCACCTACTCAACCAATCAGATGCAAAACCAAAGAAGAACTGAAGAAGACTGGTTTGGCCAGTCGAAATATAGTACTTAAAAAACTTAAAAATCTACGTTGTATCGGTCTCTGCTTCTACAGTATATTTTCACTTGTTTTAGCCGATTAGATCACTTGTTGATCCAACGTACACCAGCAGGATTGTCGTCCACGGTTGCTTGCTTGAAAATTTTGCAAAACGGCAAAACCTGGTCATGACGTCACAAAAATTAAATTTGCGAAATTATGAAATTTGATCCAGTTATTCGGAGAAAGCATGCCAAAAAACGTCCACTGGCCAAAAATTAGCTCTCCATTGCCATTTGCGGCCGAGATATGGGCACTTCACGTTTTAATTTTAAACGTAATATTAAGACATTCCTTTTTAAACGTGCTTTTAACTTGTAACTTCTATATTTTAGTTTTTATTTCTTAATATTTAGCTACTACATTGTTTGTAAATTTTGTATATATTATCATTTTTAATTTTTATCATTTTATCCATGTAAAGCGCATTTGATCATGATATGAAATTTGCGCTATATAAATTTTAATTATTATTATTATTATTAATTTCTCCATACAAACCCTTCTATATAATTTTGCATCTGTTCCTTCAGTTTAGAACAGGCGCAAAATTAGAGATGTTTGTATGGGACGGTACCAAACTTTGAACCTCTATATCTTCTGTTCTATTCGTGCTAACAAATTGAAATTTTGTGGCTGATCATACAGCAGCAATCTTTATCTAATGATAGGATTTTGAGGCTTGATAAAAATAATTTGCAAATTTGTGACGTCACACTTTACCACTCTATGAACGTTACCCCAGCCAGCACTTGAACCCAGACCCCTCGATCCGGAATCCAACGCGCTAACCATTAGGCCACCGCGTCTTCTCTCACAAAAAGAGTACAGTAAACCATGCAGTTTAATGTTAACGTGTATTCTTCGAAGGCCACGAAGAGAGAAATCTATTGTTTATTTTTATAACTTCATTCCTGTTGCATATGAAATAGCTCAATACACTGAGCTTAAGTGTTCCTAGTGCCTAGTCTCTCAGCACTGGTGATATAGGAGATCTATTTTTCTTCTCATCATCTTAACGAACACTCTCAGTTTGTTTTTTTCGATTGTCCCAGGTGATCCAAATACATGGTAAATTCGCCTCTAAAATTTTTCACGTTTGCCCTTATATTGTTTGAATACCGGAAATATTTGATGACGCAGTCGAAGATCTTACACTCGGGGAAAAGTAAACAAATTTTATTATCCAATCAGAAAATGGAAAATTGACACGCGTCGCCCTGACGCAATGGGTTTACGTCACGTTGCCTAGCAACCTCACTGGCAAAGGAACGAGACCCTGAGCGCGGGAATGGGACGGGACTGAATGGCGAAGAAAAACGCGGTGTTAATTCTATCCTCGAGTTGATGGTTTTCTAGAGATTTCAGCGTACAATTCGTCACATTTTTGAATGCTACGAATGCTAACAAAGAAAAACGGAGGACGATATCATCTGGCCTGTTTCTATTTTAAACGCTTTCCACTCGCTCTGTTGTTATGATAACGCTGTATTGTATATTGCTCGATGTTCTGGAATCGTGCGGCGTCTCTTTCCACAAGCATCCAAATAAAACCCGCAAGAGCTCGGAGTGCTGATTCGGTTTTCTCATTCTTAACAGCTTCGCTAGCCTCTGGTTGCTTTCCCTGTTGGATTGCGACGACGACCGCGGGACCAAAAACATCAAAGATGCGGAAAGAATTGAGACGCCACCACAAAAGTAGAATGCTCCGGCGTAATCTCCAAATATGTCGTACATCCAACCTGCAACGAGTGATTTACATCTAATATCTCCTTACAATGTCGATACAATGTCAAGCAGACAGGTGATGAGAATAAAGAAAATCATCAACTAGGCTTCACCCCTCGTCAACTATCAGCCCATATAAACCTCGAGCTCGCAGTCCAATAGGCCATTTCCGAGTTCCCTTTGCCTCGGTTTCAAAACGAGTTCAAGTGCGTAAACCTTTCATTTGAAAATGAGTTTTACTCACAAGTTCATTCAAATACAAATCAAACTAGCTACTCATTTTCATATCAAAGGTTTCGCACTTAATTGGACTCGTTTTGAAACAGAGGCAAAAGGCAACTCGGAAATAGCGTATTGTTAAAATAGCGAGGGGCGCAGTGGAATATGTCATACCTTGAAAATACTATAATAGCTCCAGTGTGACCAGAGCCTCGAGATCGTATGTGATGCCCGGTGGCGGACTCCCAGATAAAAGTGATCGGGATGTTCGTCGTACCGCTTAGGGTGTTTAAATCTAAAATGATCACTGTTATAGAGTTATCCAGGTACCTTTTAGGGTATTAAGCTGGAAAACATATGTAACAAGAACTAGTTTTGTCTTAGAACTGGTACCTCTTAGGGGTGCAGTGAAAATGAATTCGAGCCACACCCATAAAACAATATTCTGGTACCTTTTAGGGTTTCCTTTCAAAAATTCCGACGATCTGCGGATCACTCCCGTCACTTTTATATCGCAACCCCCCCTGTGATGTATAATAAGTGCTGTATTAAAGTAATGAAAAGTGGCCAATTTTTTCAACTTCGCCGTTCGCGACCCATCCTTGTTCCTGTTTGGTTTATTATTACCTCTTTGGTGTTTTTTCTACCTTAGTAAGCTGTTATTTTGAGGCTTTCTTCAATTTGAAGGTGATTTTTCACTTTCGCAAAAATGGCTTTAAATATCATGACATAGCTCCTTTAAACAATGAATGAATAAATAACGTCAAATGATTATTTTTTTCTTTACGCCAAATTGACCAAACGCGTTACGAACCTGCAATGGGAGGTCCCAGAAACATCGGAAACGCCATAACAGTGAAAGCACTCCCGAGAGCGTACGACATTTTTCTGCGCCAACGATGTCACTTGTGACCAGCGGTATCAACAGCACAAAGCATGCTTCAAAGAAGCCGAAGGTAATGGCGTAAGCCGTCAGTCCTCCGTAACCCGTTGCCAAGGTAACGAAGAAGGAGCATAATCCGATTACAAAGATACCTGTCTGGTACATGCGAACTCGGTTGACACAAGAGAGATCCGCCATTTTGCCGAAGAACAGTCGTCCAACTGTCGACGCCACCGACAAGTAACCGATGAGAAACGAAGCGTCTGTCGGAGAAACGCCAAGATCTTCGGCGTGTCTAACCTGGTGACCAGAAAAAGAAAATACCTTATATTTGCCGTGAAGATTGTCTGATATCAAGAGAAGATGATCTAAGAGAAGCATTCCCCCATATATGGGTCTCTTCCCAATGATAATTTGTTGAAATCTATTTTTGATTTTCAGTCAGTTGAGCTATTTTAAGAGCGCTACCTGATTGGTCAGTTCGAGTAATGTGATGTCGGAGTCTCCATCAGAAGTGAATAAAAATAACTTTCACAGCATGGCGCGAAACTATTAATAGATTTGAAAAAAATTATCATGGGACACGGGGAATCCTTCTCTTAGATCATCCTCTCTTGCTGATATATTTATCTTGTGGATGGCTGGATAGTCTTCTTCTCAGTCGTTATTTAGGTCGTCACACAACGTGACGACACAAATGACGGCTGCGAAGGAGACTAAAGCCTGGTTTTCACTGGTGACGCAAGCACAAGCGCAAGCAACATACGCAGACGCAGTAACGTGTTGATTTGTCGTAAACAAAAGGCACTGATGATCAACGCGTTACTGCGTCTGCGTATGTTGCTTGCGCTTGTGCTTGCGTTGCTAGTGAAAAAGAGAGCTGAGAGTTCAAACTCTCGCTCTCGTTTGCGCTCTCACCGACTCTCTTGCGCTATCATCGAATTAATATTTAAACCTGCTCAAATTTTTCATGAGAGTCGTCGTGAGTTTTCTCTCGTTTGGCCCGAGGTCTGATGAGAGTCGATGAGAGTTGAATAAAACTCTCATGAGAGCACCTCGTTTGGTTTGGCCTGGCTTAATAACCGGGAGGCTTGTAAAAAGAAAATAATAAATCTAAAAAGTTCAGACTCTTACCAGATGCACAAATGGCACAAAATAGCCAAGCTGAAATGTCGCCAGAGATGCTACCCAGATAATATATCCTTTATTCTTGAATATGCTCCAGTCGAAAAGCCTCCTGGCCTCTCCCCCCTGAGTCCTGTCGCTGTACTGAGAATACTTGGCGGGAACTGGTCGGAACGTTGCTCCACACAAAATCACCAAGCTGAAAATTCCCGCCACAATTCGAAACGTGTTCGCCAAGCCGAAACGAAGAAAGAGCGCTTGGACGACTGGGCCGAACACAAGCGTCCCAACACCACTTCCGGCCGTTACCAGGCCATTCACGACCGCAATTCGCCTCTTGAAGTACTTTGAGAGAACTATTATGGTCGGAAAGTAACACAGGCTCGTCCCAGAGCCAAACATTACACCATAGGTTAAATACAGCGGAAGGAGACCGGTAACCAATGATGATAGTAGCAGCCCTGCTATGCAGATGAGCCCCCCGCATATGGTGACGATTCTACAACCAAATCTTTCGCACAGGGAGGTGGTAAGTGGGCCCAGGAAGAACATGATGCCAGTTGCAAGGGAACCAACCCAGGCTAAAAAAGGTAATGTGAGATATAAAGTAATATTTCAATAATTATAAATCACACGCACAGTGTATCTTCCTTCCAGGTGCTTGTGCTCTATAGCTTAGGAGCTGTGCAATGCAGTGAATTCTCTCTTAACGGACACCTCTCTGAAACGTCCCTGCCGTTCTTCAGTCATTTTACTATTTAAGACGGACACCTCTCTAAAACTTACAACGGACACTTGGGAAACAGTAAACGGACACTTAACCTAATTCACTGCTTAACCGGCCAAAACCGGCTGCGAGGAAACCACGGACTTGTACTACTTGTGACGTCATCAATTTTCACCACAAGATGTTTTTGATATTTATCTGAAAGAGTAGGAAAAAGTCTAACAAAGCATCCGAGCACGAAACGATGAATTGGGCAAGAGAATGAAGAGATACACCTCCAAAAAACTTGGAATTTTTCTTCCCAAATCGAACAAAAACGTGACTTTCCCTACCATTGACACTTTTTTTGACACTCTTTGTAAAAAAACCCTTCACGTTCCTTAATTGTAAGTTTAGGTGGAAACTTTACCAATACGAACAAAGGCGACTGAAAGGCCAACAAAGCTATCAAAGAAAGTGTGGGGGAAAAGAGAGCAAGAACGAAAAAAAACGAAAATAAAAGCTTAGACTACGAGCTGTCTCTCATTTTTCTCAAGGATAGTCGAGTGGGAGAGCACGCGAGCGCGCGCGAAAATCACTTCGAGGAGACATGACGGTGATTTTCGCGCGCGCTCGCGTGCTCTTGAGCTCCTACTCGACTATCCCTGAGAAAAATGATGGACTGCTCGTAGTCTAAGAAACCGGCCTGAACTGTGGTGACCAAATCTAAAACTGATACCAACCTGTAGCTCCTCTCTGAGACTTCAATTTCTTTACCAGCTCCGTGTACACAATTCCCGCCGTGTTTTGCATTCCCAGCACAATAAACTGAACGAGAAATGCGCCAAGACAGACCACCCAGCCCCACCCTCCATCGGGATGAGTTTTGACCGCAATGTGAAACTGACGAGTGTTGGCGTCAGTCAGGCTGCTATCCGATTGGTTTCCTTTGCAGTTGTCAGTCAAACCCATTTGTGTGATCTCCGTGGTGGTGTCACGCGTGACGCCGGTTTCCACGTCACGCAAATGGGGCGTGTTCTTTGGAAACCGCGATTTTTCTCTGTTTGCGGTGGATGCAGTTGGCCTTGAGATCGTAATATCGGACGTTTCTGGGAATATAAGTGGCACCTGATGCAATATAGAACTTATGTCATCGTTCCTATCTGACGCACTTTCTCCTCTGATACGACTAATTCCTTGCGTTGCGAACAATGAATCTTCCTTTGCACAGTGCATATCTTGTAGTGGATATTTTTCTTTGTCTGAAATCTCAAGGTTTGTGAGTTCTACTGCCAGTCCCTCAGTTACGGAACTCTCAGTGCTACATTCTCTTTCTGTCATTTCGCTCTCCAGCTGTAGCACCTCGTTTAGTAGTCGTAGAGTATCATATACAATGTCTGCAGCCTCTTGGTCTGCCATCGATATATTCGAATTCTGTGCGCTTTGTCGTAGAAAACAATTGTCATGTGACGTTCTTGAGTGATCGCCTTCCTTTGTAAAAGACTTCTCTCCACTTAGTAATGATAGTTCTCTCCCTATAGAAACTACACCGTGCGGCATCTCATTAACGATTCCTTCCTCTCCATCTAATGCCTCGTGGCTCATGTGTGCAGCTATGTCATCATGCGCGAAGGATACATCTTCACTGTCGGATTCCTGTTGGTTAAGCTCTAACAAACCCTGTGTTGCATTTGGTACAGTTTGCTGTGTGCTCGAATCATCCTTTAACAGCTCCGTATTAAAACTATCAGCGTGTGTATCGTTGGTTACAGCAACTAAACATCGCTCTCCTACACAAACACACGATGTATGGGACTCAAAATGCGGAAGTACATAGTTTTCACCCGCGCTGACTTGGTTGAAAGCCAAATCTGGTTTCTCTTTATGTCGCCCATGATTTTCAGGCATTCCCGTGAAGACAGCGATTTAGACGCAAAGTAGGAAAGAGCTTAGCAAAAGGAAAGATATAAGTCTCCAAGGCGGGGCCGATTTGAGTGTCGTCCGCTTGTTGGAAGCTTGGGGTTCACTCATTTACGGTTCAGCTGAGTGATTGTTCCTGAGAGAGAAATGAATCAAATTAAATCAATGGTAAACTCCGTTGCAAATGGGTCATCAACGCCGACGTTTCACTTTGGTCCCTTTTACCATGAAGCAACTAGGAGTATTGCAACTCCCCCTGGTCAGGATGCTAGTTCATCGTAGGTTGTCCCAACAATGAGACCTTTCTCCAAAATGGCCGCCGCAAATTCATATTACGTTGAGTGGAAAATCAATACCAGCACCTGAAAGACCACCTCTTGTTTGGTAATCGTACAAAGTTTCATTAGATTGGGTTCTACCTGAGTCGAGAAAACGGAAGTTGAAAACTGGAAAATTTAGAGACGTTTGTATGACGTTTGTACGTTTGTATGACGTTTGTATGGCGTATACCCTCAGTCATACAAACGTCTCTAAATTTTCCAGTTTTCAACTTCCGTTTTCTCGACTCAGGTAGAACCCAATCTAATGAAACTTTGTACGATTACCAAACAAGAGGTGGTCTTTCAGGTGCTGGTATTGATTGTCCGCTCAGTTTAATTTTAATCATTTTGAATTTGCGGCGGCCATTTTGGAGAAAGGTCTCTTCACCCGGCGGATATCCATTTATCACGACACTGCGAGACAGTAAAGTGGAGTTGCATGATTTATCAATTTTCCCATTATAGACATTGATGTAAAATACGTGATAGAAGATTAATCTTTAATTAAGCAAACACAACGCGCGCGCGCAGCTCTTTTATAAATTGTGCGGTCACGGCGATACTTTTATTCGAGCGCGTTTTGAAGTGGTAGGAAATTTTGAAAGAATTTCAGTATAAACGAATCAAAGAGAAAGTATAAATGACTGAACTAAGCTTTATATAGGAATGAATTTAATTTTGCGATGTTAGAGACGTTAGAGGGAAGGCTGCGCCTTATAGCTTCGATTTTAATCCCAAAACTCGACTTCAACCCGGTTAGAGCGTTTTTTCAACCACTATCATCACATTACTATCACAGACTAACACAGTCGACTGTAACAATACTGACGACGGGTAAAAGCATCTAAACCAATCAGAAATCGAATCTAAAACATGTAACCGGCAGAAAGCGCGGGAAAAATCAGATCGCGTTCGCCGCTTTTGGTTTTGCATGTGATTGGCTGACGAAACAACACGCATACCGTAGGTTAAAGCACGTTTCACGGTCTTTATGCATGAGTATTATAGCGGCTCAGCTAAAGCGCAAACATCCAATAAAATTTACACGCAGTTTAGTCTACGTCACAATACAATTTCACTGGCACTCAGAGCGCAAAAGGAAATGAGGTATATTAATATAATCGAAACTGAAATAAATCTACACTGATAAAATATAATACGGGGAAGACTGATCAAGACTAATCTTACCTCGGAAACAGCCAATCATCGACGGGCTCAGGACAAGCACGGATAATAATTACCACCGTACCCTTGCCATCGCGCTCTTTTTGTAATTAAGAAAAGAACACATAATTACGTCATATATTCTAATTGCGCTAATTAGAAAATATGACGTGAATTTGTAATTAAAATGACGTCAGATAGGGCTTTGCACGTGAAATTAACGTGATTTTTTCGTAACAGAGCCTTGTTTACAGTGCTACTCCCATACAAAGAACATGCTCCGAGCTTTTATACGGAGCATGAAAAAAAAAAGATTAGAAATCGGGTTCGTTACTCTAACGACTCTATTAACCGGCTAAAGTTCAAAAGATGAAGAAACGGCCGCTTCCACAAGATTTGTTCGTTATCCGCGGAGATTCGTTATCACCGATCGATGTTCGTCTTTTACGTGACAAAATTCTCAGAACACATCCGTTCCCGCGATTTTTGCCCCTGGATACAAAATGCCGCGCGCGCATAGAAGGCCTGGGAACTAGTTGCTTAGCGACCGCTCCTTATACGAAAATTTCACGTGGCGGTCTGCCGAACTTCGCAGGTGTTGAATGATTATTTGCTTGTATATATTTGGTATTACTCAAAATACCCGAGAATTTTGACCCAAATTGAGAACAAGACTGTGTTTTACCAGCGAGTCTTCTGATTTTCAGCGAAGAAAGAAGTTGTGATCCGAAGTCATCAAGGGCTCAAGGCAAGTCTGTAGTTCATGCAGTCTTTTTATTTTTAGTTTATTGAGCTTATTTTATTAATAAGAACAGGTGTTTCAGAACGTTTTGATCCTAATTAAATATTATTAAGGTAGGTACTGATAAGAACTAGGCGACCACATAGCAAAGAGAGCTCACGTGGGAACTTTTGTAAAATTTGAAAGTCATTGATTCCACAGTGACAGCAGACATATAGTGAGCTTTCAAACAATTTTGTGCTGAAAGGCTGCAGAGTTTATACACAACCATATAAAGCTACTATAAGGTTTGGATTGTTGTTGTAATGAACTGATCGCCTGCATTTAAACTTGTTTTACACTATAACAATTAGACTGCAAACTTGAGGGTTCTATCAGCTCAAGTCCAGAAGCCGAGAGTGAACAGTCTAATTGTTTTAGTATTTTAGCATATCCCAGGCTGATCTATTAAGCATAGAAATACATCAACAAAACTAATCTTGCATAGCCAATTAGATTGCCAATCACAAGGTGTCTGGTTATAAATTTGGAAATTGCAAATGTAGCGTTTGTGAGTGACCTGGACCCGGTTGTTCAAAGGATGGATAATGCTATCCAACGGATAAATCACTCTCCAACGGATAGCGCAGTTTGTTTTGTTAACACTTATCCATTGGATAGCGATTTATCTGGTGGATAGCGTTATCCACCCTTTGACAACTGGGCCCTGCAGGACTGTAACAGAGAATCTGCTTGCAGGAAGTGCATGCTCATTAGAAGGTTTTGATCATTAAGACTGTACTCTCACATACAGTACATCTGATCTCACCCAGGACTAACCGGGGGGGTGGGGGGGACTCCCATATGAAAGTGACGTGGAAGCTCGTCGTAACTTTCAAATTACACCCCTAACAGGGACCAATCTGGGTGTGGCTCAAGCCTTTTTCGACCCCTAAAAGATACCATTATACGCAGTATGACTGTGTTTTTTATTATTTCTTTGCATGCAACCCTATAAAAGATACCTTGATGGCTAAAAATATCGTTGTTCCATCCTGAACTCCCTAAGGGGGACCAAAATCCGTAATTTACACCCCTAAAAGGGATGACGAGCATCCCCATCACTTTTGTATGGGAGTCCCCCCCCCCCCCCCCCCCTTGGGGAAACTAAGATAAGATTGTACATGTATAAAAGCTGTGTTCTTTCTACCCTGTTGCATGACTGAGGCCGACTTAAAGAAACTGTCAGCCTTCCATACCAAGTGCTTAGGGGCGACCCATTTAACTTCTGAGGGGGGGGGGGGGGGGGATGGAGGATTTGGTATAGGCAAGAATTTTTTTTTAAACCCTTTCATGCTGCAGGATTTTTTTTTCTCGGGGCATTTGTGTGCATGATATTTTTTTCTCCATGTAACATACTGCAGGATATTTTTTTTTTGTGTGTGTGTGTATGGGGTACGGAGGAAAAGTCGCCTTTCCGTTGTGACTGATCTTTGATCGCCATCTCGTTGCTTTTTAATACGTTCAGTAATAATACATATGTATCGGGGGCGTAGCCAGCCCTTTTTTCCCTTTAAGCCCAATATGATCATAATAGAGAGCTCTGAAACGAGCGCCAAAGGCGCGAGCTTCTAGGGGGGTTCTTGGGGCATGCTCCCCCGGAAAATTTTGAAATCTAGAGGCTCGGAAATGCTATTTTCAGCATTCTCCACGAGATATTTCGTCAAAAAATTGATCTTGATCAAGTGTAAAATGACAGGTATTTTTAGTATTTTCAGCAATATTTCCGAGGTTTTGTTAACTTGATACATTGTACATAAAAAACGTGATACACATATTCCGGCCATAGTACAAGAAACAACGTTTTACTAAAGCTTGACGTGTGCAGTAAGGAATTTTTGCACAAGGACCAAATCTGGTAAAGAATTATGTTTATTTTTCAAAATCAACACGTTGATAAAGGTGGGGATTCACTATTGAATAGTGAGCAAAGAATCAGTAGAAGAAATTACGGCCGGTTTCGGTTCCGAAAAAAAAAATCAGGGAAATTCCTGTTAAGGACGTTCACGCCCATTGCTAGTCCGCATCCTTACCTTTTACCTTCCTTACCCAAATGCCTTTTTGACAAAACTGTAGACTGGTACTGTGTAACCACAGCTATAATAATAATTATTAATGTACAGAAAAAGCTATCTGAAGAAGGGAGATGCAAAAATTATTGTAGTTCTAGTTCCCCTCTTGCCCAAATACAGATGTTATTAAAATCCCAACTGCCTGCAGCAGCTGAAGATGAAGTTGAAGTCAGCCCATCATGTAGTGTCTTGCAGGAATTTTTTTTCGGCCCACTGAACGTGTATGAATTTTTTTTCCGTCAGTGGTCGTGTGCACAAAATTTTTTTTTGAACAAGTTTGCTTGCAGGATATTTTTTTTCAAAATCCTCCATCCCCCCCCTCAGAAATTAAATGGGTCGCCCCTTATTAAGAAACATCACAAGAATTATTTTGGCCTAACAAAATAACCAACAGCAAGCTATTAATGCTGACTGTAGGTCAAGAGCCCATGAATGTCATTCTTACCAGAAGAAGATGGAACTGGATTGGACATATGTTGCGGCGAGAGGCAGGCTTTTAGCCAGAAGGGCGTCCGGGTGTCCTGTGGACGCCCGGGTGTCCTGTGGATGCCCAATGCTGGGAGAAAATGATGCAAAATGCACCAAAGCTTCAACAAATTTATACATGCCTCCAGGACGCCCAACACTGAGATGGACCCCAGAGGGAAAGGGTAAACGCAGGTGCCCACAAACTACATGGCGCCGAACAGTGGAGGGGGAATTGAGGGAATTAGAATTGAACTGGGACAAGCTGCCTTGAAATCTAGGAATCGTCCGGAGTGGAACAAGCTTGTTGCCACCCTTGTGCCACGGGGCATGCATAAAAGATCAACAAAATGGTGGGGAAACCTGACCAAAATGCTGCAGGGTATGTAGGGCCATCTCCGCTTTCAAGATGACGGGTGGGTGCGAAGAAGACCCTGGCGAAGAGCAGGTCACGTGTCTCCAAAAATATTGGAGATTTGGATTGTTTCAAAATGGCGGCGGGCTCGCGATTGGCTAATTTTGTGGTCACGTGACCTGCTCTTTGCCAGGGTCTTCTTCGTAGTACCCAGACGTCTCTCTTATTTCCAAGAAAACGTCTCGTCTTTCTCCTTCCCATGGACCCTCGCGCTCATCAATCGCAAAAAAAAATGCGAAGCTCCTAAGGAGAAGGCTGCTACAGGGATTCAATTTGTCACCAAGCTTAATCAATGCACACAGTGTTCAATTTTCCAACTTTAGAACAAGTTGTTTATTTTCTCAATAAAGCAACTCTAAAATGAGTCGAGGCGTACAAAAGAGTTCTAAAGAATTCTTCACACTAAGAAACACTAACACGTGAATAAGGTAATTAAACAACTTCTGGAAAGTCTAACACGGAAACTGGTCTAAGAAGCAGTGTGAACTCAATAATCCTCAACTGCAAGTAGACCAGTGTAAACACAATGCATTTACATGTACATCACTGATGAAACAATAAACTTACATCTTTAAATGACACAGACAGCTATCATTTTTTTTATGTATCCAGTCCCTGGTGCTCTAATATTGTTACAAAGGAACAACAGTAATGTCTTAACCCTTTCACTCCCAAAAGTCCCAAATTTCATTTTGCAAAACTGTCAAAAACAAACAGCATCACTTGAAAGTACTGCTCAATAGCTTTCATTTGAATGGTCACACAGTAGGGTTTCATCCATAGACCCAAAAGTACAACCACATTTATTGACTCAAGGTTTGACTCTGGGAGTGAAAGGGTTATTTTTGCGAGTTGTTATAAAATCACAAAAATAATAATTATTTATTGTCAGTTTGTATCTGATTTCTTTCCGACATGGAGGGTAGCATCTCGCCACACACGGTATGTTGCCCACACACGGTATATGCCGTCACACTTTTAAAAATGAAAAATATAGGCACCAGGGGACATGGATAAACACAACAACAACATTAACAACAACAACAGCTTAATAATTTACCCCAAGGAGAAATTTCTTGTGAACTTCACATAAAAATCAGTTTGTAATAATTATTTGAAAAACCTAGTCCCGTAGTTACCCCCTAGAAGAATAAAATATATTATATTATTGTAATGTTGGTACAAATAATCTTAAAATATTGAAACCGGTGGTCAACATAAATAGCTCTTTCCAAAGTTACGGTAACTTTGGAGGTTTGTTGAAAGTGGAAAATGACATGTTACGTTATGTCTTGTTGGAGACAACGTAACGTTTCTAACTTCCTAATTAAGCGAACATGTTTTTAAAATCCCCTCGAATCAAATATAATTTGTTTTAGATGCAGTTACTGTATTTTCCTGCTTTCTTTCAACTACTGAAGAATTAAATAAATTTACAAACGTTAAATGTTTGATTGGCAAATCATACTTGGTTTTGATGTTTCACTGAAAAGCTTGAACCTAAATAATTATGCATTGTCAATTAGTCTTTAAATTGACTTTTTGCAATAATATTGTTTTATACATTTCTAAGACGATGCGTCAAAAATCATCAAACTGATGTTGGGTAATTCATAATCTACTTTTGCTGCTATCAGAATGAGAGACTTTGCAAAAATTAATTGTTTTAGTAATTTCTTCCGCAATTGATTGATGAAATGATAAAAAATCTGGTATCAAACTATCCAAGAAATTAATTTTTAGAATATAACAAGGCCATTTTGCTTTTTATATTCCATTGTAGAAGAATTTGTCAACGCGTCAATTGTCCATGTTTGTCAATTTTGTGACAGTGGTCAGTATATCAAGCTACAGCTAAATTGACAGCATGCACATCCGGATCCACCGACGTAGCTCCTTCAACATGCCAGTTCATTAAAAATATTTTGACTTTATTTTCTGTTCACCTTTTACTGGAAATTTTCAAGGCTCATGTTTTGGAATTTTCAGTTTAGCATGCTCTCAGCTGGGTGCAAAATAAAAAAAATTTAATTTTTCTCTCTTTCGGGATTTTTGGCATCATGCTTTCACTCTGTTTCATTAGATTCCATTTTCAACTTTTTGTTTTCGCCAGTGAACGTGACTATAACTTGTTGAAATGAGTGTCTTTCACTGAAACTCGCATAACTCAATAATAATAACTTTCTATTACATGATTAATTAAGAGGGATTCTAACATAGCTCCTCTGTATAAATATTCGAATTTGTCAACACTGTGAACATTACTCTACTCTTAGTTAAACCAACGTTCTTCGCACTGAAACTGATTTATCCTGGAAAAGTGAACCAAAAGTGATTTTAACACCTAATTTCTCCTTACAGTATCTGATGCATTGTCAAGCGGACAGGTGATGAGATTAAAGAAAATCATCATCTGTGGAATATCATCTTTATACTACGAAATAATTTCTCATAACTACAACTTTGAGTAACGTATGGAAATCAGTAAAGTAAGGAGAATCAATATTTTGAGCCTGGCACTGAAAGAGTTAAAGGAGCTATGTCACTATTCGCGCATCTTGAAAACATTACACGCCTTAGGCGCGAGTCTCACGCATGCGGCTTGAAAACTTAGATCTCACGCCAGCTCACGCTTACGAACCAATTTCTCACGCCTGGCTCACAATTGAGCTTGTAAACCTCAAATGAACCATTTTTGAGAAAAATATGACCTTGATCCACTTACTCATTTACATCCATGTAAATCATGCTTAATTGTCGCACATTCTTCACTTTTGAAGGGAAAAGACCTGTGGACAATGTTGTTTTTCAACCAATTTTAAACATCGGAAGACTTTGGAAATATTCGTACATCTTCGGAAGTCGTGAAAATAAATCTCACACATTTGACTACAAAAAAATGGCAAGTATACAAGTTGTGACATAGCTCCTTTAAACCTCCAGTTCTACTTCAATGATCAGTTGTGTTAATTAGTTACCACAATATAATATAATTTTTTTGAACACCACAACTAAATGTTGACATTTAACACCGTCTAGTGCAAAACTCGTGTACAATTTATAGTACATGTACTACACTAAACATTAGACTTTTTTATAATATTGGATCATTAATTAAATGATATTAAATAGTACTTTTTTGTGGGATAAAAGCATTTGATTTCCTACCCAGGAAGTGTAAGTCTTTCAATCAAATTTCTGATTCTTGTACGTGAAGTAATTGTTAACGTTATTTTTCAATAACTGTGTATTCAAGCACTTCAATCACCTCGTATGAGGAATACTGTCTGTGGCAGATTGTAGTGTTGTTGCACCTTATTTATACAACTGTCTCCTTGCCTACAACGACAAGGTCTTCGACTGGAGGAAGTGGAGGTGGCTGTTGTGGATTGTTGGCAATGTGTTGTGGAATGCATGCTATGCTTCCGCATTCACTAGCTGCAATCTCCTTGGGCATATCCATGTATCGCCTTACAAGCGAAAACACAGAGCCACTTAGTTCACCCTTGAGCTGGAGCAGACGACTTCTTCTAACATTTATGGTGTCAACTGACACCAGACATGTCTCTCGCACTGATGAAATGCTATTTGTGCTACGTCCGATAGATTTTCTCTTGTTGTTGACACTGAGAGAAGAGACGCCATTGCTTGCAACGCTGTAGAAAGATGCTGGTCTGAAATCTCCTTCCGATTCTGGTTCTTCAATGATGACATCAGGGATACCTGGGTAGTAATTATTGTCTCTGTACCTTTGTTGCTCCTTTTCGGCAATGGCTCTTTTCTCGTCATAGTATGTCGGCTTTTCATCAAAACCACTTTCCTCCATAAGAATAACCTTGCACTTTTTGTCTTCTTCCCTGTCCGGCATGAGAAATGGAATACCGAACATCATGCAAGCTGCGGCAGTCGGTACAGCGCCAGCAATGTAGAAGGCCACTTGGTACGAGTTTGAGGCGTCGTAGATAAAACCTGAAAAATAACAGAAATTCATCAGCTTCTACCAGGAAAGCCAAACTGTAGTCGTGGACCTATACATGTAATTATACACAGGCTCTTAAACACAGTTGGTTACTAAGACAGTTGAGGGCAAATAACTAAAATCAGCCAATCAGAATGCTTTATTGCCGGTCCAATATTGTCCAGGTATTGGACCGGGTAAAGTTTCATTGCACTTGTAAGGAATTAGCCTTGTTACCTCAACTTCTTCCCTTCCCCTCTACTCTTGCAGTTTGAAATGTTGATTTCCACAGCTCATGTAATACAATTTCTTTATTACCAAGCTTGCTTGTGACCGTATTGGGAGAATATCGGCCCTGATCTGTATTGTAGACTAGCACCTTAGGGCTGATATTCTCCAAGTTTGGCCCTTGTACTTGGTTAATAAGATACATTTATCACTTTACATTTTCATTATTTTAAAGGAGCTATGTCACGGATGGCACATCTTGAAAAAAATGGCAATTTTTTTTCAAGTTTGTCATTTGCAATCCGTCTCAACCTTCTCCATCCTCAACCATCCTTGTTCCTGTTTGGTTTATTATTACCTCTTTGGTGTTTTTCTACCTCAGTAAACTATTATTTTGAGGCTTCCTTCAATTTGAAGGTGATTTTGCACTTCCCAAAAATGACTCAAAATATCATGACATAGCTCCTTTATGCACTGTGCCACATGAAAAAATTGAAAAAACATTAGTTTCTTTTTTTTTTCTTCAACTCACCAGCAATTGGGGGCCCAAGAGTAAGAGGAATAGACTTGAGAGCAAACAGAACACCTACACCATGAGCCATCTTGTCTCTTCCGACAATGTCCCCAGTCAGGACGGGAGCCAAAAGCACGTAGCACCCTTCAAAGAAGCCGAAAACTGTGGAGTAGATTACAAGACCAGCGTATGTCGTTAAAACAGGACAAAGAGTGTTGCTGATTCCAATCATGAGAAACGAGATCTGGTAAAGGTACAGCCTGTTCACTTTTGGGTGGTCAGCCATCTTGCCGAAGAGGAGACGCCCAATTGTGGATCCAACTGACATGATGCCGATGAGAAGTGTTGCTTTGAATGGGTCGATGCCTTCTTCAGTGGCAAGACGCACCTACAAAAGGTTTGGGAAAAATTTAGATTGTTCACCAGTACATGCAATTTAAACTGCGGATACAGTCAACTCTCTCTTAACGGACACCTCTATAAGACCGACACCTGGGGTTGGTCCCTGTTCGCCGTTGTTCAGTCATGTTACTGTATCTGAACTCTCTATAAGCCGGACACCTCTCTAAGACGGACAGTTGCTGCCGGTCCCGATGGTGTCTGTCTTAGAGAGAGTTGACTGTAAACAAATTTATGCAAATGAAAAACATTCTGTGGGATTTGAACCCATGACCTTTGCCAATACCGGCTAATGCAAATACTCAGACTTCCAACAGAGCTACACGTATGAAGTCATTGGTAGTGGGTTAGCAGCCAGTTCTATTTATACATGTCTATAAATAAATAAGGAGTGTAGGAGTGTATCTTGTCATGTTATACCGTTATCGTCATCACCTGCATAGCTCCTGAAGTTGGTAGAACATTTACACTGGTATTCATAAAGGTCACGGGTTGAAACTATTTTTTAAAATGGGCAGAAGTTGCTTTATATAGTTGCAAGGATCACTTACATTAATTTTGCCAAGGGCAAAAAGATTGAAAGGAACTTACCAGATGAACAAATGGTACAAAGTATCCCAGCATCCAAAGTGCTAGTGCAGAGCACCACAAAATGTATGCCTTGTTTTTAAACAGTTCTTTGAAACTTTTCAACATCGCGAATCGTGATTTTTTCTGGCCTTCCTCCTGCTTTGGTGGTTGAAGAAAGGCGGTGTTGATGGGTCTGTAGACAAGAGCACAGAAAACAACCAATGAGAGCATTCCTGCGGAGATCCTCATGGTGTTACGCATTCCAAAGTGCTGTATCAATTTCTGCATTATAGGTCCCATGCACAAAGTACCGACTCCACTGCCCGACGAAGTGATCCCATTGGCTAAGGAGAGTCGCTTCGAGAAGTACTGCCCCAAGATGACTACAGATGGAAAATAACACATGCTCGCTCCGACGCCGAACAGCAATCCATAGGTCAAGTCCATTAGGTAGATATTGGTGGAGATAGAGCCTAGAAGACAGCCGCCTGCAGCGACGATACAGCCAATCATGGTTGTCGCACGGCAGCCTATCTTTTGGCATAGAGCGGTTGCTAGAGGCCCAAGTAAGAACATCATGCCGTATGTTATGGAACCAACCCATGCTGAAGGGAAAATAAACAATTTGTTCTGGTTAGTTGAGCATCCTTGTCAATACATTATTAACCCTTTCACTCCCAGAGTCAATAAATGTGGTTCTAACTTTTGAGTTTGTGGATGAAACCCTAGTGTGTGACCATTCAAATGAAAGCTATCAAGCAGTACTTTTAAGTGGTGCTGTTTGTTTTTGTCAATTTTGCAAAATGAAATTCAATATTTTTCCCCTCAGTTTTGAACTTAGCACTCTTAGGAGTGAAAGGGTTAATAAAACTATTTGAGCTCTGATATCGACATGTAGATTCTCCTTACTGGTCTTCGCACATTTGTTATGGTACCAGTTGGAAGAATTTGATATATATTAGCAGGGGCTTAGCTAGGAAAAATCTCAGCTGGCTTATGAATAGACCAATCCAGCCAACTGGTTTTGATAAAATGTTTGAGTGCATACATTGCCCAAGGCAAGGTCTTACTCTCAGTGAAATTTGCCGACATGACAACTTACATGTACAGTACTGTAGCTCATGTACATTACATCCCTGTATAATTTACAAAAACAAATTTCATCATTTTATTATCATGACATAATGCCCGACTTCCATATAGAATTCTAATTAATTAATTAGGAGATGAGGAGATGTTTGTGCCAAAAAGAAAAAAGAGTGCTTCGCTTTGTAAAGCGTTTTGAAATTTGAGACAGCCTAGTGGCTCAAGGCAATCTGAAATGTTACAAAAACTTGCACTTTTTAAAATACTTTTCAGATATGCTAATAAGTTAAAAATGATAGCTAAAGCATTCCGAAGTGAAAACTCATGACTTTGGTAGTAAAATCGTTTTTTCTTCTCGCAGACATTTTTGGCCGCCATATATTTGGACCCTATTTGGTGTTCCAGACTGGTACACCAATATGGCGGACCCATACTAAGTTCTTTAATTTTCCAATATTGTTTTCCCAATAACTTCGTTGCAATGAACACTGGCAAGTTAAAATTTGGGGAATATATTTATTTCCACCTACTCTGAGTTGGTTGATGTTTTTGATGCAAGCAAAATACCAGTTGGAATCTTTATTTGTTATTTTTGTGAAAACGATCTATAGCAATAAGGATATGACTTTTCTTGCCCCGTCAGGTATTTTAAGCTATCTCAGTGGTGTTTATAATCACTGGTATGTTTTGTACATCGAGAACAATTTAAAATTCTCAGTATTTTAAATAGCTTAGGTTTATTTTACTGGAAGAAAAATTGGCGCCACTCATGTACATAAAACAAAGGTACATTGTGTACTAACAACCAGTTTGAAAATTAAACAGCATGTGTTTATTATTGAACCGCTATCAGGCTATTGAAAATACCATTAAACTTTAAACATACACACGTACTCGCTACCTGTGTCCGGAGAAAAACAATTTTACGATTTTCTCACACTCAACAAGTCAATTTTTAAAAAAATAAAAAAAACAGATAAGGCTTTTGTTAGTAAAAGAGAAACATAATATTCAACTTAAAACTATGCCAATGATAACGGGTGACATGTTTTAATTCCTCGATGTGTTTCAGACAACATTTATATTTGAGCGTCTACCTTGCGTGTCCGACTCTATAAGGTGGTTTTGTCGGTCGCGGCCACAAATTAAGTCAACCGATTAATTGTTTGGGATTATAAAACAACGGAGAACTCAAGAAGAACGGGAGAGCGATTAACGAGAAGTGTATCGGCAGAAAATAGGCGAAAAGGAGTTTTGGAAAGTTAAGGTTTTTTTTACAGGCGCTGGACAGGTTCGCTTCTGATCGCGCGTGAACTCACGCTCACGCTTCGCGTCGCGCGCCACGCGCATTAGAGACCACCCGCGAAAACCGCATGTCCGGTCTACAGGCCAAGGAAAATATACCACTTGTTTATGGCGTCGCTTTTTGTACACTGTTTTGAAAATCGCAAATTACAGAAGCCGAATTGTTTGGGAAGATGCTACACTCGTTTAAATATTGAAATTGATATTTTACAAATTATAGAAGCATTTTACACCCACGGGTATAGCATCTCAAATTCGCAGGAAATCACATGGTCTGAGAGTAATTAACGAAGGATAGAATTTTATAGCAGAAAAGAAAAGAGCGCGTCATATATCACCTCCAAGAATTATTTCATAATAATTACAAAAACACTCGTTTAGCGAGCTGCATTTAAATTTGTGATGAAGTGTAAATTTTTTAGCTGTAGTCTTAAGGAAATTAGTGTAGAAACGTGGTAGAACTTGCGAAAAAGGACAACGTAAAATGCACGCAAGGTACAAATTATTGAAAATGTAAAACCAGGATCACTTTTCACAAAGCGTGTAGTTTGCCTGAGGTGTTGATGAATATGGACAAATAATTCAATTTCTAAATGAAGCCGCTAAGAAGATAGAATTAAAGTATTTAAAAAACAGCGATTTAACATATTTTGATATATTTAGGGTTCTCGTTATTTCGATAATTTTCTAAAGCCTTAAAATTGTTATAATACCGCGTAGATTGGATTTTGAAATTGTTCTTCATTTGTCGTAGTTGTTTTTCGTGTTTTCTTTAGTGGGCTTAGTCAAAAGAGCGTGTGGTTTCATTTTCCAAACTCAGACAAATACATGTTGTGCTACAGGCCGAGGTTTAATCGTAAATCAAAGTATTTCGTGAGCATTGTTAACACGAGAAAAAAATGGGCTGAAAATCCTCTTCTTCCGACGATGAAATTTTGAGGTTCAGCTCCTTGGGTAACATAAACTGAACTATTAAATGACTGTTTTTCTAACTTCTATATCAACAAACCGGCAAGGGAAGTTTAAATAAGCTCTCGCTTTCCGTGCATTAAAAAAAAAGCAGCTTCTGGTTTATAGCATTTTAGAATCTCCCGCGGGGATATATTACTGCGTCATGGTTTAATATTGCGAAAGATTTTCTTGTGAATGTTTCCTTTGTAAAGTCATTTTTCCTGTGATTTTAGTCCTTAAAACGGAAACTGCCCTTGGAGGTCTACCGACTCTACTCCAACGCAGCTAACATCCGAGCACGGAATCTGGTATTAATATGCGGTGTGCACAATATGTTTTAAGTGGAATATATAGATAGACACGATAATTTTTTTGTACATAATAATTTTTTTGTACATTTAATTAAAACAAACTTTGCTCGTTTGCGGCATTTTGCATGGCACGTATCGATGCAATCTTAAATTTATTTATAAAGAAGAAATCTGATATTTTACAGCGCGTTTTTAGGTCGGGATTATAAACGCCTCAAAGTGACAAATTTCGACAGTATGTCACAGGGAATCCTTCAATTTTTAATCTCCAAATTGTACACTGTTACGTAATGTTTATCCATGCGAAAAAGTGTATACTTTGAAGTTCATTTAGTTCAGTAGTGGACCGTAAAATTCGCATGAAATGTACATGTAATCGAACGAGTTCTTTTCCAAAACGAGTACAGTAAAACACTTTTTAAAGCGATCGCGCGGCACTTTACTAATCTTGGAGTTGATGTTTTCGTAGCGAAAGATAAACCGAATTCAAGAATTATTTGCTCAAGCCTAAACGAAACAATGGTACAATCCACTTCACTTGTGTTATCTTGTAATGACATAACCTTTTGAATGCAAATGAACTTCGCCAATACAATGGAACGTATTTACAGAAGTTTTCTCTTTATTTTTGGCAACAAAAACGTAAACAGAGTGTCGACTGGCTCGGGAAGACCAAAACTAAAGATTTTCGAGGCGAAATTCAAGATTTCTTCGTGAAATGTGGGTGTGTGAGGAGGATTGGTTCAGCCGTGATGGAAAACCCCTAAAATTCATGCAGTTTTATTCCAAGCGTTTTCCTATTGGCTGAGAATCAAGAAAAACAGGTTTTTGACGACACTTTGACAGTTCCTGTCACAAGTGACAATGAGGAGCGAAGTCGATCGAAGAAAAAAATATTTTGAGCAAGCGAACGAGCTGCTAAAGTGAAATGCGAAATCGTTTAGCTCTTAAACCAACACACGCATGCCGAACATCTTGTAGCGTATAAATCACTCGGAATTGAGCTATTACAAAAAGATCGGGCAATCATACGCAATATTTAAAAGCCCCTTTGTTCGCAATAAAATTATTTTAACAACCTCCTGTACATGACGGACGCGAGTTTTCCTTTCCGCTGTAAAACCGCGACTTGAAAGACGATGATTATCGAAAATCGGTTAAACAGCTGATTTTAAAGTTTCCTCGGCGCAAGTAGCAACAACATTTTCGCCGGTTGCTGCATCGATTCGAGCTGCCGTTGATGTTCACTGTTCACGCACCGGCCTCGCGATCGGCTTTCAAATTATTTCAAGAACTTTCGACCCGCGCACCGGGGAGAAAATGCACTTGCACCACATGTTAAAACATTGATCGAAAAATTGTGGCGTTGATTATTTCTCTGTCCCTAAATTGCAAAATTGTACAGGCAGCAGTTTGGAGCAATTAGCGTTCAAGATTCAAGAGAGGGAGAGATTAAAAATAAAACACAATAGCAAGTTCATTTGCATCTTGTTTTTGTGCTAGGGATATTTAGAGAGAGAGAGAAAAAAAAATATTGACCGCTTACCTGCATCAGCTTTGCCGGTCTGAAATTCGTCCAGAAGCTCCACGTACATAACGCCGAAGTTATTCATGGTCCCAAGAACGATAAATTGCGTGGAAAATGTTGCCATACACACCAACCATCCCCAGCCACCGTCAGGGTACGGTACAATCACTTCGGGTTTATCTTCCATCGGTTTCTTCTTGCAACAAGCCATATTTCTGCGAAGGATAATTTTTTTTTTAGCTCGTGCGTTGGTAGTTGTTGAGACCTCCAACTGGTTTGGGGTTTTGGCTGTTTGCGCAGTGGTCGCTTCTCCTTCTCCGAGCCCTGTTACTTCATAGCTGATGTTACCTTGACCCAGAGCTGGAATCGAGTGACAAAATCGCGAGTCGAACGATTTCTGCTGTGCAGAGTGATTTCTTTATTTAGGGAAGTGACGTTTGTATACCAAGCTGTCATTTCCTGGCGCTGATTGGTCAATTCCACATGTTTACCGCAAAGCCTGTGGCGAGCGCTGATCACGAGTGTATTCTCCTTAACTGGACATCAGGTGTCACGGTGTGAAACAGCTCATGTGTCCCGTGATTTGCATGACAAGAACCGAATTCGTTTCTTTATTTGATGTTTACAGGTTGTTAATTGCGAACTACGCCGGGGAACTCCAAAAAACTCAACTTCTTGCAGTTCCCCGGGGTCTGAAAGGTGCATCAATAAACACGATCCATCCAACGATATCAGATTGTCCATTTCCGGCACGTGAAACGTACATGTTACATAATGACCCTTGGCCTTTAATTTCGAAGCTGAATTGAAAGAAGGGACCTTTTGTGGTAAAGGGGCTTTTGTGTTGCGGAAATTGTTTTTCACGTATGCAAATGTACTAACGCTTTTTGCAACGAGCATAACATTCAAAAATATCACGCCATGATCTGATCGAGATCTTATTCAAATCTAGAACAGTTTTCATGTGCAGGTCAGATTTCAAGGGCGATGGTCGGTGTAGATTGACATGACGAACGTCTCTAAAAAATAATTTTGCCTTCAGGGTACTGAGCTCAAAATGCTGAATTCAAAGCCGGCTTTTCAGTTGTGCAGCTCACACGGAGTTAAAAACATAGAAATATCAGCTTAGAAAGCTTCCCTGTAAGAAATCCGCTGCCCTTTTCTATTTTAGTCTGGAAAATTCTAGTTTAACTGGTCACTGGGGTTTTGGAACCCTTCTGTTTGCATCCAAAACATATTATGTCACGAGTCGATTATATGCGTAAGTGATTTTTAGTTTCAAATTTATTTGTAGCCGGATTGCAGAACGTTGAATTTCCCGTTCCCCCATTCCCCGTTCCCTGTTTTAGACATAGCCACGTTGAAACCGCGCGTGTATTGTAACGGTGCAGGGGCACCCAACGACAACATTTTCCTGTAGGTGTCAGAACGTCGTTTTTACATTATAACTGTGCTTTTTGTGCAGTTTAATGGCTTATTTTTAAACGCTAAGAAAAATGTATCTGTTCGGATACGTTAGCTGAACTTTCAAACTTCAGAAAATTTTAGGGATTGAAATCTTATTACCCGAATTTATGAGGTGAATTTTCCTTTCCGAAAATCCTAGCTGACCGTTTTTTGTACCCAAAACGACATTTTTATTTCTCCGAAAACAAAAGGCATTAATTTTCCCATATTACGAAAGTTCGAGATGACATTTCCCTAACCGAATATCCGAGGCGATTATAGGCCTTTCGAACAGATATTTCACCGAAATGATCCGTTGGGTGCCCCTGACGGTGACAGTAAAAAGCCTGGGAGGACGGTACATTTGTATAATTGAGCTTGATAATGCGCGCTTTGCTTTACACAAACAGCCACTTGAACTTAACCAACATGAACAGGAGATAACGTGCTTGTTTGAGAGAGCGTAAAGAAAATAAATCCCAGAAAACATGAATTTATTGTCAAAACAACCCCATGTACGTGTTCTTCCTGTGTCCCTGAGGGTCCTGAGGCTAGCTGTACTAAAATTAGCCTGATCGAACGTGTTCGCAGAAAAAAAGCGACAAAGCGTTCTCGTTCTTTCGATTTATTTGTTTCCTTGCTCAGCTGAAACTGTGAAAGCGAAGCACAGCAGTCTTGTGATCCGTGTGTGACACATTTAGTTTGTTTTTCTCCGCCCACGCGCACCCACGTAAATTGTTTTTTATTTTCTTGTTCATCCAGAATTCGAGTGTACGCTTCTAATTAAATGTCATGTACAATAAAGTTGGGTGCTTTTTTAAATTGAGTCCTGATAGGAGGAACATGCTGTTGCAGTTTATACCTGTTAAACTGGGGTGCAATATTTATCAAACTGGGTAGTTTTGGATCAGTGGTCCAGAATGCCTCCGCCTGCCCCCAGTCGCCGCTGCGGTAATTGCTAAAAAAATCAAATCATTTTGCAGAGTTTGCTGAAAACGTTATTACCACTAGCTAGCAAGGCGTAGTGATTAGAATCAGTCATGCAGTTCGAGTTCTTTTCAATTTGTACTGCTTTGTAGCTTTGTCTAACGCTCTCTAGTGATCTCTAAAGTTTGGTTCCCGTGGGGGGGCTCCCTTCGTTTGCAATTTGGTTCCGAGTGATGCTCAGTAGAAGAGGAACATAGACTGAACATGGAAGGGGAGATGTTATAACTTTGTTGAAAACTGAAGGGCTAGGACGATAAGTCCTAAAAAGGTAATCCTTGAAAAATATATCATTCAGTCAGTGACACAACTGCTACTCGGAAAAAAAGAAGTACACGTTCTCCCAACAGGAGTCGAACCTTTTCATCCGGCCGTACACCGGTCGGACGCTCTACCGCTGAGCTACAGGAGACTCGTGGGAGCTTAGGCATAACTAATCCTTGTGTTGGAGGTTGACAAAACCTTCATTTTCAGTCTTGAAAATGGGTTAGTTGGACTAGAGCCACGGTTTTGTTCACATAGCCAGGCTTTATGAAGGAATATTTTTGTGGCCCGGGTCTTGAAACCGTACCGATTAGCCCATCCCGGCCAATTTTTTTTTCACTGTTTTTTTTTTTTTAACTGGTACTCATCCAAGCCCAAATAGCTATTTCGGTCAAGTCAAAAGTTTCAGAATTTAGCTTTAAGAATTGTAAGAATTTTTTTAAATTTCCCTGGCGAACTTTTGCAATGAATTTGCAAGGTCATTGTTGTATAGTAAAATGTTCCAACTCCCAGGAAACAGTTATGTACGTGTTCATTTAATTAATATGTTGTCATCGGTACACGTATCGTGGTACTCTAGCCATCATTTCGTAACAGTGTTTTGATTTCCTGGCGAAGTTTCAGAGGATTTTCGCCGTCGTATTTCCGAGTTTAAATACGATTAGCGTGCTTTCTGCTCGCTGGCAGAGAAAACCGCCATGTAACCTCCAACGGGCCTCCAACGTCGGTACTAGTAGTTCCGACATGCGCACGCTCAAGCAATTTTAAAATGCTTCACAACTTGTGAGCTGAAAAGGCGGTGAATTTTACGCGAAATATTTGATTTCTCAGAGTTTTACATGTAATTAATTCAACTGAAAACGAAAACTTGAGTAAGATTGCTTAATATATGTTTAAGAAATGCGTCAAACCCAAGGCCAAGGTGAAAGTCAAACGGAAATTATTTACGTACGACGAATTTTATAATACACGATCATGTAATTAGTGTCATCAGCAAAACGGAAAAAAAAGTTAATGAAAAGTACTCGAAACTCTTATGGTTATCAGTTGGATTAAGTTTTGATGAGAAGCCATCGTTTTTTTTCAGTTTCCGTCCATTGGGGAGGGGTCTTTGCGGAGTTGTAATGGGAGTGGGTCAGAAAAACCCACTCCAAAACAATTTCAATTCTAATTTTGCGACCATGTTCCCGACTGCTGCAGAGACCAGAAGCATATATCACCTATGCTTCTGTGTAGACTAAATGCGAAAAACCTATGCATTATTTCCTTTGAAACTCAGTGTTCGAATAAAGCTCTTCTCGAGACCAAAACGGAACATCCTCATGCCCTGTTCCAGTCTGAAAACCCGCAAACTGACCATACCTTTACGGCAGTGCACATAGGAAACCCTATCCCCCGAGCCTCGGGCTTTTAAATTTTCATACATTGCTTCCTTTATATTTCTAAACTTTGCGCAAATCTCAATAACATTTCCGAAGGATCCTTAAGCCTTTAGTAAATCATCTCAAGAGGAAATGCGCACTTCACTTTAGCGTGCCGAAGGTTGCAGGCAGATAATTTTGAAGCACTACAAATAATCTCCCTTCCCCCTCCCCCTGAACACCTTATGTGCGTGCGTTGCGCCGTATTGACCCTGTAGTCTAGAAACCGGGGAATGTCGACAAGAGTGACGACAAGTGAAATGTTTACATCGCGTAAGTTTATTTTGGAAAGCATCACGTAGTGGGGCTGCTAGATAAGGTGACCTTTTTATCCAATGAAAATTGTCCACGATGTTGTTTTTTCGAAAGTGATAAGAACATCAAAAGGTGCCAGACAAAAGCAGCTTTTTGGGGTCGCAGAATTGTAATAAACACACGAATTCTGTATGATCAGGCTATTTTTAGGATCATTCGGTTGTTGTGCATGTGCCAGTTGGTTAGTCCTGGGATTGGGGGGGGGGGGGGGGGGGTTGCTCTCCTATATCAACTGTATGAGATATGTACAGCTCCAAAGGGTATGGTTTTTGAGCTGGTTTGTTAAGAAGTAAGATCAGTTCGTCCCATAGTCTCGTAGTGCCGAGAAAACGTATCGTTACATGTTTGAATGGAACCGTAGAAAAATACTTCTTGTTTTGTGTGAGCAAGTAACCTTCAAAGGAAAAAAATAAGCCAGAGAAATAACCCCAAAAGAGTTATTGCATAAAAAGCGGCTCCTATGTATTATGCGTCCTGGGTAGTCTAGCCTGCGTGGCAGGCGTAGAAAGGGGAAGGAGGGGAGTTCGGCGAGCGCGAAGCGCGATCGTGGCTATGGGTAGTCTGAATCGAAATAGGGTGTGAATTTTAGAGGGGTATAGTATAGCAAATCCTATATCAGCTATATTTCCCGCTATGTTTTGGTCTGAAATGGGGCAAGGAGCTTGAGAACCGGGCGGCACACCCCCACCAAAAATTCCGAGAAGACCCCCCCCCCCCCCCCCCCCCGTAAAGTTAGGATCGAGAACAAACTGGTTGTGGCAGGACGGAGCGCGTGTTTTTCCTCTTCTGCCCTCGCGTTATCCCTTGAAACGAGTGCACCATACAGTTGCGTTGAAAGCGTGTAAATTTCAGTTATTAAAACGAGCCTGTCGCTTGATTCTACGAAAGAGCGGAGAAATCCGCCTAGCAACTAGCGCTATCTCAATTTGCACCTTGTTGAACTCTTTATTATAATTCCCTGTTAAGAATTCGATAGCAAAAATCTACTGTTACATATCATTTTTAAAAAACGTTGACCTTCATCGCATCGCATCTCTGGATCTCACGTATCGCTTCCTATATCTTATATAGCAATTAGCAAGAGATATGATTGCGTTCATGGGTCAAAACTGATATGGCGCGCAAAAGAAAGCTGTGCGCGCGCGCGCGGAAGTATGGTGGGCGCGAAAATGAAATTAAAGTAGACAAAGGTTAAGGCTCGATTACCAGCCGCTGTTCGGGAAGACTGGACTCGGGAGAGCGGCGGAAATAAGCTCAGGAAAAAGAAAAGTTATTTTAGTTAAACCACAGTTATCAACTTATGCCTTTTACATGCCACTGATTTTACCGCATTCTTTAAACGATCCTCTATCTTTTCGCAACTTGTTTGAGCCTTTAAGAACATGCGGAGAACCCACCCAAGGCTTAAATTTGGGTAACAACTACCTTTTTTTTATGACAAACTATACACGGAACGTAATTTCCGTGATTCTTAAATTTCGGCCAAAAAGCAACAATATTTCCCGGAATATTTTCGCGTCAGATTTTTCAATTTTCAGATAAGTAGCTCCAAAGAAAAAATGGAGATTATTGCTGGGAAAAGCTGCTTTCTGGTACAGTGGAATCCCGATTTCTCGAACCTCCAAGGGAAACGAAAATTGGTTCGAGAAATCGGGAGTTCGAAATATCGGGGGTAAAATTACATTGAAACAAGTCCAACTGAAACAACTGGTTCGAGTTATCGGGGTTTTTGAGAAATCGAGGTTTCACTGTAGTAACTCTATGACTATGATCTCTGTGATTTTTGATGATGTTTATGCAAGCAAACCCATTTTGTCGTACGCCGGGTATCCTGAAAGAGAAAAAAAAATAAGATTTCCGCGTGGTCAATTCTGTGATATCCATATGGCTTAAGGCCCGATCAAACGGTCTCAATATTTGTTCTGACTCGTCCCCAGTCGTCTCTCTTATCTCCTGTTAATATTTAGCGCGGCCGAGGGGAGCGCAAGGGGTAGCATCCCCCGCGACTTGCGACTCCCAACAAAGGACTTCTCTTCTCGTTAATATTAACAGGAGATAAGAGAGACGACTGGGGACGAGTCAGATATTTGTTGAGTCATGTTGAGAGTGTCGAGACCATGCCGTGTCAAACGGCCTCACCATTTCGAGAACAAAAGAAATCCTGAGAAGATGTTCAGAGGCGGGGTGTATCAAACGGCCTCAACATCGGCTCTCAACAAATTCTGAGACAAATGTTGAGACCGTTTAATCGGGCCTTTACTGGTTACCTGGTTACTTAGGAACAATTTACAGTTTGTAAATTCCCGCAGTGTTTGCTCCGATTTACCACGATGCTTTTTTTTTTGCGCGAAAAAGGTTATTACCACTCTAAAACTCCTTTCGTGTACGTGTATAGTTTGTCTCTCAGACACTGTCGCAGATCTCGAGTAGACAGCCCGACCTATGGACTCGGGTATGGAGTAGATGATTTAAAAATAGCTGTTGCTACCGACTAGCTATGACAGTCATTGACCTCAGTTGACTTGCCGCAACGATGTAGCCTATGAAAGCAGACTCGCTGGGGTAGAACTTGGTTAGACATGTAACGAGTAGGGTCTCTTTCTTTTCCTACGTTTTTCTATGGTGCGAGAATAAAGCAACGTTTGGGACTGAATCAAGAGCCTGGGCGAGTGGTGAAGCCTATAACTCAGGATCTGGGGGAAAACGGGCGCCGGACTGGTCGTAGTCTAGACTTGGTTCCTTTCTACGCCTGCTAGGCTATAAGCACTTGCTGCATAACATTGCGTCGTGTAATGTCAGCGCCTTATAGTACTGAAATAGTTATAAACCACCAATAGAACTACCATTTGTTCATTTTATTTTATTTTTTTCATTTTCGTGACAGGAACACCGTGGGACAGGAACAACATTGGCTTGCAGCCTCTTCGTGGTTTTCATCCGGAGAATCACTCTTAATCAATCTCGGCCGGGGAGGTGGGGGGACTCCCACATAAAAGTGACGGGGATGATTGCCGGAAATGTTGAAAAGAATCCCTCAAAGGTACCAAATTCTCGTTTTGTGGGTGTGGCTCGAATTCATTTTCACCCCTAAAGCAAAACTAGTTCCTATCCTATTTTTGAGGGCTTAATCCCCTAAAAGGTACTACTGACCACCAATTTTAACCCTACGACGACCACCCCCGTCATTTTTATATGGGAACCCCCCCCCCCCCCCCTTTCTATCAATCGCCATAATAATTTCTTGAAACTTGAAAAACAAAGCTAGAAAAATGCTGTGAATGTACGACATCTTAAAATAGCCAAGTAACAACAGATAAAGAACGAGTGAAAGCCAAAAATTACTCGCAGCAGGACTCCTGCTCACAGCAAGGATTCGTTCCAGTGTGAGAAGGTCGCTTCACCTGCAGAGCTGGAATTTGTCCATGCAGTCCGATACCGATATTTATGGTACAACGCTTGTATTGTTTATAATACTCGAAAAGGACCACAGTGATTGAAAAATCCAACTTGCGATAAGAAACGGCAGAGGGGGGAAACTTAGATAAAATGTAACTTTGTTGTAAAAATTTATTTTAACTTTTTGTATCACATTTAAGATAACTCTGATAAAAATGTTTACAAAACATTGTTCAGACCATTATTCCCTATCCTGCGTAGCTGGCGGTATACTGTTCGCGCGAGGTAAAGTTTTACAAAATGAGCGGCGAAGCCGCGACAACGAGCGGCGCAAGTCGCGAAATCTCGCGCCGCTCGTTTTCGCGGCTTCGCCGCTTACGAATTTTTACTTCGCGCGCCAACAAGACCGCCAGCTACGCAGGCTAATTATTCCCGGGCCAAATGAAGATGAGAGTTACTGAGAGTTCAAACTCTCAATCTCTTTTGGTCTGAAACTCTCATGCACTCTCATCGACTCTCATCCGCGTTCTCGTCGAATATGAACCAGTCCTGCTCAAAGTTCTTGAGACTCGTCGAGAGTTTCTCTTGTTTGGCCCGGCCGGGCTGATGAAAACTCTCGGCAACTCTCATATCGTCGTTTGGACCGGGCATTTGAGTGAGAATTTAAATTCACAGTTGAGACGTACAGCCAAAACTTCTCTCTACCTCTTTTAGTAGACACTCATCCTTTCCTATTACAAATCCGAGAATCTGATTGGTTACCTCATCGTTGATTATTCGCTGATAGACCACGTGTCTATATCCTGGGGGGTGGGGGTAGGGAAAAGAGAAAGAGGAAAAGAGTACTTGCAAGGATGTCTCAGTCCTGCCGGAGAGAGCTTGCTCGCAGGCTATCTACAGCTTGTAGGGTTTAAGATGCACCAGGTTCGCACAGTTTCACGGTCTATCTAGGCGTGGTCAGTGGGACCTATCCCCAGCCCCCCTCTTTTCTCGTGGCGTTGTGTTCCCTTTGCATCAATAGTGCAAAACAAAATTACTAAAGCTTGCCCGGTCCTAACACCAAGTTGCATAGCCTAGGGTGAAGTAATTTGTTGTATAAATGAGAAGAGACATTAAAGGAGCTACGTCACGGATGGCGCATCTTGAAAAAATTGGCCAATTTTATCAAGTTCGCCGTTCGCAATCCGTCTTAATCTTCTCCATCTTCAACCATCCTTGTTCCTGTTTGGTTTATTATCACCTCTTTGGTGTTTTTCTACGTTATTAAACTATTATTTTGAGGCTGTCTTCAATTTGAAAGTTATTTTGCACTTCGCAAAAATGGCTTAAAATATCGTGACATTAAAAAAAGCTGGTTCTATTGATTGCATGCTAATCTAACTAGCTCAGTCTGTTAGCGTGTAGGCCAGAACAGGCGGTTTTCCGGAGTTCAGACTGCAAAGCGCGCGCGATTTTAATACGCGCAGCCGAATAAAAAGAAATTCGCGGTTGCCACACACGCACGACTAACGAGATCCCCCACACGGCATCCACAGCCTCTAGCTACAGTTTAGGGTCAAGCGTGTTATTTCCTGTCAGCTAATGAATTGGACTATTTATCTAAAGCATTTCCTGTTAGTGGCAGGGGACTTCCTCTTATCATTGCTTGAAGGGTTTGAATGGCACTGTCTTGGAGAACCGCGGATTTTCTTGTGTAATTAACTTCACGAAACTGACTGAAAAAGAAAAAATAAACCGCGTTTATTTTTCACCTTTCCCTCCGAAATCGTGGGTAGTTCATTGTCACGTGGAAGACAAAATTTGTGGCAACTTTACTCGCTTGCCATTTCTCTTGCGTTGCCTCAAGGGGCGAAATTGGAGCGCAACGCCACAAGAGGTACCGACAGTTTATTTTAGGCTAAAATTGGCCCAGTTTGTAATGGATCTGAGAGTATTAGCCGCGAATTGATATCTTACTTAAAAGGCTAGGTCACGCTATTTTAAGCAATCTGCTCAAGACGATCTTAAAGCCCAGTGGTATTCCCTATAATGGACTACAGTCAACTCTGTTGTTCCTGCGCGCCGGTTTCAGTCATTTTTCACTGTGTATCTAACCTCTCTTTATGCCGGACACCTATCTAAAACGGACAGTTGATGCCGATCCCGATAGTGTCCGTCTTAGAGAGACTGACTGTATACCGGGAGGCTCCGCCCGAAACGGGTAGCTTTTTCAGGCTGGAGGTATACATAAAAGGGTAGGGATTTCACGAGTTGAAGTATATAAAAGTGCAGGGGAAAGTGTCAATTTTGGTATTTAAAAGGGCCTTTCAAAATATCTCGAACAGACGCACCTAACGACTGACTCATCCAAGTATTTTAAGGGGTTACGAAAGTATAGAAAAGCCGGGGATGCGCAATGTTTCTACTATAGGTATGTGTAAGGGGTACCATTTTCTAACCTTTTCTATCAAAAATGGTATATAAAAGGGTAAGGGTTTGGACCTAGGGGAGGAGCCTTCCCATATAAAACTTTGTTGAGTACCCCCCGGGTCTTCAAGATGGAAGAGAAATGTATAATGGTTTGGACGATGTAAAAGGGAGTACACTACGAAACTACAGAACGGGGGTTCAAAATTGGACAACTGGAACAAATGCAAATCAAAACTCACTTACTGATTCATTGTATTTTTAAATTTTATTTAATTTTTTTTTAGTTACAACTCAAACGCAATGCTAAAATCTATCCCAATCAATAGCAGCTTAGTTTTTACATGTCAAAGCTTATAATACATCACGTAGCTGGCTTCATATATCACAACAACGTGTCGAGGCATAAGTATTCAAACAGTTTGATGATGTTTCTCCGGATGTTTATGTCCTGGTGGTCTTCTATGAACGTGACTCAGCGATCTTGAGGATTTAACGCAGCAACACTTTCACTCCACACCAATCGTCTGTATTACCATGACAACCATTCAACAAGGAACGAATAGCTTGACGCCATGGCAACCATCAACCAATTCACGGTACACACGAGTAAAGCATTTTGCCTAAAGTGGAAGCCTAATATTTGTTAGTAAAATAGATTTGCTTCAAAATGTATAAGCTAAACACGTTAGAGTGATTTTATTTAAACCGTGAAACAACATCTAACAGTTTAATAGTGCTATAGACTGCAAAACAGTCTCTCTTTTTCTCGAGATATTGTGCGCGACGCGCGAATTGAGAGGCGCGAAGCGCCGATAATCAACGCGCGAGCCTCCAATCCCTCTCGTAATTTTCACGCTCGTTCCAAATCCTTTTCGGGCCAGGTTTAGCCCGACTCTTGCGCTAAAATACGGACTGTTTTGCAGTCTATTAGTGCTAAATAGTCAAAACTAAACAAAAGAAAATGGAATAAGTGTCTAACAGTATCTAATAGTGTAGTCACTAGTTCATGGTTCAAGTAAAATCACTCTATAGTATGACTGGCTAAGTAATTGGTTAACCAAAAACAAAACAAAAAAATAACATCAACAACAAAAATAATTAATTAACATTTAAGAACCGTAAGCTAAAGTAAAAAGATGAGTTTTCAAATGCTTTTTAAAAGTTTCAAAATTTGTCTCAAGGCGCAGTCTAAGAGGTAAGCTGTTCCACAATATAGGCGAGATGCTCTGAAAACAGCGACCTCCGAAAGTCAGTTTCTTCACTCTTGGAACAGCAAGAAGGTTTTTGCCATCTGCTCTAGTTCCCTTGTCACAGTGCTTTTGAAGGAGGTCGGACAAATCACAGTTAATAGAGGGAAATGGTTATGAAGCCCGGCAAACTTCAAAGGAGCAAACAAAGAGGCCAAGATTTATGTTGGAAGGCCCATGACCGTGCACATCTTTTGTTTTGCGCTCATACACTATGCCGATGAATTACGTAACCAAAACGTTTCTATTGGTTAGTTGCTTGAACACGTAATCACCTATTGTGTTTTGTCAGGTTTTGTGCACGGTCAACCCCCAAAATAGCGAACAAAAACATATAACAAAGAACTTTGCCGGGCTTCATAACCATTTCCCTCTATTAACTATGGAAAAATAAAATTGATACAGTATAATTATATAATTATACTGCTATGCTTGTCTCCCTTTCTGTTTATTATTTCTTTTTGACTGTTTCTTTTTATATATAGAGCGGTTTTCAATTGAGTGTCGTAAAACAAGTACAATGGCCAATCACAACGAACGGAAACAACAGAACGAACCATGCAGAGACCTCGATGCAAGTACACCAACTTGAGCCGCAAAAAGCGCGCGAAAATGACGCGTGTGACCATGGTTTTAGTTGGTTTTAGTTTTGCATCTGATTGGTTGAGTAGGTATCGCGAGTTTTTTTTTTTAACCAATCACAGAGCGTAGTAAACCAAACCAAAGAAATTCCAGGCTACTTTCAACACTCAGTTGAAAACCGCTCAATACTAATAAATACATCGTACTTTTTCTTTTAAATCTATTTGAAAAATATGACCGAGTGGGTCTGGATTATCCCGAGATTCTCAATTAAAATATAAACTAGTTTTTTAATCAACGATGTCTTAGGCGTAACCGTCGTGGGATCTTAAACTCCCTATTACCGTTTGTTATACCGGGGACTTAGTTATATCGGGGTTCCACTTAAACTTAATTCCATCTCCTCCGCAGTGGTTCTTTAGTAATCGCTAACAATCGCGCTTTCACGATAAAGCGCGGGGAGATCGGGGAGATTGGGGAGAGCTCGCGCCTTTTTACGAATTTCCTGTGGGAGCCTGTGGTGGAAAGAGCAACCATCCACATGGCACACACAAATAGTCCCGTGCACATTATTCTTTCACTTTTACACGATATTGTATTATTTTTAGTACCACCTATTACCCTATCGTCTTTTTTTTTATACTGTTTTCATGTTCTAGGATCTTAAACAGAGGGCTAACCTCTGGATTTCCTTTTCAATAGTCTATCTGTGTCTTTTTAAAGAGTTTTTTGTATAAATTGTTATTATTACCCTATTTTACTATTTTCATGTTCTAGGATCCTAAACACAGGGTTAACCTCTGGATTTCCTTTTCAAGAGTCCATTTGTAGTTTTTTGTATAACTTGTTATTATTGTTATTATTACCATATTATCCTTTTTTACTATTTTTATGTTCGGGGATCCTAAACACAGGGCTAACCTCTGGATTTCCTTTTCAATAGTCTATTCGTATCTTTTTAAAGAGTTTTTTTTGTATAAATTGTTATTACGATTACGCTATTATCTTTTTTTACTATTTTTATGTTCGGGGATCCTAAAGACAGGGCTAACCTCTGGATTTCCTTTTCAAGATTCTTTGTATTTTTATTTCAAATTTTTTTTTGTATAAATTTTTATTAGTATTATTATCAAAAAAATAAATAAAGTGCTTACGATTACAATTTCCTTTTGTACTGCAGCATTACCAGCCTCAACGTAATCTTCCAAAGCACTTGTTTGCGAATCATCAATGAGGTGTTACACGTTCCACAGCAGCTGAGCATGGTTGAATAATAAATATTTTCTGGGCAGCAGCAGCAGACAGTATCCAGTATGCTAATGGCTAATAACAGGGCTGGGTCTTTGAATCCAGCGACCCAGAGACCCTGGCCCGAGTCACTAGCAATATGATCCTCTCAATTCCTCAGTGAGATTCCTCCATGTTTTGAATGGCAATCGGTGTCATACGTCGTTGGAACACCCTTCCCCCTGGCAATGTTGGATAGGAGAATAAGCGCGCACTCTTTGTCAGTGTGTTTTAGGTTTTAAAACAACGTTGGAAGGAGGGAAAGAGAAGGAAACGAGATTAAATAAAGAGTGTACCAACAATTTGTTAATGATTGTAGCTGATCGTCTCGATTCCTGAATCCTGAAATTCCTCCATGTTTTGAGTGCACTGAGTAACTTGACAATATATAGGTGACGTCATTGTCCATTAATCTTTTACCAAAAATCCCAAGCAAATTCTCGAAAAGTGGCTGTGTGCGTGGACCAACACACAAATCCGTGAGTACCTTCATGTCATATCCACACAAATATAAGTCAAGTTAAACTTGTCATTCACACCAAACAAAAGGTATTCATCAAAAGATTACATCCGCCAATCTTTACTTTCAGTCTTCGTTTCAAACCAAATAACTGCTCAGTGTTCTCACCAGGCCGATTTTGCCTTGGGGAGTCCAAGGGCCCCTCTGCTGAAAAATAGGGGCCCCGAAGAAAGGTAAGGGGGACAAATTAAAGTTACTCGAAAGAGTACGACGCCATTACAAAAATCACGTGGTACGAATAACATGAGCCCGCACTAACTCCAAATGGTATGTGGTATAATGCTGTCACATGATCCAAGATGGCGGTCAAGATTGCACACGCCACGGATGCAACGAACGTGTGATGAACAAAGGTAAAAGTCGATGGAATGCTTTAAAAAAATATTTTGATGCATAGCCTGCGAGCAAGCTCTCCCAACTCGCAGGCTATTTGATGCACTGTTTTTAGTCCTTTGACCATATTTTAAGGTAAAAGGCTGGAGTATTCGCTTGTCCATTAAAACAATTGGTCAACTAAGTTCTAAAAGTGTGTTTCGATCGTAGCATCCTCGTGCGCCATTGGGGCGCATTTACTTGGATTTCTTGGCCACGGCCTGGTGAGAACACTGGGTGCTGATTAAAAAAACTGCGGAGCTTTGTACTTTATCCGACATCTTCATGATAAGGATTCACGATTCCATCATCTCCGAGGCATTCCGGCCCCCCTAATATATTATATTAGGGGGGCCGGAATGCCTCAAAGTTATTTTAGATCATTGGCACCCCAGTACCTTCCACGACTAGCTTAATAAACAACGAATCGTCGCGAATATACCCCCTTGATCTTAGCAGGCCATGTGAACAGAACAGTGGACAGCCCGAGGCGATGTTCATCTCTGATTTTGGTCGCTGAAAACTCGAGCTGTTCGGATCTGGTCGGAAGGTCTCGGTTATGTGTGAGATTCGTTCTTGATCCACCAGCTTCATGGTGATTTTATTTTGAAAAGGCCAAGACAACAAACCATCATATTCCCCTCGCATTAACACGATAAATAGAGATAGATACTTTCCTTTCCCCATCGGTCCATCGCCGTTGAGATACGCACGAGCGCAAAGCTTGTAACCGTAGCGAGACGTGTAAAAGGGAGGGCTGTATATAGAGATTGTTTTTCCTTCAACGGATTCACGAAATCTGCGTTGGAAGTTATCAACCTTCCACAGGAACACTCCATCATGCGACGTCGTCTCCAATATTTGAAGCTTAATGTCTTGATCAGCAAGTTGAATTTCGTGCAAAGTCAAAGAGTGTTCCACACGGTCGAACCGATGATTGCTTCCAGCGAGACTCGCCATGGATGCCCGCTCGTCGTCCCGCGGGCGCATACGTGGTCCCTCCGCTGCGCCGAGCGCTGTTAGCTCGTCTGCAAGTACCGCTATCCTTTCGTCTTGAAGATTTAACTGCTGCTTCACTTCATCGCTGGCCTGTTTGTTTTCTTTGGAGCTGTTCGTTGTCTCGAGGCTCTGACGAAGATCGTCCATGCTCCTGCGCTGGGCGTCCATGTTCTCTTCTACACGCGCGAGTTTGACCTGATGGGTGGACAGCGTCTGTTTATTCAAAGCCAGCGCTTCGTTTTGCAAGGCTAACCGCGCTTCGTAATTTTGATTCCTTTCTTGGGCAGCGTTCAGTTGCATCTCCAAGGTTTTCATTTGCTCTAACACTTTCTCAATGTATTTTCCCGAGAATGTTAAATGTTCTGTGGTGTGAGAACGAAGATGCTCGTCTAGGGACTCCCTACTACCACGAAAACTGCAACCCATGGAACTAAATTTACACTGTACAGGAGCTCGGGGGCATGATTGCGAGTGCTCTTGGAGGGCCTCCCTGAGAATGTCACTCTTCTCACAACCGTCGGGGCATTTCACAGGGAACTTGCCGCACACTTCCAAATGCTCCCTCATTTTAACCCCAGAAAATCCACCCTGGCAGTAAGGACAATCCACAACTTTGTATAGACAATCGTTTTCGACGTGCTTTGCTAGTTGATGTCTTAACACAACCACGGTGCAGCCAAGATGGACATACAGACATTTCACTTCAGAAAAGGAGCATTCTGCATCGTGGGCTTGTAGCTGAGCTAGTTTTCCGCACCATTGACAGCCGAGAGATTTCTTTGGACAATAACATTCCAAGTCAAGGATTTCTTTCTGTGCGCATTTATCCTTGAAAATGAGATGTTTTTGTAGTGGCTCGTTGTCATCCGGGCATCTGGGATCGGTCGGCGCCTTCGTTAAAATCTCTTCCAAACATAACCAACAAAATCTGCAATGTAAGAAAACACTGACACATGTTAGTCACTGTGTGCGCCAGCGAAAGCACAGTTTTCAAAAAGCTTTCAAATCATTACAACTTATTTTTTTAGAAGTACAAGCACAGGTCACCAAAGCGCTGTATAAGAGTTTGTATGGAGCTGAAACCTCACCTGTTGTCTTAAAATTCACATTATTTACAACTTTTCAAAAGAAAAGTGACAATTATTTTCGATCGAATTTCAGCTCCATACAAACTCTTATACAGCGCTTTGGTGACCTGTGCTTGTACTTCTAAAAAAATAAAGTCTGTTACTGTGTTTTTATCGCTTCTGGGAGGCTCCTGGAAGCTGCTTTTGGCGAATTTCTACGTACGGTCGATTCCACCACTGTAGCGTACTATGATAAGAAGCGCAAACGCATCCCCTCCCGGGCTTGGCGACTTACCCGGGAGGGAATGCGTTTGGTATTGAGCGACACAGAAGTCATGCGCGTCACCCCTGGTGGTTTATACTTTGGCGCTCGGCCGTTGGTTTTGATCCACTTTTTTGGAACATAGCCTCGTTCCCGTTCAATGGCCGCCGTTTCAATTTAGTAGGATTTGAAAGCGCTGGCTGGGGAAAAAAATCGATTTTAGCGAGCATTTTAGCCTGCGTAGCTTGCGGTCTTGTTGGCGCACGAAGTAAACAATTTGTAAGTGGCGAAGCCGCGAAAGCGCGAGAGTCTGACCTACGCCCACGAGAGTCTGACCTACGCCCGAGAGTCTGACCTACGCCCCAGAGAGTCTGACCTACGCCCCAGAGAGTCTGACCTACGCCCCAGAGTCTGACCTACGCCCCAGAGAGTCTGACCAACGCCCGCGAGTCTGACCTACGCCCGCGAGAGTCTGACCTACGCCCGCGAGAGTCTGACCTATGCCCGCGAGAGTCTGACCTACGTCCCAGAGAGTCTGACCTACGCCCCAGAGAGTCTGACCTACGCCCAGAGAGTCTGACCTACGCCCGCGAGAGTCTGACCTACGCCCGCAAGAGTCTGACCTACGCCCACGAGAGTCTGACCTATGCCCACGAGTCTGACCTGCGCCCGCGAGAGTCTGACCTACGCCTGCGAGTCTGACCTACGCCTGCGAGAGTCTGACCTACGCCTGCGAGAGTCTGACCTACGCCTGCGAGAGTCTGACCTACGCCCCAGAGTCTGACCTACGCCCCAGAGAGTCTGACCTACGCCCGCAAGAGTCTGACCTACGCCCGCGAGAGTCTGACCTACGCCCGCGAGAGTCTGACCTACGCCCGCGAGAGTCTGACCTACGCCCCAGAGAGTCTGACCTACGCCCCAGAGAGTCTGACCTACGCCCCAGAGAGTCTGACCTACGCCCCAGAAAGTCTGACCTACGCCCCAGAGAGTCTGACCTACGCCCCAGAGAGTCTGACCTACGCCCCAGAGTCTGACCTACGCCCCAGAGTCTGACCTACGCCTCAAAGAGTCAGACCTACGCCCCAGAGAGTCTGACCTATGCCCCAGAGTCTGACCTACGCCCGCGAGAGTCTGACCTACGCCCCAGAGAGTCTGACCTACGCCCCAGAGAGTCTGACCTACGCCCCAGAGTCTGACCTACGCCCCAGAGTCTGACCTACGCCTCAAAGAGTCTGACCTACGCCCCAGAGAGTCTGACCTATGCCCCAGAGTCTGACCTACGCCCGCGAGAGTCTGACCTACGCCCCAGAGAGTCTGACCTACGCTCCAGAGAGTCTGACCTACGCCTCAGAGTCTGACCTACGCCCCAGAGAGACTGACCTACGCCCCAGAGTCTGACCTACGCCCGTGAGAGTCTGACCTACGCCCCAGAGAGTCTGACCTACGCCCCAGAGTCTGACCTACGCCCGCGAGAGTCTGACCTACGCCCCAGAGAGTCTGATCTACGCCCCAGAAAGTCTGACATACACCCCCGAGTCTGAGCTACACCCCAGAGGGTCTGACCTACGCCCCAGAGTCTGACCTACGCCCCAGAGAGTCTGACCTACGCCCCAGAGTCTGACCTACGCCCCAGAGAGTCTGACGAACGCCCCAAACTCTCGCGGTTGTGCCGCTTGCTTTCGCGGCTTTGCCACTTACGAATTTTTTACTTCGCGTGCAAACAAGACCGCCAGCTACGCAGGCTACAAGCATTTCGAACCAGACCTTGAAAAACGGTTGGCGAAATGTTCAAATTCCAACCTTGTCCTTCAATATAGTACGCTTCAGTGGCGTATTCTACCCCATAGGTAGAAATTCGCCCAAAGCAGCTTCCAGGAACCTCCCAGAACCTGTTGTCTTTTGCTGTGTTTTTATCGCCGAGGTTTTAACACTTAATTCACATTATTTACAACTTTTCGAAAGAAAAGTGAAAATTATTTTCGATCGAACAAACTCTTCTACCTGTGGTAACTGGTAAGTAGACAAAGTCATGTCACGGTACTACTAAACAACAACTTTGAGAAAATTACCGCAATGATGATCGCTTTGTTATCGCGGGCTCGCTGTAAAAGAAATCTAATATGGCGGACTTGAGAAACACTACTTTTGTACTTTTCTAAGCTCGATATTTTCATTTTGCGAGGTCTAAACTTCATTTTAGTGACCAAGATAGCCATATCCACATCTGATAACCTGTAAGGAATGCAATTTTTAATTTTACAATAACTGTCAAAATTCTCGCGCGCCCATTGGCTAATTTTTATTGTCAATAAGAGGACAGACACATGAATGACGTAATCACGCGCGGAAAGGCTTCAAAATTTCGCCAAAATGGCAGCGTTGTCAGTTCGATAAAGTGGAAAAATTACATCTGAACAGGAGTTCTTTGAAAAGTAAATCGTTCACAGGTTGCTTTTCAATCGGCAGACTGAGAATTAATTCAACGATAAAGCGAAAGAGAACAATATTTGTTGTAGTTTATCATTGCATGAAGTTGACAGGAATGGAAATTATGGATCCGTTTGTTTTGCCGCGTGTAACTTCAAAACAACTGATAAGAATGGACTGAACTTGCGAATATTTCAGCGGGTTTGCAAGAATTTCCAAATGGAATAAAGGTTAGTTTTAGAAAATCTGTCTAAGAAATTTATTATCGAGTTATTTTACGTAGTTTGAAGTTCACGAAGCTGTGATTATCGGAATCGTTTTCAGTTCACTTTTACTTGGTTTCCCCTTGATCGTTTTGGCCTGTTGTTATTGTAAAAAACAAATGGACGTCAGTTTTTAATGCGTCTGTCCTGTTATTGATCATGAATTTCGTCATAACATTGTCAAAGTAGTCTGCGGATCCACTCGGCTTCGCCTCGTGGATCCACAGCTACTTTGACAATGTTATGACGCAATTCATGATCAATAACAGGACAGACGCATAAAAAACTGACGTCAATTTGTTAATTATACGCCCCTTCTATCTGCATCTTGTCGGCAGAGCGCGGTGACGTAACGTCATTTCTTCAGATAGTACCTGTATAAAGCTTACGCTTACTTTAATATATAAATAGGGCTGATGTTCAATCTAGCTGGACATATTACGCCACATCCATCCACATCCGCAATGGATCAGTCGACTGTACTGATATACATTACAAATCCATCACACTTTTTACGCTTGACCGATTTTTGACATGCCTGCGTGGGCAGTTGAAATAAAAAGTTTAAATCAACTAGAATCTACTACACTGTGGACAACTTCCAGCTCCCACCTAGTTACAGGGACGATATAGCGATGACTTTTGATGTTGAGTATGTACTACTCATGGCCACATATAAAAAGAATCTAAAAACATACTACATTTCTAAAGGGACTTTGAAATTTGGGTCAATTTGTGATTACGTTGCACAAAAATACGTTTACGTTTCTTCAAATTGCTTGCACGCACGCTCACATTCAAGTTTATTTCTTTACCCAAAATCGACTCAAATATGATCTATTATTTCTTACTCGTTTTGTCGATCAACAATAGATGTTCTCCTTTATAAAACGCACATGGTCTCAAGGTTGAACGGCCTGAACTATATTTAAGTCTTATAAGCTTATATGGCGCAATCAACGCAACGCATGGCCGTTTATAGGAAAGGCCATCTGTATGGAGTAATATCCGTATTGCTGTACGATCACCGATAAAAAACGCTTTTGAAGGCATCTCAAATGTTCTACGAGTCGTAACATCGTACAACACAACAAGCATAAAACAACTGAATGGCGGATAAAAGTTTCTACTCATCATATATCACTTCCGGACACTGTTATCGATATCACTGTATTCCCGTGAACTTACCTGTGTCCACAAGAAGACTGAGCAGGATCTCGCAATACATAACGGCAACTTATACACTTGTAACGCTCTTCTAGTTCTCCTTTGACGAATTCAATAACAGAATTAAAGAAAGCCATTATTCCCTCGATCAATGTTAGTTCTTGCTTCCAACTTCGACCAACTTCCGCCACTTCCCGCGCAGATTAATTAATACGTCATCAACTTAAAAATGTGCTGCGTAGGGACATTACATCAGGAGAGACTTATAAATATATATATATTAGGGGAATCCCCGAGTTCTCCCCGATTGAGCTGAAGGAGTCAATCGACCACAAAAACAACCTCGTCCCAGGGCCTTCTCGGTATTCAAAACGGCAGCGAGAGAAGAAGATCACGTAACCCTAAAATCTCCACAAATATACAGTTGAATTCCAATAACTCGAACCTTCAAGGGGAATCGAAAAAGGCTCGAGTTATTGAGGGTAAAATTAGTAAGTAAATGACTTGTTCAAAGGGGAATCGAAAAGGTTCGAGTTAGCGGGAGGCCCGGTGGGGGTGTGCCGCTGGGCTATAAAAACCCTTACCCTGTACCAGAGCACAAAACGCTAATTTTGCGACCCTGTTCCAGACTAAATGTTGAAAAAAGATACCCTGTTCCAGAGGATTTTTAACAATTTTTTTTCTAACCCAAAAGGCTAAACTACTAAGCAACACTGTAGCTGTAAAGTTTCTTTAATACTCCTACGCGTTTCGTTTCGTCTGACTAAGTCTAGCCTATTCCAGAGTATAAATTACCGATCTTTGTGCCAACTTCTGGGAAACTGATACCCTGTTCCAGACCAAAAAATGCCTTTTGGTATACCCTGTTCCAGAGCAAAATGCTCAAAAACCATACCCTGTCCATCGGCACGTACCTATATTATACCTGCCAACTTTTCCTAAGTCGACTGCGTGTGATTTTCGTATCCATATTACCCGAATTTCCGAAAAAATTCCGACGACTTCCGACAGGAGTCCATTACCCGGAGCCTCCATCTCCCATACTGATCCTGGGAGTCAACCCTGTCCCGTTTCATTTTATTTTTAGAACACCGCAGGGCTCACAGATTCCCGTGAACTCATTAGAATGCCCAATCAGAACAAAGTTATTGTTATACGTCACACGCCGGTGATCTCAGCTCACAGCGATACTAATGGTGGAATCGAGTGGAGACAGTGAAAGTTCAGATTGTTACGATTTCTCTTCCGACAGATTTAGTACATCATAGAACATTAGTGAGGAGGAAAGTGTGTTGAATCGAGCTAAAGGAAAAACGCCAGCAACGAAAGGTGACCGCGCGCGGCATGAACAAATAGAATGGCAAAATAATATTATAACAATAGAGTTGATGTTCGCGGGCGTAAATATGTTTTTGGCCCGACTCAGGCTCATTTTAGCCCGAGCCGCTTCGGCGAGGGCTAAAATGAGACTGAGAAGGGCCAAAAACATATTTACGCCCAAGAACATCAACTCTATTACTATTATAATAATTTCAGAGGGCATTTAGAAAAGGAATCAAAGACAGTAAGCGATATCTTGAACACTGCCGGCGTCGGGTCGACGTTTATTTCATTGTAAAACTTGGCAGAAAACCGTCCGCAAAATTCGTCGAAACAATCTGTGCTCTAAAGTTCTCTTGAAAAGAAAAATTACAGAATTCCATCAACAGCAAATAAATAGTCATCTAGAAGTGTTGGAACTTAATCATGCAATTACTGAACTGGCAATTTGGCATAAAATATTTTGCCTGGAGCGGGTTTCGATCGAAGAAGACAAACTTACATTCAATTCGCCGCCGTGTATGGATTCTTCCTCGAGTTTCTGTAAGTCCTCTTCAACTAGCTGTACTGAGAAGGCTGAAAATTTGCTTCTTCGTTAGCTTTTCCAGCCAGTCTGATAATATAAAGCTCAAAAACAATAGCTTTGCAGCTGCAGATGGCAGCACTTCGAGTCAACGGCGCTTTGAATTCCAAGAAAACGGCGCGAACAGTTGAATGGTTTCCAGTTCTGATTGGATGCTACGTTATTTTCTTGTTTCTGATTGGCTCAGTTCAGCGGGCTAAAATATATTTTAGCCCGCTGAATTCTCCATTTTAGCCCGCAAAATACGCCACAATGCCCGATGAAGTTATTATAATAGTCGATTTGCGCCGGCACTCATAAAAAAACCCGGGTCATAAAACGGTAGAGAGCAAAAATATTCGCACTTAAAATGCTATAGCATCAACCCCACTTTAAGAGGGGTTTGCAAGAAGAACATGTGCGTGGACAATCGACATAAATAGAGTCAGGGGCACCCAACGGATCGTTTCGGTGGAATATCTGTTCGGAAGGCCTATAATCGCCTCAGATATTCGGTTGGGGAAATGTCATCTCAAACTTTCGTAATATGGGGAAATTAATGCCTTTTGTTTTCGGAGAGATAAAAATGTCGTTTTGGGGACGTTTTGGGTACAAAAAAATGTTAGCTAGGATTTTCGGAAAGGCAAATTCAGCTCGTAAATTCGGGTAATAAGAGTTCAATCCCTAAAATTTTCTGATGTTTGAAAGTTCAGCTAACGTATCCGAAAAGAAACATTTTTCTTAGCGATTAAAAATAAGCCATTAAACCGCACAAAAAGCACAATTACAACGTAAAAACAACGTTCCGACACCTACAAGAAAATGTTGTCGTTGGGTGCCCCTGTAGAGTGCTCAGAAAGCTAGAAGAAACTGGCATACAACACGCAAAACAATAAATCAATACGCGTGGGATATTTATGTGTTGCAAGAACACCGAAGAACATCACACTACGAACAAAGGAGGAAACAAACATCGATTGATGCAAGAGATATAACCTTAGCATCTATCTAAACAAATTATTGTAGCTTCGTAAAGGACGAAAGCCTGACATGTACAGGAAATCAAACATGACCTCTGAGCCAATTTTTCTAGAAGAGTACACAGTCGAAGGCTCTACTCGAAAATCCTCCTCATAATAAAACATATATTGCGCGTTAGAAACACGCTTGAAGCAAACCTAACCTGCCAATGCAGTCGCCTTCCATCTCTGAAAGGCGTGCAGCCGCCTTCCAGGCTATTTTAAACCAAACCGAATTTTATAATAGAGAACAGAAAATGAACAAAATGAAATGTCACGAGCTGTAGTCGCCGTGTAGGCCTGTCACCTTATTATTCTCTGCAGAACTGCTAGCTTTCTTTTCCTGGAGTCCCCTTCGCTGGATATCCTTCACATTTTTCGCTTCGGGTACAACATTAGTATCGTGTTTTTCGCTGCCACGACCGGTCGAGCTCGCACTTTCGCCATTGCCTCCACGACGGCCGAAATCCAAATATTAGCCGCTATAAATGTTTCCCTGTTCTACTGCTATGGATCTCGGAAAGACCCGAATCCTCTACAGAGCGCTTCATTTCGATTCTATTCGAAAGGCTTGCATCGCGACAACACCACACAAGGAACACCACTCGAACAAGACAGACAAAGACAACTATCGATGAAAGTTTTGATCGCGCACCGCGATGTTCAAGATGACATTCATTCGCTTCCAGTTCAATCAAGTTGTTTATTAACTTCTAGTCAGCTAACAACCAGTTTCCCTCGGTTGTAAGACTAGGAACGGACGTAAAATTGTAAAGGAAAACGGACGAAGGAACCAAGAGTGGATTCCCCCATTTGGCCGCCATTTTTTTTTTTTTTTTTTTTGGTCTCAGTGGGGGGACGTCAGCGGTCAGCGGAAACAAGATAATTTCGCGGGAGATCAATTCTAAAAATAAACTGAAACGGGACAGGGTTGACTCAAGAATATAGTACGTATGGAGGCTCCGGGTAATGGGCTCCTGCTTCCGAACATTGCCGAAGATGTTCCGACGACTTCCGAACATTGCCGAAGATTTTCCGACGACTTCCGAACATTGCCGAAGATTCCCGAAGATATTCCGATTATTTCCGAAGGCTGCCGAATGTCGCGGTTCGAAGCTAAAAATCTCGGCGCCTTTTTGCCAAGATCACGTCCGCTTATCTCAAACGCGACATTTAGCGCCGTTCATTGGACTATTTAAGCGGCCGACGCCCAGCGGCCGCTTCTAGAAATGGACAGTTTTTTTTCATGTCGCTAGCCCTAGTCCTCTACACGGTTGACATGATGTTATCGCATCTCGATCTAAAATTAGCCAGTAGAGAATTTCTCTTCCACAGGCTTTCTGTAGTGTCGTGTAAGTGCGTACATGTATTTAGTTTATTACAGGAATCGCATTGAAAAAAGCAAAGACAAATGTCCCACAGCAGTGAACAGCAGTGTTGTTGCAAAATGTGCTAAATTTGGCGGTGTGACCTTTGCGCGTGAGGGGCAGTTTCCCGTTACATTGTAAACGTAGCCAGGAGACATGCAAATAAATAGCCACAAGAGAATTTCTGTTCTGTTTAATACATGCACCTCAACCAGTAAACGAACGATAAAACCCGCTCCCAAAAACATAACAGTTTTTCTTAACACAATTCCACAGCATATATGTCATTCACAATTTATTTTCACGTTGGGCGAAAACATATCTTTGCCCACGTTGAATATGATGCAATCTACATTAGCTAAAATTAACCACAAGAGAATTTCTCCGGCTTCCCGTCACGCAGGTTCGTGTGTTGACTCTTAGGATTTGGAGGGTGCACCTCAGAGTCCAGTGACCGCGGATAGTTTTCGTGTCGTGTAAGAGCTCTTTTCATGTAAAGAAACAAGCGAAATATTTAATTAAACAAGGGAAAATAACCTCAACTACTCGAGAAGAGCCACTACAGAGCAGGAAATGGAGGCCTCCGTGTCACGAAGTAACGAAACTTAATTTTATATTTCTTATATTTATATTTCTCGTCACGCATGTTCGTATGCTGACTCTCGCTCATTTTAGGGGTGCACCTCAGAGTACAGTGACCGAGGGGGAGTCGGGGGAGGAGAGAACGATTGTTGTTTCCCCCATTATTAAGGTAATCGGCCGCTTGTAAACTACTTTAGGAGTTCTTGTTTGGGTGGAAATTGAATCCAATTTTTCACGTTAATGGTTAATGAACAAGTAGTCCGGAATTGTGAGTCAGGCGTGTGAAATTCGAAATTGTCATGTATGCGTGTGATCGATGTTTTCGATCCGCAGGCGTGTGACACACGCATAATGCGTGTGAGTTGGCAGGTATACTATATAGCGTATATAAGGGAGTGCCCCCCCGGGCGGGAGGTTCGAGTTATTCAGATGGTTCGAGTTATCGGGATTCGTCGACTGTATTGGATATTTTAATTAATTCAAAATGGCGGAAAGCTCGCCATTGGTTGATTTGAAGTCACGTGACCCAGCCTTCGCCAGAAGAATAGCTATATCCTTGACTTCTGATTGGATAGTATATGCGCACGAAAGAATGTGAATTAATTAAACTGCTACGTCCCCTTGTGTCTTAAAGATGGAAAGATGGAAGAGAAACTATAATGGTTTGAACGATGGAAAAGGAAGTACACTACGAAACTATAGTACGGGGGTTCAAAATTGGACAACTGGAACAAATGCAAATCAAAACTCACTTACTGATTCATTGTATTTTTAAATTTTATTTAATTTTTTTTTAGTTACAACTCAAACGAAATGCTAAATTCTATCCTAATCAATAGCAGCTTAGTTTTCACATGTCAAAGCTTATAATACATCACGTAGCTGGCTTCATATATCACAACAACGTGTCGAGGCATAAGTATTCAAGCAGTTTGATGATGTTTCTCCGGATGTTTATGTCCTGGTGGTCTTCCATGAACGTGACTCGGCGATCTTGAGGATTTAACGCAGCAACACTTTCACTCCACACCAATCGTCTGTATTACCATGACAACCATTCAACAAGGAACGAATAGCTTGACGCCATGGCAACCATCAACCAATTCACGGTACACACGAGTAAAGCATTTTGCCTAAAGTGGAAGCCTAATATTTGTTAGTAAAATAGATTTGCTTCAAAATGTATAAGCTAAACACGTTAGAGCGATTTTATTTAAACCGTGAAACAACATCTAACAGTTTAATAGTGCTATAGACTGCAAAACAGTCTCTCTTTTTCTCGAGATATTGTGCGCGACGCGCGAATTGAGAGGCGCGAAGCGCCGATAATCAACGCGCGAGCCTCCAATCCCTCTCGTAATTTTCACGCTCGTTCCAGATACTTTTCGGGCCAGGTTTAGCCCGACTCTTGCGCTAAAATACGGACTGTTTTGCAGTTTATTAGTGCTAAATAGTCAGAACTAAACAAAAGAAAACAATGGAATAAAGTGTCTAATAGTGTAGTCACTACAATAACATCAACAAAAAAATAATTAACATTTAAGAACCGTAAGCTAAAGTAAAAAGATGAGTTTTCAAAAGCTTTTTAAAAGTTTCAAAATTTGTCTCAAGGCGCAGTCTAAGAGGTAAGCTGTTCCACAATATAGGCGAGATGCTCTGAAAACAGCGACCTCCGAAAGTCAGTTTCTTCACTCTTGGAACAACAAGAAGGTTTTTGCCATCTGCTCTAGTTCCCTTGTCACAGTGCTTTTGAAGGAGGTCGGACAAATCACAGTTAATAGAGGGAAATGGTTATGAAGCCCGGCAAACTTCAAAGGAGCAAACAAAGAGGCCAAGATTTATGTTGGAAGGCCCATGACCGTGCACATCTTTTGTTTTGCGCTCATACACTATGCCGATGAATTACGTAACCAAAACGTTTCTATTGGTTATTAATTGCTTGAACACGTAATCACCTATTGTGTTTTGTCAGGTTTTGTGCACGGTCAACCCCCAAAATAGCGAACAAAAACATATAACTTTGCCGGGCTTCATAACCATTTCCCTCTATTAACTATGGAAAAATAAAATTGATACAGTATAATTATATAATTATACTGCTATGCTTGTCTCCCTCTCTGTTTATTATTTCTTTTTGACTGTTTCTTTTTATATAGAGAGCGGTTTTCAATTGAGTGTCGTAAAACAAGTACAATGGCCAATCACAACGAACGGAAACAACAGAACGAACCATGCAGAGACCTCGATGCAAGTACACCAACTTGAGCCGCAAAAAGCGCGCGAAAATGACGCGTGTGACCATGGTTTTAGTTGGTTTTAGTTTTGCATCTGATTGGTTGAGTAGGTATCGCGAGTTTTTTTTTTAACCAATCACAGAGCGTAGTAAACCAAACCAAAGAAATTCCAGGCTACTTTCAACACTCAGTTGAAAACCGCTCAATACTAATAAATACATCGTACTTTTTCTTTTAAATCTATTTGAAAAATATGACCGAGTGGGTCTGGATTATCCCGAGATTCTCAATTAAAATATAAACTAGTTTTTTAATCAACGATGTCTTAGGCGTAACCGTCGTGGGATCTTAAACTCCCTATTATCGTTTGTTATACCGGGGACTTAGTTATATCGGGGTTCCACTTAAACTTAATTCCATCTCCTCCGCAGTGGTTCTTTAGTAATCGCTAACAATCGCGCTTTCACGATAAAGCGCGGGGAGATTGGGGAGAGCTCGCGCCTTTTTACGAATTTCCTGTGGGAGCCTGTGGTGGAAAGAGCAACCATCCACATGGCACACACAAATAGTCCCGTGCACATTATTCTTTCACTTTTGCACGTTATTGTATTATTTTTAGTACCACCTATTACCCTATCGTCTTTTTTTTAATACTGTTTTCATGTTCTAGGATCTTAAACAGAGGGCTAACCTCTGGATTTCCTTTTCAATAGTCTATCTGTGTCTTTTTAAAGAGTTTTTTGTATAAATTGTTATTATTACCCTATTTTACTATTTTCATGTTCTAGGATCCTAAACACAGGGTTAACCTCTGGATTTCCTTTTCAAGAGTCCATTTGTAGTTTTTTGTATAACTTGTTATTATTGTTATTATTACCATATTATCCTTTTTTACTATTTTTATGTTCGGGGATCCTAAACACAGGGCTAACCTCTGGATTTCCTTTTCAATAGTCTATTCGTATCTTTTTAAAGAGTTTTTTTTGTATAAATTGTTATTACGATTACGCTATTATCTTTTTTTACTATTTTTATGTTCGGGGATCCTAAAGACAGGGCTAACCTCTGGATTTCCTTTTCAAGATTTATTATTATTATTATCAAAAAAATAAATAAAGTGCTTACGATTACAATTTCCTTTTGTACTGCAGCATTACCAGCCTCAACGTAATCTTCCAAAGCACTTGTTTGCGAATCATCAATGAGGTGTTACACGTTCCACAGCAGCTGAGCATGGTTGAATAATAAATATTTTCTGGGCAGCAGCAGCAGACAGTATCCAGTATGCTAATGGCTAATAACAGGGCTGGGTCTTTGAATCCAGCGACCCAGAGACCCTGGCCCGAGTCACTAGCAATATGATCCTCTCAATTCCTCAGTGAGATTCCTCCATGTTTTGAATGGCAATCGGTGTCATACGTCGTTGGAACACCCTTCCCCCTGGCAATGTTGGATAGGAGAATAAGCGCGCACTCTTTGTCAGTGTGTTTTAGGTTTTAAAACAACGTTGGAAGGAGGGAAAGAGAAGGAAACGAGATTAAATAAAGAGTGTACCAACAATTGTTAATGATTGTAGCTGATCGTCTCGATTCCTGAATCCTGAAATTCCTCCATGTTTTGAGTGCACTGAGTAACTTGACAATATATAGGTGATGTCATTGTCCATTAATCTTTTACCAAAACTCCCAAGCAAATTCTCGAAAAGTGGCTGTGTGCGTGGACCAACACACAAATCCGTGAGTACCTTCATGTCATATCCACACAAATATAAGTCAAGTTAAACTTGTCATTCACACCAAACAAAAGGTATTCATCAAAAGATTACATCCGCCAATCTTTACTTTCAGTCTTCGTTTCAAACCAAATAACTGCTCAGTGTTCTCACCAGGCCGATTTTGCCTTGGGGAGTCCAAGGGCCCCTCTGCTGAAAAATAGGGCCCCCGAAGAAAGGTAAGGGGGACAAATTAAAGTTACTCGAAAGAGTACGACGCCATTACAAAAATCACGTGGTACGAATAACATGAGCCCGCACTCCAAATGGTATGTGGTATAATGCTGTCACATGATCCAAGATGGCGGTCAAGATTGCACACGCCACGGATGCAACGAACGTGTGATGAACAAAGGTAAAAGTCGATGGAATGCTTTAAAAATATATTTTGATGCATAGCCTGCGAGCAAGCTCTCCCAACTAGCAGGCTATTTGATGCACTGTTTTTAGTCCTTTGAACATATTTTAAGGTAAAAGGCTGGAGTATTCGCTTGTCCATTAAAACAATTGGTCAACTAAGTTCTAAAAGTGTGTTTCGATCGTAGCATCCTCGTGCGCCATTGGGGCGCATTTACTTGGATTTCTTGGCCACGGCCTGGTGAGAACACTGGGTGCTGATTAAAAAAACTGCGGAGCTTTGTACTTTATCCGAAATCTTCATGATAAGGATTCACGATTCCATCATCTCCGAGGCATTCCAGCCCCCCTAATATATTATATTAGGGGGGCCGGAATGCCTCAAAGTTATTTTAGATCATTGGCACCCCAGTACCTTCCACGACTAGCTTAATAAACAACGAATCGTCGCGAATATACCCCCTTGATCTTAGCAGGCCATGTGAACAGAACAGTGGACAGCCCGAGGCGATGTTCATCTCTGATTTCGGTCGCTGAAAACTCGAGCTGTTCGGATCTGGTCGGAAGGTCTCGGTTATGTGTGAGATTTGTTCTTGATCCACCAGCTTCATGGTGATTTTATTTTGAAAAGGCCAAGACAACAAACCATCATATTCCCCTCGCATTAACACGATAAATAGAGATAGATACTTTCCTTTCCCCATCGGTCCATCGCCGTTGAGATACGCACGAGCGCAAAGCTTGTAACCGTAGCGAGACGTGTAAAAGGGAGGGCTGTATATAGAGATTGTTTTTCCTTCAACGGATTCACGAAATCTGCGTTGGAAGTTATCAACCTTCCACAGGAACACTCCATCATGCGACGTCGTCTCCAATATTTGAAGCTTAATGTCTTGATCAGCAAGTTGAATTTCGTGCAAAGTCAAAGAGTGTTCCACACGGTCGAACCGATGATTGCTTCCAGCGAGACTCGCCATGGATGCCCGCTCGTCGTCCCGCGGGCGCATACGTGGTCCCTCCGCTGCGCCGAGCGCTGTTAGCTCGTCTGCAAGTACCGCTATTCTTTCGTCTTGAAGATTTAACCGCTGCTTCACTTCATCGCTGGCCTGTTTGTTTTCTTTGGAGTTGTTCGTTGTCTCGAGGCTCTGACGAAGTTCGTCCATGCTCCTGCGATGGGCGTCCAAGTTCTCCTCAACTCGCGCGAGTTTCACCTGGTGGGTGAAGAGCGTCTGTTTATTCAATGCCAGTGCTTCGTTTTGCAAGGCTAACCGCGCTTCGTAATTTTGATTCCTTTCTTGGGCAGCGTTCAGTTGTATCTCCAAGGTTTTCATTTGCTCTAACACTTTCTCAATGAATTTTCCCGAGAATGTTAAATGTTCTGTGGTGTGAGAACGAAGATGTTCCTCTAGGGACTCCCTACTACCACGAAAACTGCAACCCATGGAACTAAATTTACACTGTACAGGAGCTCGGGGGCATGATTGCGAGTGCTCTTCGAGGGCCTCCCTGAGAATGTCACTCTTATCACAACCGTCGGGGCATTTCACAGGGAACTTGCCGCACACTTCCAAATGCTCCCTCATTTTAACCCCAGAAAATCCACCCTGGCAGTAAGGACAATCCACAACTTTGTATAGACAATCGTTTTCGACGTGCTTTGCTAGTTGATGTCTTAACACAACCACGATGCAGCCAAGATGGACATACAGGCATTTCACTTCAGAAAAGGAGCATTCTGCATCGTGGGCTTGTAGCTGAGCTAGTTTTCCGCACCATTGACAGCCGAGAGATTTCTTTGGACAATAACATTCCAAGTCAAGGATTTCTTTCTGTGCGCATTTATCCTTGAAAATGAGATGTTTTTGTAGTGGCTCGTTGTCATCCGGGCATCTGGGATCGGTCGGCGCCTTCGTTAAAATCTCTTCCAAACATAACCAACAAAATCTGCAATGTAAGAAAACACTGACACATGTTAGTCACTGTGTGCGCCAGCGAAAGCACAGTTTTCAAAAAGCTTTCAAATCATTACAACTTATTTTTTTAGAAGTACAAGCACAGGTCACCAAAGCGCTGTATAAGAGTTTGTATGGAGCTGAAACCTCACCTGTTGTCTTAAAATTCACATTATTTACAACTTTTCAAAAGAAAAGTGACAATTATTTTCGATCGAATTTCAGCTCCATACAAACTCTTATACAGCGCTTTGGTGACCTGTGCTTGTACTTCTAAAAAAATAAAGTCTGTTACTGTGTTTTTATCGCTTCTGGGAGGCTCCTGGAAGCTGCTTTTGGCGAATTTCTACGTACGGTCGATTCCACCACTGTAGCGTACTATGATAAGAAGCGCAAACGCATCCCCTCCCGGGTAGCTTGCCGACTTACCCGGGAGGGAATGCGTTTGGTATTGAGCGACACAGAAGTCATGCGCGTCACCCCTGGTGGTTTATACTTTGGCGCTCGGCCGTTGGTTTTGATCCACTTTTTTGGAACATAGCCTCGTTCCCGTTCAATGGCCGCCGTTTCAATTTAGTAGGATTTGAAAGCGCTGGCTGGGGAAAAAAAATCGATTTTAGCGAGCATTTTAGCCTGCGTAGCTTGCGGTCTTGTTGGCGCACGAAGTAAAAAATTTGTAAGTGGCGAAGCCGCGAAAGCGCGAGAGTCTGACCTACGCTCGCGAGTCTGACCTACGCCCACGAGAGTCTGACCTACGCCCGAGAGTCTGACCTACGCCCCAGAGAGTCTGACCTACGCCCCAGAGAGTCTGACCTACGCCCCAGAGTCTGACCTACGCCCCAGAGAGTCTGACCTACGCCCGCGAGTCTGACCTACGCCCGCGAGAGTCTGACCTACGCCTGCGAGTCTGACCTACGCCTGCGAGTAGGCCTAGCCACAAGATGCCCGGCAACTTTTTGGCAACTTTTGGTATTTTGGGCAACTTTTATTATTTTGGGCAACTTTTTAATTTCGAGCAACTTCTTGTTAAAAAACGTGTTTTTCTAATATTCTGTTGTGAAAAATTATGTATTTGGCAAATTAATCACCGTAAATATGTTTTTATTAAAAATCAGTTTGCAGGTCTCACTGAAAAATAGATTATTTGATCCTATATCCATGATAAGACCATGAAATGACACTAGTCACACTACCGGACTAGTTTTCTGAGCAGGCAATCAATATTCAGTGGTCAGTGGCAAGGCAACACAAAATAGCGTCTGAATTCAAGATGGCGGTCAACTCTGACGATTCCAACAGTAGAGTAAAATAATATCTCCAGGGGACTCTCCAGGGTAGTTTTTAATAGAATTAGCAAATTTGGTTGATTTTTACATTTTAGTCTAAATTTTATTACTTAAATTTGGAGCATCTTTTAAGCAACTTTTTGAAATATGAGCAACTTTTTGGCAACTTTTGCAAAAAATGGGCAACTTTTGAGGTTATTTCCCGGCAACTTTTGAGGAAATTTGTGGCATCTTGTGGCTAGGCCTACCTGCGAGAGTCTGACCTACGCCTGCGAGAGTCTGACCTACGCCTGCGAGTCTGACCTACGCCCCAGAGAGTCTGACCTACGCCCCAGAAAGTCTGACCTACGCCCCAGAGAGTCTGACCTACGCCCGCGAGAGTCTGACCTACGCCCGCGAGAGTCTGACCTACGCCTGCGAGAGTCTGACCTACGCCCCAGAGAGTCTGACCTACGCCCCAGAAAGTCTGACCTACGCCCCAGAGTCTGACCTACGCCTCAGAGAGTCTGACCTACGCCCCAGAGTCTGACCTACGCCCGCGAGAGTCTGACCTATGCCCGCGAGAGTCTGACCTACGCCCCAGAGAGTCTGACGAACGCCCCAAACTCTCGCGGCTGTGCCGCTTGCTTTCGCGGCTTTGCTACTTACGAATTTTTTACTTCGCGTGCAAACAAGACCGCCAGCTACGCAGGCTACAAGCATTTCGAACCAGACCTTGAAAAACGGTTGGCGAAATGTTCAAATTCCTACCTTGTCCTTCAATATGGTAGAAATTCGCCCAAAGCAGCTTCCAGGAGCCTCCCAGAACCTGTTGTCTTTTGCTGTGTTTTTATCGCCGAGGTTTTAACACTTAATTCACATTATTTACAACTTTTCGAAAGAAAAGTGAAAATTATTTTCGATCGAACAAACTCTTCTACCTGTGGTAACTGGTAAGTAGACAAAGTCATGTCACGGTACTACTAAACAACAACTTTGAGAAAATTACCGCAATGATGATCGCTTTGTTATCGCGGGCTCGCTGTAAAAGAAATCTAATATGGCGGACTTGAGAAACACTACTTTTGTACTTTTCTAAGCTCGATATTTTCATTTTGCGAGGTCTAAACTTCATTTTAGTGACCAAGATAGCCATATCCACATCTGATAACATGTAAGGAATGCAATTTTTAATTATACGCCCCTTCTATCTGCATCTTGTCGGCAGAGCGCGGTGACGTAACGTCATTTCTCCAGGCGTAGTCAATCGATAAACCGATAATCGATATCAATCGATAACAATCGATAACAATCGAAGATTGATATCGATTTCCGATATCAATCGATAGAAATCGATAAAGAAAAAAAGTTGTGAGTTCGATTGATATCGATTTCCGATAGAAATCGATAACGATTAATTTATCGATTGTTATCGATTATTATCGATTGTTATCGAAAATGATTTTTGTCATTTTACAAGTTAATCATTGACACAATGTTGTCTGTATGGTTTTATTGAGTCATTCAATCATCATAGCACCAACAAAATACTATAGGAACAAAAACAATAACAGGAACAATTTGGTCTTTTTATCGATCTTCAGCGCAGTTCATAATACCGGAAGAAGAAGCTGCGGTGTGCAAAGTAGCGGCATGCAACCCTCTAGTCTCGTTATAGCAACGCCATAAAGATGAAGCAGAATAAACAACAAAATCAGTGTTTTTGTGATTTCAATTAGTCGCATTAAAAAAGAAACGTAAGAATAAATCACAGAGTAAGCAAGAAATAAAAAAATAATCCAGTAGCAGTAATCACTTTGGCTCCATAAATATCGACCAGGAACAATACATGCAAAAGCAGAAGCAGTTTTCTGTGTTTTTCGTCGTCTGACTCGTCATAAAACAAGGGTTCGAATTTTAAAATGGACATGTTCAAATCTTTTAAATCCCAGAAAACCAAGTGAACGCGTTGAACACTGCCTGGACGTATTTACTAGATACATGTCTAGATAGCCACGCCATCTTCAGTAATATGTTTGAAACAAACACTCCTTTGGATTATCGATGTTTATCGATTGTTATCGATTATTATCGATTGTGATCGATTTTTGCCAATCGATAACAATCGTTAAAAAAATTTTTCTGTGAGTTCGAATGTTATCGATTACCGATATCAATCGATAGCAATCGGCGATTGATATCGATTGATATCGAGTGTATCGATTGATTTCCGATATCGATTTCTATCGATTGACTACGCCTGGCATTTCTTCAGATAGTACCTGTATAAAGCTTACGCTTACTTTAATATATAAATAGGGCTGATGTTCAATCTAGCTGGACATATTACGCCACATCCATCCACATCCGCAATGGACAGTCGACTGTACTGATATACACACAGCTGGGAGCAGAGGAGCTAAATTTGACTTGTGCCAGTTTCGATCCAAATGCTTTATACGTACGTGACCTTTGCGAGTTTCGATCTGTTTGCTTTCATACGCGGTGTATTGCGTTACTGCGTTATTCGATCTTTTTGTTTTCGTTTTTTCGTCCCAGCGGGAATTCCTTAGGGTCACATGCACACAAGAAAGCTCGCTTGCCGGTCGTTGTCCTTCGGGCAACGACCGGAAAACCGACCGATTACCCGCTGGGACGAAAAAACGAAAACAAAAAGATCGAATAACGTAACGCAATACACCGCGTATAAAGCAAACAGATCGAAACTCGCAAAGGTCTGATGTTCAATCTAGCTGGACATATTACGCCACATCCATCCACATCCGCAATGGATCAGTCGACTGTACTGATATACATTACAAATCAATCACACTTTTTACGCTTGACCGATTTTTGACATGCCTGCGTGGGCAGTTGAAATAAAAAGTTTAAATCAACTAGAATCTACTACACTGTGGACAACTTCCAGCTCCCACCTAGTTACAGGGACGATATAGCGATGACTTTTGATGTTGAATATGTACTACTCATGGCCACATATAAAAAGAATCTAAAAACATACTACATTTCTAAAGGGACTTTGAAATTTGGGTCAATTTGTGATTACGTTGCACAAAAATACGTTTACGTTTCTTCAAATTGCTTGCACGCACGCTCACATTCAAGTTTATTTCTTTACCCAAAATCGACTCAAATATGATCTATTATTTCTTACTCGTTTTGTCGATCAACAATAGATGTTCTCCTTTATAAAACGCACATCAACGCATGGCCGTTTATAGGAAAGGCCATCTGTATGGAGTAATATCCGTATTGCTGTACGATCACCGATAAAAAACGCTTTTGAAGGCATCTCAAATGTTCTACGAGTCGTAACATCGTACAACACAACAAGCATAAAACAACTGAATGGCGGATAAAAGTTTCTACTCATCATATATCACTTCCGGACACTGTTATCGATATCACTGTATTCCCGTGAACTTACCTGTGTCCACAAGAAGACTGAGCAGGATCTCGCAATACATAACGGCAATTTATACACTTGTAACGCTCTTCTAGTTCTCCTTTGACGAATTCAATAACAGAATTAAAGAAAGCCATTATTCCCTCGATCAATGTTAGTTCTTGCTTCCAACTTCGACCGGCGCCACTTCCCGCGTACCTGACGATATCGAAAGCGATGAGAAAGGCAGATTAATTGCGGTCGACGAAGGAGAACGCATACTAATCGCGTCGTTTTTTCCGAAATCACTGTCCCGCGGGTCATTTATGATGTCCCGCGAGTATCTTTCTGGATGCCATGCGATTTCAGGGTTTGGGCGCCATCTTGGTAGGTCTGGATCACATTGCCTCGATCTCGTGCTACCGTTCGTGGCATGGTAACTCGAATTCTGTGTTGCTCACTCTGCTCACTTCGATTTTCAACTGCGTCACGGATCTTTTCGCTGTTTTTTCCCAAGGTAAGTGAAGCTGTGTTGATTTTTTAGAACTATCGATAGCAACTATGAGCCAAGATGTTTATCAGAATATCAGAAAGCTGTGTAGTGGCGTGTTTTCCAAGAAACAAACGTTGCAATTCGCCCCGAGCTGTGATGTGTCAACTCAGCTGTTTTCCATCACAGCAGATAGACCCAGATACTCTTGCCCTCGCTGAAGAATCGGCACGCTGTTGTCTACCGAAGCAAATAAAACACTAACCGAGTTATTGTACTAGATTTCAGCTTATTATTGAGCGATATGACCGTTATTTGTGGTTATAAATCGAGTTGTTTTGCTCGGCGATGGCAAATGAACATAGCAGCTCGGTTCAAAACAATTCAAACTTACCTTACTTACTATACCAAGTTGTATATATTTGTAATCTAGCCAGAATTTCAGCCGTCCATCTCCTCTGTCGATTCAGGCTATGTATAATCAAGATTAAGACCGAATCGGACCAATTCGACCGAGAGAAATTAGCGCAAGCAAATATTATTTAATATTAACTGGCAAATTCAATATTATGGGTCGTGCACACACTCCTGTTCTCAAGCTTTAAATGTAAGTAAAAATCCATAAGTAGAGGGTACATACATATATGAATGGAAATCACTTCTATCTTTCAGGCCCTGAACAATGGAACAAGTGCAAGGTGTATTTTGTATATTATCAACAAATCATACTGTTATTTCTTAATGTACTGTTATTCAAGTTGCTAAAGTTCCTGTTTTTCCAATTTGTTAGAAAGTTATTTTCAAGCAAAGTACATCTATCAAATTTTAAATATTAGAGAATGAATTATTTTCAATAAATGTCACTGTTGCAATTTGTGCCTCCATAATTTAGTGTATTCATTAGTGTTATTTATTTATCTCCCAGCCATCACTGTCAATTAGCTTTCAACCACATGAAGCAAAGCAAACAGACTGAAAGGGGGGAGCACTTGCAATTGCAGGAATATCATTCCACCATTTCAAAATTATACTTCCTTGGCACAATTCTCAATAAAAAGAATATATCAAGCCAATCATATTGCCAAAGCCAACAGATTTCATATTGATCAGCAGAAAGCAAACGTTCTAAGTTCGTTCGTGACCACTTGAGAACCATCCTCTGTTTGAAATTGGCCTGTCGAACGCACTCTCTTAATTTGTGATTACTACTAGTTAATACGTCATCAACTTAAAAATGTGCTGCGTAGGGACATTACATCAGGAGAGACTTAGGGGAATCCCCGAGTTCTCCCCGATTGAGCTGAAGGAGTCAATCGACCACAAAAACAACCTCGTCCCAGGGCCTTCTCGGTATTCAAAACGGCAGCGAGAGAAGAAGATCACGTAACCCTAAAATCTCCACAAATATACAGTTGTATCGCGATCCGCTAATAGGTTTGCTTAGCGCGCGAGGCGTCAATATATAGATGTTATTCGCCGGCCGGGAGGTCCGTATAGGGAAAAACTGTGCCCAAGGTCTCGAGTACGGCACGAGGCCGCTGCGGCCGAGGGCCGTACTCGAGACCGAGGGCACAGTTTTTCCCTATACGGACCGACCAAGGCCGGTGAATAACGTGTTTATTTTTTTCCTACTTGGTTCTGTATAAATGCTAGAAATCTTGAAATCTTGTTTTGAAAAATCTTTTTTCACGCGCGCGCGTATTATCCCAAGGTCGCTATAAAACTACCGAATAAATAAAATTTAATCCAAATAACAAGAAACTCGGATGATTAATTTTTACACCAAAATATGTAATTACAGAAAGCTATACGTGGCTGTGAAGAACAGACGATGGAGACTCAAACGGAATTTTACCACTAAAACTGAGCAGCTGAAATGAGAAGCTATTTCAAATTTAACACAAAAACCATTCAAAGTCGCAGCCGGCGGCAAATTTTTAGGACAATCTTCAATACTCTTGAAAGCATTTTTCGAGCAAAGCTGTTTCCTCAGTTTTCACCAATTTCATTTCTCATGTTAATCTAATTTTTACCATTCAATGGCAATTCATAATTTTCATTTTATGCGAAACCTTGACAAACTGTAAACTTGCTTTCAGTTTCGTTCAACGTACGGCACAACTGATTTAAGTTTTATAAGCTTACGTGCCGAGGATTATTTTCTGGACTACCGGTAATCACTAAGTTCTTTCTTGAATGAAACTTAACCGAAGGTATGTTTAGGAAAAAAGAGAAACGAAAAGCAAATGATTAAAACTAAGGAAATGAGTCTAAACACGGAGATTTATAATTCAAAAAATACAGAGCGCGAGCGGTGAAACTGATTTCCAAAAACAACAACAAACTCAAATTATGTCGGTTAAAATCAAATGAAAACTCGCCTTTTTGAAGAAATGCAAGCTCTTTAATTCCACTGCGTTGTTCTCCATTGACTTGACAACGGTAAGAGAGCAATATAATGTGAGAAACGGCAGTATAAAAAGCTTCTTCGCATCGACCTTCGTCCTTCGCACGTTGCTGAAATTAAAATGTTAGCGCATGCCTACGCTACGATTCCGCGGGTCTCCGACGGGTTCACTGGCAATTTTTCCCGCTCCCGGGACAAATTTTGGCTTGATTAATATGTTTTTGTGGGTCTTACAGTATTAAACGCATTCTGGCAGTTTTACAAAGCTAAGCAAAATTTTCTACCCGAGTAAATTGCGCAGTGGTCGGAGCGGTCCGTAACTCGGGGTCCGTACTGCAGGATACGGACCGCTGAATCGCGTGCTCTTAGCCAATCAAATTCAAGGATTTGGATACGGACCGCCTAAAAAAAAAATAAAATGTGGTATTGCCGTCTCACTTTTCTGGTCTGTGATTGGTTACAAAGTTCAAATTGACATCGCGGCACTGAATTGGGTTCCTCACGTACGCATCAAAATTCAAAAGTTTAGCTTCGATGAATCGCCGGCAATCTTGTATCTCTTGTCATTCGCTCAGTTATGGAAGGCTTTATTCGCCGGTACAACTTCCTCAATCTAAAAGTTAGCGTAAGGTGAGTAATAAAAATCATTTCTTTCTTGAAAGAGTTTGTTTACCGTTTTCAACTGCTTTCGCGATGTGCGCGCGCTAAGTTGTAAAATCACGTAAGATGTTTTTGAACAGGTTTTTTCAGTTCAAAATTGGATTATTTTTCCGTTTCATTGTCGTTTGGTACTTTAGAAATCTTCATGGGACGTAATTCTGAATCGCTTTTGTTTCCATAAGCAATTTACCGGCGAAAAAAGTCGGACTTTCTTCGAGACCAAAAATGCTTTCGCGTTCAAGTATTCGTGTACAACACGTTGCGTATAGTGGGAATTTATATTTCAATCAACAACAACTGATCTGAATTTTCCTTTTAATCTGTCCAAAAATGTTTTGAATCGCGATACAAAACTAATTGCGATTTTGAGACGGCAATACCACATTATATTGGCGGCGTTGGGAGAAAATATATTCCGTATTGGGCTCCGTCGCTTCGCGACTCCGCCCAATACGGAATATATTTTCTCCCAACTAGCCGCCAATATAATGTGGTATTGCCGTCTCAAAATCGCAATTAGTTTATAGAATTCCAATAACTCGAACCTTCAAGGGGAATCGAAAAAGGCTCGAGTTATTGAGGGTAAAATTAGTAAGTAAATGACTTGTTCAAAGGGGAATCGAAAAGGTTCGAGTTAGCGGGAGGCCCGGTGGGGGTGTGCCGCTGGGCTATAAAAACCCTTACCAGAGGTCTATAACTAGAGGTTTCCATCTAGCATTGCGCGCGGCCCATCAGATTAGGAGTTAGGCTATTTTTAGACATTTTTCGCGCGAAACCAGCAGCCAATCACGCACCATGCCTGACAAATATGGTCACTGAACGCGCTAGCTCGACAATTTTTGTTCAAGACGGTTGACAGTTAAATTTGAAAAGATGGCTAAAATTATTAAGTAAAAAACCTTGGCCCTTCTAAATCAAACAAAAGTTAATTCTACTAAATAATGCACCAAGTTTGGAACGAAATATTTAATGGGAAATTCCTGTAAATGTACAACTAATGCGACTGAAAGAGCACTAAAGGCAGCCTGAAATTAGTTTACGGGAAGATCAGATCCGAAAACCGCGGACATATAATTAATTCGTCCAAAGAATGAAAGCCTGTTTACAACACAAGTTTAAGCTTAGTCTATTCAGTATTGTTACCTTGTATTTCGAAGAGGCTTGTCAATTCCAGCTGAATTAAGTTTTTACAATCAGCACAATAAATATCCACGGCAGTTCGTCAAGCGTTCGTGACGGTCAGATCACTTCACAGTGAAATTCTCTTCGAAGACCACTCTCTTTCTTTCCATCCATGTAGATATTGAGGGTTTCCTTTGTTCTTTTACTTCAATGAACTTGATTTTCAGCTCAGTTCGTTTCAACACAATTTAGTTTAAGCTTATTAAACGAAGATTTTAAATCCGCGGAGAACACTTTTCATTCAATTTGCCAACTGGACAGCGCGCCAGTCCGCCAGAAGTTTTGCCGCCGAATTCATACAAATCATGTTTCATTTAGATTGAACTGAAAAATCACTCAGTCGATTTATAGTTTTACAAAAAGTATACCGAAGTTTGACCTAAATTTAGTGAAGTATTTAAACAATTATTACATTCTGCTGTGACGCTTTTCGCTTTTCCTTGGCCAAAGTTTATGTCTTTGCGTAGCGCTCGACGCATATCATTTTAAAGATGGTTCAACTTCAACGTGATTGGCTGCTGGTTTCGCGCGAAAAATGTCTAAAAATAGCCTAACTCCGAATCTGACGGGCCAAGGCCCAATACCAGAGATGGAAACCTCTAGTTATAGACCTCTGCCCTTACCCTGTACCAGAGCACAAAACGCTAATTTTGCGACCCTGCTCCAGACTAAATGTTGAAAAAAGATACCCTGTTCCAGAGGATTTTTAACAATTTTTTTTCTAACCCAAAAGGCTAAACTACTAAGCAGCACTGTAGCTGTAAAGTTTCTTTAATACTCCTACGCGTTTCGTTTCGTCTGACTAAGTCTAGCCAAGAGAATATGAAGGGTAAGAGAGGTAATGTCCCATACATGGGTCATTTCTATGATAATCCGTCTGATGCTATTTTTAGATCAGCTACGCGTTAGTCAATAGCCAATCAAATTAACCTATTTATGACACGTGATATATTCTCTTTTTTTCTGCGTGGATAGCCGCGCGATCGCGCGTGGAGTACACGTTTCTTTCGCAAAAACAAAATGGCGGAAGATGCGGAGATCCGTTTTGTCGATGAATCTCAGTATGGTAAAGTTGTTTCAGCCACAAAAGCAATGGGAAAACGTTCTCAAAAGAATTCTCCGACATGGCTGATATTAAAAGAACGTCACGAAGATGAACTGCTGAGTTCAACGTTAGAAAGTGACGATAGTGAACTAGACGAAGGGGAAGGAGACTGTCAGATAATATTATTTGTCCTGACTATAGCACATCTTCCGATGACGGGGAGGTAAACAAATGATAAAGATTCCTCCCATAAATGAAAGCCTAGGGCTTCCACATTTAAACTGACGGCTGACAAACCAGGTGGGAAGCGCAAAGAGTCGAGTTCAAGCCGAGAGCAACCAAAAGTAAATGATTGCTTGCTTATTACAATTTGCATTTTGACTAAGCATATAGTTTATCCACATTATGTCAATACATTCATATGTGAGCAAGCATGTACATCATCTTGAGAATTAAATAAAGCAATTTCAAAATCTTATATCCCTAAAACTTACAGGATATCAGAGTCTGTACAGTGTAAATAAATTAATTTCATTGCAGTGCTCAAGACTTGATGATTAAATTTATATCATTTCACTTGTGAACTGTTTTACTGAACACACCATTCAAAATTGTCTTTTTAAAATCTTATATATCCCTAAAACTTATCAGTCTGTACAGTATAATTTCACTTTGCAGTGCAGTGCTAAGACTGGATATTATGTTTATGATTAAATTATTATTTCATTTTAATATGTGAACAGTTCCACTGAACACACCATTCAAAATTGCCCTTTCAAAATGTTATATATATCCCTAAAAACGTACCGGATATCAGTCTGTACAGTGTAAATAAATTAATTTCAGTACAGTGTTCAAGACTGGATGTTATGTTGATGATTAACTTATATTATTTCACTTATAAACTGTTTCACTGAACACGTCACCATTCAAATTATTATTTTACTTGTGAACAGATTCACTGAATACACCATTCAAAAATTATTTTCAAAATCTTATATCCCTAAAACAGGATATCAGAATCTGTACAGTGTAAGTAAATTAATTTCATTGCAGTGCTAATACTGGATATTATGTTTATGATTGAATTATTATTTCACTTATGAACAGTTTCACTGAACACACCATTCAAAATGTTATATATATATCCCTACAAACTTACAGGATATCAGAGTATGGACAGTGTAAATAAATTAATTTAATTGCAGTGCTAAGATTGGATATTATTTTTATGATTAAAATATTATTTCATTTGTGAACAGTTTCACTGAACACACCATTCAATTTTTTTTTAAATCTTATATACAGGTTATGAAAGTATATACAATGTAAATAAATAAATTTCATTGCAGTGCTCAAGACTGGATATTATGTTTATGTTTAAATTATTATTTCACTTGTGAAATTTTCACTGAACCGACCATTCAAAATATTAAACTTACAGGATATCAGAGTCTGGAATGTATATTTATCCCTAGATTGAGGTGGATCATTGGGTCCATTATCTGTGAAATAGGCTTTAGTAATAACGTCATGATTATGCATACAAAAATAATTCCATTGGGATATTAAGACAGATAATTAAATTTTCATAATGTGACTATTAAGAGAGGATAAACAGATTAATTATCCTACAAAATGTTAATAGATATACAAATAAATGAATATCCTCAGGATCTGTCATCATGATCCATTTATAATTTGCAAAATATTTTGGACTGCAATACAAGTGGGTTGAAAACAGATTTACTATGTGACAAATTAGAGGTGGATCGAAGGAAGGTAGTCAACAAGAACAAGATGTGCATAACAGAAATAACTCTCAGGTCAGAGAGTTTATTCTTCTCTGCTTTGGCTGGATAATATTTCTCCTGAAGCAAACCAGAAATGTCCACCGGCCACACAATATCCCCACGTTTTATTAAATCTCTTCTAAGAAAATTGCAGGTATATTATTTGCTCCATAATTTATATGTCCTCATGTTGCTCTGAATACTGCTTTTCAACTGCTGACGATAATGACGTAAAGCCGGGCAGATGCCAGATGCTTCCAGATGCAACAAGTTCTGATTTCAGAGTGAATTCCCAACTGAAAACACTGAAAAATCAATCAATCGTTTGGCCAAGAAAATTATTCAAGGTCCGGTTGTCTTCGTTCGTACGCTTCCACAAAATTCAAAGCTGAGGATTTCTTCTCCAGTTTTCGCATCAACAGTGTGTGGAGTTTTTTGCTTCCTTTACTGCGGAAGTCTAGGAGATCTTTTTGGTATACTGTTCAGAAAAATAGGAGCTGTGGGCAACAATAAAAGTAAAGTTATTTAGAAGTCGTTTAATTATAGAAAGAGGTTTACTGAAAACTATAAGCTTATTAAGCTTATAAAGTCCACAAGCTTACACGGTAAGTTTATGCTATCTCGAACCTATAAAGGATCTATAAGCTTGAATTATCTTACCTTCAGTAAAAAAAATACTTCACTAGAACATTCTACGGTGGCCCACAGGGGCAATACAAATTTATCTATTCCAGTACAAATATATATATTCTAGTACAAATATATATATTCTAGCACAAATTTATCAATTCGAGTACAAATATTTATATTCTAGTACAGATTTATCTATTCCAGTACAAATGTATGTCCCAGTACAAATATATATTCCAGTACAAATATATTTATCCCAGTACAAATATATGTCCCAGTACAAATATATATTCCAGTACAAATATTTCAAATATTTCCACGCACAAGGCCCGGGGCCAAACATCCAGGGAAAAACAACATGGCTGCCACGATGTCGTGCAGCTGTGGGGCTATTAACCTCGACGTTTCCGACAACTTTTGTTCACAGTGTGGAGACTAGTCCAGTTCTGGCCCCTCTCTCTTTTGCCAGCGTTGCGTGACAGAGAGAGGGCCAGAACTGGCCTATGTGGAGACATGAACGTTTCTGAGGAAAGGCAGCTAATTGAATAATAAGAGAGGCCACGAGTATAAAACGATCGTCCATTTTCTTTCGAAACAACACAGGATTGATATGTGCGAGCAAACTTTGAAATCCCGTTTACAAGAGTATGGACTACGCCGTAGATTGCTCCACACGTTCCTGTCTCCACATTGATGACAAAAGTTGTCGGAAACGTCGAAGTTAATAGCCCCACAGCTGCACGACATCGTGGCAGCCATGTTGTTTTTCCCTGGATGTTTGTCCCCAGGCCTTGTGCGCGGAAATATTTGAAATATTTGTACTGGAATATATATTTGTACTGGGATAAATATATTTGTACTGGGATAAATATATTTGTACTGGAATATATATTTGTACTGGGATAAATATATTTGTACTGGGATAAATATATTTGTACTGGAACATATATTTGTACTGGGATAAATATATTTATACTGGGATAAATATATTTGTACTGGAATATATATTTGTACTGGAATATACATTTGTACTGGAATAGATAAATCTGTACTAGAATATAAATATTTGTACTGGAATAGATAAATTTGTGCTAGAATATATATATTTGTACTAGAATATATATATTTGTACTGGAATAGATAAATTTGTATTGCCCCTGTAGGCCACCGTAACATTCTCCTTCACAGAAACTTGTCTCTTCCTTTCTCCGTTTCGAATTTGCTTCCACAAACCGAAACGCTTCTGGAGTGTACTCCTCATTTCGCCTTCATGTAAGCACTGCACGAAACACCCACGCAACGCGCGCGAAGACAAATTATCCGAGGTGCACTGGTAACGATAATGATCTAAAAATAGCATCAGATGGATTATCATAGAAATGACCCATGTATGGGACATTACCTCTCTTACCCTTCATATTCTCTTGGTCTAGCCTATTCCAGAGTATAAATTACCGATCTTTGTGCCAACTTCTGGGAAACTGATACCCTGTTCCAGACCAAAAAATGCCTTTTGGTATACCCTGTTCCAGAGCAAAATGCTCAAAAACCATACCCTGTCCATCGGCACGTACCTATATTATACCTGCCAACTTTTCCTAAGTCGACTGCGTGTGATTTTCGTATCCATATTACCCGAATTTCCGAAAAAATTCCGACGACTTCCGAACATTGCCGAAGATGTTCCGACGACTTCCGAACATTGCCGAAGATTTTCCGACGACTTCCGAACATTGCCGAAGATTCCCGAAGATATTCCGATTATTTCCGAAGGCTGCCGAATGTCGCGGTTCGAAGCTAAAAATCTCGGCGCCTTTTTGCCAAGACCACGTCCGCTTATCTCAAACGCGACATTTAGCGCCGTTCATTGGACTATTTAAGCGGCCGACGCCCAGCGGCCGCTTCTAGAAATGGACAGTTTTTTTTCATGTCGCTAGCCCTAGTCCTCTACACGGTTGACATGATGTTATCGCATCTCGGTCTAAAATTAGCCAGTAGAGAATTTCTCTTCCACAGGCTTTCTGTAGTGTCGTGTAAGTGCGTACATGTATTTAGTTTATTACAGGAATCGCATTGAAAAAAGCAAAGACAAATGTCCCACAGCAGTGAACAGCAGTGTTGTTGCAAAATGTGCTAAATTTGGCGGTGTGACCTTTGCGCGTGAGGGGCAGTTTCCCGTTACATTGTAAACGTAGCCAGGAGACATGCAAATAAATAGCCACAAGAGAATTTCTGTTCTGTTTAATACATGCACCTCAACCAGTAAACGAACGATAAAACCCGGTCCCAAAAACATAACAGTTTTTCTTAACACAATTCCACAGCATATATGTCATTCACAATTTATTTTCACGTTGAGCGAAAACATATCTTTGCCCACGTTGAATATGATGCAATCTACATTAGCTAAAATTAACCACAAGAGAATTTCTCCCGCTTCCGGAGCATGATGCAATATATTACATCAGGCAGTCACGTTTTTCGTCACGCAGGTTCGTGTGTTGACTCTTAGGATTTGGAGGGTGCACCTCAGAGTCCAGTGACCGCGGATAGTTTTCGTGTCGTGTAAGAGCTCTTTTCATGTAAAGAAACAAGCGAAATATTTAATTAGACAAGGGAAAATAACCTCAACTACTCGAGAAGAGCCACTACAGAGCAGGAAATGGAGGCCTCCGTGTCACGAAGTAACGAAACTTAATTTTATATTTCTTATATTTATATTTCTCGTCACGCATGTTCGTATGCTGACTCTCGCTCATTTTAGGGGTGCACCTCAGAGTACAGTGACCGAGGGGGAGTCGGGGGAGGAGAGATCGATTGTTGTTTCCCCCATTATTTAGGTAATCGGCCGCTTGTAAACTACTTTAGGAGTTCTTGTTTGGGTGGAAATTGAATCCAATTTTTCACGTTAATGGTTAATGAACAAGTAGTCCGGAATTGTGAGTCAGGCGTGTGAAATTCGAAATTGTCATGTATGCGTGTGATCGATGTTTTCGATCCGCAGGCGTGTGACACACGCATAATGCGTGTGAGTTGGCAGGTATACTATATAGCGTATATAAGGGAGTGCCCCCCCGGGGCGGGCTAATTTTTTTTTTACGCCCACTTCAAGATGGCGGCCATTTACATTTTGTATTTTTTTAAGAGACTAAATATTGTTTCAGGTTTATCAACAGTTTAGAATTTGAATTTAGCCAACGTTTTACTGTTTGGGGTTAAAAAATGGTTTAAATTTTGATGTTAAGTAGCGATTTTATGATTCGTTCGTAGTAAACCGGTTAATATTGGTCAGTTTTGACGTATGTTACGGGAGCACGTTATTGCCTTAAAATAGTGTTTCGGGCAGCTAGCGGCTCGATTGTGTTGTGCTAGGGAATAAGGTTATTGTGGGTTCGAATCAATTCAATTCATAAACTATGTTCCCTTTTTTGTGGAAAAAGTCTTAACGCCGCCATCGTGCCGCCATCTTGAAGTGGGCGTAAATAAAAAAATTGCCCGGGGCGGGAGGTTCGAGTTATTCAGAGGGTTCGAGTTATCGGGATTCGACTGTATTGGATATTTTAATTAATTCAAAATGGCGGAAAGCTCGCCATTGGTTGATTTGAAGTCACGTGACCCAGCCTTTGCCAGAAGAATAGCTATATCCTTGACTTCTGATTGGATAGTATATGCGCACGAAAGAATGTGAATTAATTAAACTGCTACGTCCCCTTGTGTCTTAAAGATGGAAAGATGGAAGAGAAACTATAATGGTTTGAACGATGGAAAAGGAAGTACACTACGAAACTATAGTACGGGGGTTCAAAATTGGACAACTGGAACAAATGCAAATCAAAACTCACTTTATACTGATTCATTGTATTTTTAAATTTTATTTAATTTTTTTTAGTTACAACTCAAACGAAATGCTAAATTCTATCCAATCAATAGCAGCTTAGTTTTTACATGTCAAAGCTTATAATACATCACGTAGCTGGTTTCATATATCACAACAACGTGTCGAGGCATAAGTATTCAAACAGTTTGATGATGTTTCTCCGGATGTTTATGTCCTGGTGGTCTTCTATGAACGTGACTCAGCGATCTTGAGGATTTAACGCAGCAACACTTTCACTCCACACCAATCGTCTGTATTACCATGACAACCATTCAACAAGGAACGAATAGCTTGACGCCATGGCAACCATCAACCAATTCACGGTACACACGAGTAAAGCATTTTGCCTAAAGTGGAAGCCTAATATTTGTTAGTAAAATAGATTTGCTTCAAAATGTATAAGCTAAACACGTTAGAGCGATTTTATTTAAACCGTGAAACAACATCTAACAGTTTAATAGTGCTATAGACTGCAAAACAGTCTCTCTTTTTCTCGAGATATTGTGCGCGACGCGCGAATTGAGAGGCGCGAAGCGCCGATAATCAACGCGCGAGCCTCCAATCCCTCTCGTAATTTTCACGCTCGTTCCAGATCCTTTTCGGGCCAGGTTTAGCCCGACTCTTGCGCTAAAATACGGACTGTTTTTGCAGTTTATTAGTGCTAAATAGTCAGAACTAAACAAAAGAAAACAATGGAATAAAGTGTCCTAATAGTGTAGTCACTACAATAACATCAACAAAAAAATAATTAACATTTAAGAACCGTAAGCTAAAGTAAAAAGATGAGTTTTCAAAAGCTTTTTAAAAGTTTCAAAATTTGTCTCAAGGCGCAGTCTAAGAGGTAAGCTGTTCCACAATATAGGCGAGATGCTCTGAAAACAGCGACCTCCGAAAGTCAGTTTCTTCACTCTTGGAACAACAAGAAGGTTTTTGCCATCTGCTCTAGTTCCCTTGTCACAGTGCTTTTGAAGGAGGTCGGACAAATCACAGTTAATAGAGGGAAATGGTTATGAAGCCCGGCAAACTTCAAAGGAGCAAACAAAGAGGCCAAGATTTATGTTGGAAGGCCCATGACCGTGCACATCTTTTGTTTTGCGCTCATACACTATGCCGATGAATTACGTAACCAAAACGTTTCTATTGGTTAGTTGCTTGAACACGTAATCACCTATTGTGTTTTGTCAGGTTTTGTGCACGGTCAACCCCCAAAATAGCGAACAAAAACATATAACAAAGAACTTTGCCGGGCTTCATAACCATTTCCCTCTATTAACTATGGAAAAATAAAATTGATGCAGTATAATTATATAATTATACTGCTATGCTTGTCTCCCTTTCTGTTTATTATTTCTTTTTGACTGTTTCTTTTTATATATAGAGCGGTTTTCAATTGAGTGTCGTAAAACAAGTACAATGGCCAATCACAACGAACGGAAACAACAGAACGAACCATGGCAGAGACCTCGATGCAAGTACACCAACTTGAGCCGCAAAAAGCGCGCGAAAATGACGCGTGTGACCATGGTTTTAGTTGGTTTTAGTTTTGCATCTGATTGGTTGAAGTAGGTATCGCGAGTTTTTTTTTTAACCAATCACAGAGCGTAGTAAACCAAACCAAAGAAATTCCAGGTTACTTTCAACACTCAGTTGAAAATCGCTCAATACTAATAAATACATCGTACTTTTTCTTTTAAATCTATTTGAAAAATATGACCGAGTGGGTCTGGATTATCCCGAGATTCTCAATTAAAATATAAACTAGTTTTTTAATCAACGATGTCTTAGGCGTAACCGTCGTGGGATCTTAAACTCCCTATTACCGTTTGTTATACCGGGGACTTAGTTATATCGGGGTTCCACTTAAACTTAATTCCATCTCCTCCGCAGTGGTTCTTTAGTAATCGCTAACAATCGCGCTTTCACGATAAAGCGCGGGGAGATTGGGGAGAGCTCGCGCCTTTTTACGAATTTCCTGTGGGAGCCTGTGGTGGAAAGAGCAACCATCCACATGGCACACACAAATAGTCCCGTGCACATTATTCTTTCACTTTTGCACGTTATTGTATTATTTTTAGTACCACCTATTACCCTATCGTCTTTTTTTTAATACTGTTTTCATGTTCTAGGATCTTAAACAGAGGGCTAACCTCTGGATTTCCTTTTCAATAGTCTATCTGTGTCTTTTTAAAGAGTTTTTTGTATAAATTGTTATTATTACCCTATTTTACTATTTTCATGTTCTAGGATCCTAAACACAGGGTTAACCTCTGGATTTCCTTTTCAAGAGTCCATTTGTAGTTTTTTGTATAACTTGTTATTATTGTTATTATTACCATATTATCCTTTTTTACTATTTTTATGTTCGGGGATCCTAAACACAGGGCTAACCTCTGGATTTCCTTTTCAATGGTCTATTCGTATCTTTTTAAAGAGTTTTTTTTGTATAAATTGTTATTACGATTACGCTATTATCTTTTTTTACTATTTTTTATGTTCGGGGATCCTAAAGACAGGGCTAACCTCTGGATTTCCTTTTCATGATTCTTTGTATTTTTTTTCAAATTTTTTTTTGTATAAATTTTTATTATTATTATTATCAAAAAAATAAATAAAGTGCTTACGATTACAATTTCCTTTTGTACTGCAGCATTACCAGCCTCAACGTAATCTTCCAAAGCACTTGTTTGCGAATCATCAATGAGGTGTTACACGTTCCACAGCAGCTGAGGCATGGTTGAATAATAAATATTTTCTGGGCAGCAGCAGCAGACAGTATCCAGTATGCTAATGGCTAATAACAGGGCTGGGTCTTTGAATCCAGCGACCCAGAGACCCTGGCCCGAGTCACTAGCAATATGATCCTCTCAATTCCTCAGTGAGATTCCTCCATGTTTTGAATGGCAATCGGTGTCATACGTCGTTGGAACACCCTTCCCCCTGGCAATGTTGGATAGGAGAATAAGCGCGCACTCTTTGTCAGTGTGTTTTAGGTTTTAAAACAACGTTGGAAGGAGGGAAAGAGAAGGAAACGAGATTAAATAAAGAGTGTACCAACAATTTGTTAATGATTGTAGCTGATCGTCTCGATTCCTGAATCCTGAAATTCCTCCATGTTTTGAGTGCACTGAGTAACTTGACAATATATAGGTGACGTCATTGTCCATTAATCTTTTACCAAAAATCCCAAGCAAATTCTCGAAAAGTGGCTGTGTGCGTGGACCAACACACAAATCCGTGAGTACCTTCATGTCATATCCACACAAATATAAGTCAAGTTAAACTTGTCATTCACACCAAACAAAAGGTATTCATCAAAAGATTACATCCGCCAATCTTTACTTTCAGTCTTCGTTTCAAACCAAATAACTGCTCAGTGTTCTCACCAGGCCGATTTTGCCTTGGGGAGTCCAAGGGCCCCTCTGCTGAAAAAATAGGGGCCCCGAAGAAAGGTAAGGGGGACAAATTAAAGTTACTCGAAAGAGTACGACGCCATTACAAAAATCACGTGGTACGAATAACATGAGCCCGCACTAACTCCAAATGGTATGTGGTATAATGCTGTCACATGATCCAAGATGGCGGTCAAGATTGCACACGCCACGGATGCAACGAACGTGTGATGAACAAAGGTAAAAGTCGATGGAATGCTTTAAAAAAATATTTTGATGCATAGCCTGCGAGCAAGCTCTCCCAACTCGCAGGCTATTTGATGCACTGTTTTTAGTCCTTTGAACATATTTTAAGGTAAAAGGCTGGAGTATTCGCTTGTCCATTAAAACAATTGGTCAACTAAGTTCTAAAAGTGTGTTTCGATCGTAGCATCCTCGTGCGCCATTGGGGCGCATTTACTTGGATTTCTTGGCCACGGCCTGGTGAGAACACTGGGTGCTGATTAAAAAAACTGCGGAGCTTTGTACTTTATCCGACATCTTCATGATAAGGATTCACGATTCCATCATCTCCGAGGCATTCCGGCCCCCCTAATATATTATATTAGGGGGGCCGGAATGCCTCAAAGTTATTTTAGATCATTGGCACCCCAGTACCTTCCACGACTAGCTTAATAAACAACGAATCGTCGCGAATATACCCCCCTTGATCTTAGCAGGCCATGTGAACAGAACAGTGGACAGCCCGAGGCGATGTTCATCTCTGATTTCGGTCGCTGAAAACTCGAGCTGTTCGGATCTGGTCGGAAGGTCTCGGTTATGTGTGAGATTCGTTTCTTGATCCACCAGCTTCATGGTGATTTTATTTTGAAAGGCCAAGACAACAAACCATCATATTCTCCTCGCATTAACACGATAAATAGAGATAGATACTTTCCTTTCCCCATCGGTCCATCGCCGTTGAGATACGCACGAGCGCAAAGCTTGTAACCGTAGCGAGACGTGTAAAAGGGAGGGCTGTATATAGAGATTGTTTTTCCTTCAACGGATTCACGAAATCTGCGTTGGAAGTTATCAACCTTCCACAGGAACACTCCATCATGCGACGTCGTCTCCAATATTTGAAGCTTAATGTCTTGATCAGCAAGTTGAATTTCGTGCAAAAGTCAAAGAGTGTTCCACACGGTCGAACCGATGATTGCTTCCAGCGAGACTCGCCATGGATGCCCGCTCGTCGTCCCGCGGGCGCATACGTGGTCCCTCCGCTGCGCCGAGCGCTGTTAGCTCGTCTGCAAGTACCGCTATCCTTTCGTCTTGAAGATTTAACTGCTGCTTCACTTCATCGCTGGCCTGTTTGTTTTCTTTGGAGCTGTTCGTTGTCTCGAGGCTCTGACGAAGATCGTCCATGCTCCTGCGCTGGGCGTCCATGTTCTCTTCTACACGCGCGAGTTTGACCTGATGGGTGGACAGCGTCTGTTTATTCAATGCCAGTGCTTCGTTTTGCAAGGCTAACCGCGCTTCGTAATTTTGATTCCTTTCTTGGGCAGCGTTCAGTTGTATCTCCAAGGTTTTCATTTGCTCTAACACTTTCTCAATGAATTTTCCCGAGAAAGTTAAATGTTCTGTGGTGTGAGAATGAAGATGCTCGTCTAGGGACTCCCTACTACCACGAAAACTGCAACCCATGGAACTAAATTTACACTGTACAGGAGCTCGGGGGCATGATTGCGAATGCTCCTGGAGGGCCTCCCTGAGAATGTCACTCTTCTCACAACCGTCGGGACATTTCACAGGGAACTTGCCGCACACTTCCAATGCTCCCTCATTTTAACCCCAGAAAATCCACCCTGGCAGTAAGGACACTCTACAACTTTGTACAAACAATCGTTTTCGACGTGCTCGCTAGTTGATGTCTTAACACAACCACGGTGCAGCCAAGATGAACATACAGGCACTTCACTTCTGAAAAAGAGCATTCTGCATCGTGGGGTTGTAGCTGAGCTAGTTTTCCGCACCATTGACAGCCAAGAGATTTCTTTGGACAATAACATTCCAAGTCAAGGATTTTCTTTCTGTGCGCATTTGTCCTTGAAAATGAGATGCTTTTGTAGTGGCTCGTTGTCATCCGGGCATCTGGGATCGGGTCGGATGCTTCGTGAAAATCTCTTCCAGACATAAGCAACAAAATCTGCAATATAAAAAACACTTACACATGTTACTCACTGTGTGCGCTATTCCGCCAGCGAAAGCGAAGTTTATTATTACTTTATTTTTATTCACGAAAAAAGCGGGCGAAGCCACGCGCTCGCCCGCTCGATCCCTGAGAAAAATGAGGGACTACTCGTAGTCTACCATTCGAAGGCTGAACGTCAAGAAACAATCCGGCTGGAAAATAGGAGCTAAAGCAAGTTGCTACAATCGTCCCCAGTTCTAAGCAAAACTTGAGTAACGAGAGCAGCACACACCTGCTAAACCACTTTTTATTGGCCCAAACAAAGTTCCGTCATTTGAGGTTAATTATTTTCTTTGAAATTAAAAAAACCCAGTACGATCCGCGAACATAGGTCTATAACTAGAGGTTTCCATCTAGCACTGCGCGCGGGACATGAGATTCGCGTCTGGGCTATTTTTAGAAACCATTCCACCGTACGGAAAAAGATGGCGCTGTACATTTTACCACAATACCTTGCGAACCTAACACAGCGAAATTCGTCCCTGTACTAACAACATTTTGTATGCTAGGTTTGAAGTTTTTGAACTTTTCTGTGCGTTTTTATGAGGCGTTTTCGTGCGCTAAGAATTATGGGTAAATGTACCAGTCGCCATCTTTTTCCGTACGGTGGATTTTAATACGCAGGAACTACCTCGTCCCCAGGGCCATCTCCGCTTTCAAAATGGCAGGTGGGCGCGAAGAAGACCCTGGCGAAGAGCAGGTCACGTGACCACAAAATTAGCCAATCGCGAGCCCGCCGCCATTTTGAAACAATCAAAACCCTCCAATATTTTTGGAGACACGTGACCTGCTCTTCGCCAGGGTCTTCTTCGCTTACTTCTTCGCGCCCACCCGCCATCTTGAAAGCGGAGAAGACTCTGGGGACGAGGTTGACGCAGGAAGAATGTTGCGTAGGATAAATAATGGCGACGATGTCGCGGTATTTAAATATGGTGTAGCTGAAGTCAGGAGTTGACATTGTTCAAATGTGTAGAAGAAGTTTGACACTATACTGACTCTTTTTTGTTGTAGGGGTAAAGACATTTCGGCTAATTCTTAAGGCGGGATTCTACCTGAATGCCATTTTTCCGCCACTTACATGGGTTTAATGGAAATATCTCGTTCGCGTTTCAAGCAATCCAAAAACTCTCCACTCATCCCATGAATCTATGTTATGGGGTGTTTTGTAAATTTTTGGGTGATTTTGGGGTATTTTGGGGAGGAAATAGTTTTTCTCAAAGGAGTTGTAAAATTTAGGGAAATAAGAAATATTGAAGATTTAATGTAGTTTTAAAATTAGAATTTGAAGTTAAAAATTAGTAGATTGACAATTGACGACAGTTGATAACCACGCAAGAGCACCCGCGTGGGTATCAACTGTCTGTTGGTGTTCTAAATTTTTTTTCTTCCCTTCTATCCCTTCTTTAAACTTTTTAAAATTTCATTGAAATTCAGGTAGAATCCCCCTTAAAGGGAACCTCGGCTGAAAAACAGTTTTGCTCCAAATCATAAGTTGGTGTTTGTGTAAAACTGGTTTATGGGTTTGAAGCAGAAGCTTATCACCTAGAAGCGTGTAAGGGACTGTGCAATAATTATCAGGAGGGGGGGGGTTGGAAAATGGGCTTCATGTAGCCAAATATTAGGTAATACCCCCCCTCCTAAAGGAGTGAATTTAGTTATTGCCCCCCCTCTAATCAGTCAGAAATTATGTACGACCCCCCCCCCCCCCTCACAGTATACACACACCTTTATACAAGTACGCTGCTACATTTTCTCTACACGCACTAGTGTGGATTAAAATCTTATAACAGAAAGAAGAGCTCCTACTGCATGTTTAATTGTTGGACATCTGGAACAAACATCACCTCCGTAGCAATGTTCAACAGAACAATAGCAGAAGGAAAAGGGCATGTGTGTTATTTTCAGGTCCGGTGAAGGCTTCCTCGGCCCGAAGGGCCGGAAAATTTTTCGGCCCCCACCTTATAAATAGGTATGGATTCGCCAATGTAATATGTACTTTAAATAAAATGTTAAGCCCCCCCTCTTGAGTGACTTATTTTACCTAGAGCCCCCCCCTCTCCTTGCTTTGATTTTACTTTATGCCCCCCCCTCTGGTTTTCCAACCCCCCCCCCTCCTGGTAATTATTGCACAGTCCCTAACTTCTCTTTATATGTTTGGGACAATGCGTGGGTTTTTTCCCGACCAATCAGAATCGCTGAATCAATTTTGCCCTTATATGGAAACTAGGATTTGCGCGCTCCTCGCGGCTCCTCGCGAGAACTACATCTGTAATGGCGGTTTCGCGAGGAAACGTTTCGCCCGAAGAAAATATTATGACCGTGATTTGTAATGCTGGGAAAGCGCTAAGTGTCGAAGTATTATTTGCAAGAGTTCCCGGTGAGTTGACAGAAACCTTGAAGATCTATTTCGACTTGTCCCAATGAGTTTGAATCGGTGAAATGCATGGAAAGTGACAATTTTTTCGATTTATTTAAGCTTAAAAGTTCTCTCGGGATACTCTAAATACGCTGTGCTTCAGGATTTCTTTGATTTTATATTTTTGGAAAGAAAAAGACCCGCATGTGGTACGAGTTGAGGAGCTAGCCAGCTAGCCGGGATATGTGAGATACAGTAGAGGAAATGCCATCGCCGGGTAAGGATCTTGTGTTATGTTTTTGATCGCTGTCAACAGTTGTTGATTTCAAAGAACCGCAAGTAAATCTTTTTGGCAGATTTTTTGAGTAAGAGGACATTATTACAGTCAAAATAACGGCAGTATCAATCGAGGAAACAAGAAAACTACTCCTTTATCCGAAAATTATGAGTATTTTTTTTGTTTTGGTGTTTACTTAGCGTGTTTGTCGATTGAAATAGCGTGCGGTAATTGTGGTTGTTTTCAAGTTCTCTTGTAGATTTTTTCTGACAAAGATAATTTTAAAACTTACAGTCAAAGTAGCGATTGTATCTCTTTAACAAAATAGAAAGCTATTCAGTTACCTAAAAATGTGGAGTATTTCACTGCAAACGAATTTGTAAAAAGGTGTCGTTGTGTTTTTAACGAGTTCTAGATCGATCTAACGCGCGGATGATAATTATTATTGTTGTTTACAAGTTTGGTTTATATATAAAGAGCAAGGTTTGAGAGCCGACAACCTCTTTAAGCTTGAAATGGGTTGTTTAACCTGTCTAGTTAGTGTACAACTGAATTGTATAAGTAGATGATTCATTTATTTCACGAGCTTGTAGCTGAGGATTTGTGTTCGCAAAGCTTTCTTTCGCTGTCAAACTGAGTTGTAATATTAATTTCAAACAACCACTTCCAACTGAGTAGCTTTAAGACTTTTCCCAACAAGAAAACAACCGTTATTTCGATCAAACTATCGACAGTATCGCTTCAGAAAAACCAGATAGCTTTCCTTATCCAAAAATGTGGGTTTTTTTTCTCGTGGGTAACGTTTGTACAATGTTTTTGTGCTAAGTTTTTGAGAGATTGTTGTCGATCACGCGGGGAAGAAATTGCATTTTTCATGCATTTGCCGTTGCGCTTTGAGAGCAGTTCTTCAGACCCGAAAACCACCTTTAACACTTTAAAAAGTTGATTTAACCTATACTAATATTAACGTTTTACTGATTTGTCTTTTATTTAGCCGTATTTAGTGAGCTTGTCGCTTTAAATTTGTCTTGCGGCAAGCGAATTTTTCCACTCGTAATTTTTCGAAATTTTGTGGCTAGAAAATATCGTATCATGAAGTTGTAGTACACAATAAAACACTTGCTTTTTAAACTGTGGTGTTGATGTTTGATTCTTTTTGCTAGAAAAGATATGTAATGAGTGTGTATACTTTATTAAAGGTGGCTGATTCTCAGAATTGCAGACAAGATTCCCGGAAAATCGACTACGCAGTACGCACTTTTACGCGCCTCGACGAATAAAAATATTCCCGGAAAAAATCCCGCGCGCGAACACGCGCGCGCGCGTTAAACTGCATCTGCCATTCCATATAAGGAAGTTAATAATAATAATAATAATAAAAGCATTAATTTTGATTGGTCGGGGAAAAAACCCACGCATTGAATCGAACCTATACGCTTCTTCGTGATTAGTTTCTGGTTTGAAGTCGATAATTCTTTTTAAACTGGTTTGAATACTAGGCGATTTGTTTCTGCTTTTTCTACTTTCAAATTTCCCGCGTGCCGCCATGTTTGTTTTCGCAAAGTTTGATGGGAGATTATGACGTCATTGCGTGGTCGTGCGTTGCATTTTGGCTTTCAGTTTGGACTCTATCATGTCGTTGTTGTGTTAAGTGTTCTACGTAGTATCAGCCTTGCTTACTTTATTTGTATTTCTTTTTTGGCAGATTAAATCTTTCACAGATCCTACGTAGACATTTTTTTCACAGTTTTCACAGGCCGTGTCACTTTAATTAACTTTTAGTTTTCAATACGTGTGTGAAATTAGAGACATGTACGTGCATCTAATGCGCATTCCGTCTCAATAACCGCGAAATCTTCTTCCGTAGACTCCAAATTAAAGTCTCTGACCACGCAATGACGTCATAAAATTACCATAATGAAACATGGCGGCGCGCGGGATATTTAAACGGAAAACCGAACACTTCGCATTCGAACCAGTTACGGAAATATCGACTTAAAACCCCAAACCATTAACCATTAAGTATACGTTGGAGCTAAAACTGTTTTTCAGCCGAGATTACCTGCCTTCATCAGTTTAACGACAACTGATTGTTGTTACGCTTGATTTGAAAACGCAGTGCTAGGTTTTATGCGCGTGACCAAAAAACAATGTTGTTATACGTGATTTGAAAACCGCAGTACGAGACTTCTGCGCGTGCTAAAACATTTGTAGACCTCCGGGATCATTGTGTCATCGTTTCCAGCGTTTGGATCCCTCTCAGACATCCAGGCCTCGAAGTATGCTGGCGTATAGTATACTTTAGGCCCCGTATCGTTTTGTGTACGCGGTTACGCCTTCCGTTAAACACGACGACGAAGTGTAACCGTGTCCTTTTGAAGAAGCTATCCAAAGTGGAGCGTTTGTGGCTCCATAGAGCTGTGCGAGCTCGCGCGCGCGCCGAGGCTTTATGTAAAAGTCCGATCAAATGGTCACAACATTTGTCACAACATTTGTTGTGAGCCGATGTTGAGACCGTTTGACCACCCCTCACAACAATGTTGTGACAACATTTCTTTTGTTCTTGACATGTTGAGAGGTTGTTGTGGCCGTTTGACCGGGCATGGTCACAACACGTCACAACAAATGTTGTGAGAATGTTGTGACCGTTTGATCGGGCGAGCTGACGTGATCGTGCTCAAGCAAAAAATGTGATCAAGTTAATAATAATAATAATAATAAAATAAAAGTATTTATTTATACACGATAGGATTAAAGCAGCGCGGCCCGAATTTTTGCAGCTATGTCAAGCATTTCAAAGAAAACAGTAATTCATAACTTATTTTTAACAACAGTTGAATGTCTTCAACGATGGCCAAAGTAGCTGGCTTTGCGTAGCGCGGGCATTAAAAATGGTTTAATGTGATTGGCTACTGGTTCATGGAAAATGATCTAGAAATAGCCTTGATGCAGATTTGATGGAAAATATTGTAGCAGATCAAATTTGAGATAAAACTGGCAATGTATTCATAACTCGCATTGTCGAGGCAATAGAGAGATTAAGCACAATATTCAACGCCAAAAGTCTGCTTGAGGTCAATAGACCTTTCTCCAAAATGGCCGCCGCAAATTCAAAATGATTAAAATTAAATTGAGCGGAAAATCGCGTACACCCCCAGTCATACAAACGTCTCTAAATTTCCCGTTTTCAACTTCCGTTTTCTCAACTCAGGTAGAACCTAACCTAACGAAACTTTGTACGATTACCAAACAAGAGGTGGTCTTTCAGGTGCTGGTAGCTCAGCTTAATATGAATTTTCGGCGGCCATTTTGGAGAAAGTAGGATGTGTAATACTAAAACCAGGAACTAGAAACCAGGAAGGGGAACAGGGCTAATCCCAACTACATGCAACCCTAAACCCTAACCAAACGCTAACCCTAACCTTAATCAGTAACCCATTAGGATTCACCCCGTTCCCCGGTCCCATGTTCCCGATTTTCCATTTCCGGTTTTAGTCGGCGGGGGAAGAGAGACCCTGGGAACGAGATTGGGTTTTGTACTTTTCTAATCGTTAAATTCGTCAGAAAAATCGAAAATAATTCACACGTTCGCGATAAACTGCTCACTTTAACGAAGAAAAGGCAGACGGCAAAAGCAGGATTTTTGCCGTTTACGGGAAAAATAAACGTGATGCGTTATTATTCTCTCTAAACACGGATGACGTCACGGCGGCATAATGGTGCTCTCTTGGGAGCCCCAAATATGGCCGCCATTTAAAATTTGGCTGGTGACGCAAAAGAATGATCCACTGCGTTATGCACGTTTTGCCTATTTTTGGCTATGAGTAGTGCACAGAAATTTGAGCGCTTGAGTTCAACCTGGTTCAACTGACGCGATTTTGCAACGTTGCAGGCTTTTTTAAAAATACGTACACGCTCATTTTCAAGTTCAATCAGGGATCGTTATTCAAATATTATCTATGCGAAATGATGTTAATTCAGGCTAGCACATTCCATAATAAACTCGATGAAGGTGGAAGTTTTGCCTTTGGTACTGTGGTCTTCAAATAGTCGTAAGCTTACATAAAAATTGTGTCTTTTAATTATATTTGGTGGCCGTTTTTATTCAAATAGGGATTTGAAGTCATCCATAAGACCACCGATACAAATTAGAAAGCGCTTTCATATCTCATATCTTCTACTACTACTACTACTACTGGTCGTACATCGCATAATTGAATGTTTAAAGTGACTACAACAACTTTCTGCTGATGATACTACGTATGTTTATACTTCCGCTTTATATAATGCTGGATTCCATCTTGCCACTTTTATATAGTCACTAACCTGTGTCCGCATGAAGATTGAGCAGGATCTCGTAACACATAACGACAACTTATACACTTGTAACGCTCTTCTAGTTTTCCTTTGACGAATTCAGTAACGAAACGATCGGACAAAGCCATATTTCTCAATCGACGGGCGGGCTCCAAACTCAAGCAACTTCCAGGTTCGCTGTGCTGAATCGAAAATGAAAGTTGCTTCGGCAAGCGCTTCTTTCAGAGGTATTCGGGGATTCCCCTTACGTCACACGATCACGTGATTTCCGAGAAAAAAGCATGACAGGGCCACACGCGCGAGCCAAAAAATCACAAGACTGACTGAGACAGCTATAGCGCTGAAATACAGATAAGAGCCGCATCGATCTAATTGTTTTAGTAAAAATCACAACAATTGTCTAGTATTAATCTTCTTCCGAAACTTCGGAGAAACGAGAAGAAACCTCAATTTTGTAGACGACCTCCAGCTACTGCACACTAATGGCTGATAGTATACGGTCTATACGAGTAGCTCAGCCAATCAGATTGTCTCATTTGCATTAGTATACTAGTAGATTTTTACTAACAATAAATAATTTATTGTTAGATCGATGCGGCTCTACACTGTAACAATTATTGTTTCAGTGTGTTATAAATTTTGTCCCATCTGAATTCAAAGTTCCAGTGTTGAAAAAAACAGAAAAAAGTTCTAGAAAAGCACGCCAAAAGCTTGGCCTGAAGGCTATAGGAACAATTTCAGGAGTTTGTAGGGTTAGCCGGATTATGCTCGTAAAATTGAGGATTATGCTTTTGGGCATCACCCTTGAAAACGGAGCATTGTGCTCCAAATTATGCTCGGATGGTTGCATTATGCTCCAAATTATGCCCGGTTATTAACTTTCACAATTTTTCCCTTAAAAAAAAGTTCCCACCTCCCGCATGGTATAATGAGGTAACCAGGCCTCCAACTATGTAAATATGTACTGGAAACGAGTCTAGATAGATATTGATAGATAGTGATTTCCCCAGATTTTAATCCAAAGGCTTTCTAAACTGGAACATAACACTATTATGCTGCAAAATATCATCATTATGCCAGCATTATGCCCAATGCTCTAGATATAGCATTATGCCTGAAATTATGCCGGCATAATCCGGCTAACCTTAGAAGCTTGTAAACAATAGCAACACACACTCTGCAGGATCCGGGGCTGTTGGGTATTCAATATTTCAAAGCAGTAATGTTTGAAATATGGTAAGCCCATTGTGCATTTGGCAGACATGCTGGCCTAATGGTTTGTGTGCTGGACTCTGGATCGAGTGGTCTGGCCCGGGTCATTGTGTTGTGTTCTTTAGACTTCAAAACAGTCGTATTTTTTGCGTTGGTCATGCTTTCGATTTAGAGAAAAAATGACTGTTTTGCAGTCTATGTGTTCTTGGGCAAGACACTTTACTCTCACAGGGAGTATAAAATGGGTACGGGGGGTATTCAACAAAGTTTTATATAGGGAGGCTCTGCCCCAAGGTCCAAACCCTTACCCTTTTATATACCATTTTTGACAGAAAGGGTAACCCTTTCATATACCTTCCACAGAAAATGGTACCCTTTACATACATACATACCTTATTATAAAATATCACACTGAATCCAACATTTTGACAAGCACATGGCATACAAACTTGTATATCCGAGTTTAACCTGCGATCAGGCATTTTTTGGTTAATCCGAATTTGGGTGTTAAAACCGTGTTATTGCTCAGCGGTAAAATGCAAAACAAGATGGCGGAGAATACGAATGTTCATGTATGAATAATTAACAAAATGAATTGGTAAAATTTCTAGATTATAATTTTTCAGGCCTTTTAACGACAGTTACATGTAATATCTTCAAGGGGTTGGCAGCTTAAAATATGGTCATCCAATGGGCAACCATGTTCTGTGATTTGGTCGTCAGTGATTCTGGTCGTCTCTGACGACTGGACAACCATAAATTTTGCACCGTTCCTGATTACCACAAGTGAAGAGGCTTTTCGTTGAGGCTTAGCAATCTCAGAGAGCCCCCAATGTGGACAATGAACATATTGACATACCAGGAATTTATAAGTCACTCGCGTAATTTATTATCTTACGCAACAATCTTTGTTAGTGTAGCATGCGCAAGCTGTGATCCATTAGATACTGTAAGCCATTACTTCTTTGTCATTTCAAACCAATGATGCCAAAGATTTTCGTCTTTATCAAGTTTTTATAAATGTTTTACATAATGTTTAACCTAAGTCAATGTAATTTTGTTTCAGGGTCTGTTTAGTGAGAGTACATTAATTTTAATATTATTGTAACACTGATAATAGTATGATAGCATTATTAAGAAATAGAAAATGGAGCACATGCTTAAATAACTAAATAAAGTTATTATTATTATTATTATTATTACAAGTGGAACCGGAATAAAAGCAATATATAATTTAATTGTCATAATGGAAAAATGGTAAATATGATACCACCTACTGCCCTTAATTTTAGTTTTAGTGGGGTTTAGAAATTGCGAAAATCATGCAAATTTGTTAGTAAAATATCGGCCCTCAGTCTTTTCTGTATGGACCTAGTTGCACTCGATCTGTACTGTCAAGATTCTCCCAGTATGGCTCTCGCGCTTGGTTAATAATAAGATATATGTATTATATTATCATAGATACAAGACCAATTGACAGTGTTCTTTGTATAGCACAAACCAACAAATGCACCCTCAGACAACAACCCTGAGTTTAAATTGTGCATATCAAAAACTCCAGTAATGCAATTTGTAAAATTCATAGTCAGAGCAATATGTAAATAGCTCAGAATAGTGGATTCAAAAGCCTCATATGAAGGTAAATGAGAGCTTACATGTACAGTTTATATCAATGAACCAATGGTTCACATGAAGCTACTCGGAAACTTACATGTGCCTAATATTATTCAGTATCAGTGAATATGAATTATGGTGATGTCAAAAATTCCTGGAACAAAAAATATACTGAAGAACACCAGTGAAAGTCACTCAAATGTTAAACTCTGAAAATATGGTAGCAGTATTAGAAGGAACAGTAACCCGACACTGTTAAATTATCATGTTGTGACTAATATGTATTTTTTACATTACAAATTTTTTTTGTTTTCTTTTCTCTTGAATTTAATGTCATTAGCTAGCACTGTCATTAAGTACCATGCTCTAAAACAAAATAAAGACGAAAGGAAATAAATATCAAACAAAAATAAATTTAAACCAAAATTAATTAATGTACATGATTTGAAAAATAAATTTGGAATGGTCTGAATTTTAACAGGCCATGAATTGACATAAGAGTCAGACTGGTTTGAATCAGACCAAAAGTATATGTATTTTCCAACAAAGGCTTGACTTTTCATACCATGCTCAATTACACATGCATGTACATGTATATTTATTAAAGGGGCAAAATACACTAACAGCATGTGCTAACATTTTAAACATTCAATATTAAAATCACACTGTTTAGGATCAGATTCAATGAAATCTAAATACAGCAGACAACCACCACATTTCAAAAATCTTTCTTCAAATATTTAATTGGTCCTTTTTTTTTCTGGCCACAATTTTTTTTAGTGTCATGATTAACTGCAACACCATCAATCAAGTGTCACCCACTGAATTAGTAAAACAAACAATTTTATATATTATATAGATTATAAATTATTTCAAACCAATATCAATTTAATTTATTCTCCTGACATCACAAGTGCTGCCTGATATTACAATGGTTTTGAAGTACAAATCTGAAGAGAAAACAAAGCAGAGAATGTAATTAAACATCAGGTCAGCTGGAGGAGAGAGGGCTTAAGTGGTCGACCAGTATACTGGTACCCAGTATTAACCCACCTCAGAAGAGAACATATAATTAATTATTATGCTCTAGATCAAGGATAATTAATGAAAGGGATTTTCAACTTTTAAATAGATATCTATTTACTATGCTTTATTCTTTTATATACACCTAAAAAGGTTTGAGACGCAACTCCCTTCCCCCCAAAAGAAGCCCACCAAAAAAAAAACTTTTGAACAAATAACAGATATTTAGCCCACGTACAGCTTATATAATATATATTATTATACGGCATAGCATTTTGGAGTGCGGATACGCACAAAGACGAGCGCAGATATGAGACCGTATTACATGGGTCTCAGTCCCCCTGACCGCGCGCTACGGAAAACACTGTTGAAAGCCTATATTTTAGGAAAGATATTATGTCGTATAATAAACAATTTATTCAGCGGAAAGTTGTGTAATACAGCTGGGCATTTTTACTCGTCAGTGTTTATTTTTTCTCGCCTAAAGACTCGAAAAAATAAAAACTGACTCGTAAAAATACCCAGCCATATTACACAACTTTCCGCTGAATAACCTCTATATAACTTTACAGTACACTCCCCTAAATGATGAATATAGCTCTGAAGACTTCAAAGTGAATTTTATGGGTGTATGTAAAACCAAAAAGACTCCCGAAACACCCCAGAACACTCCGAAAACACCCAAAAATTACAAATACGAAAAAAGGAAATGAAAATAAATAAGATATTATATGGCTGAAGTGGTCCAAAAGGGGAAATGGAACATGGTCAGTGGTCTGAAATTTGCATTTAGTATATTTTTGGTGGCGGAAGATGCAGTGGCCTAATGGAGTAATGGTTAGCATGCTGGACTCAGGACTGAGTGGTCTGGGTTTGAGCCCTGGCTGGGGTCAATGTGTTGTGTTCTTGGGAAAGATACTTTACTCTCAGTGCCTCTCTCCACCCAGGAGTATAAATGAGTACCGGCGACAAAATGCCCCAGGGTGGACTAACTTGCGATGGACTATCATCCCAACCAAGGGGGTTAAGGAATACTCCTAGTTGCTTCATGCTACAGAAACTGGATTAAGGCTCCGGCTCCGGCAGTTGTGGGCCACTACGCTCATGAAGACTTTACCTTTTTATATGTTTGGTGTTCCTGGGTGTTCCGGGGGTGTTGACCAGGGTCACTGTTCTTGGTTTAACATACACCCAAATTTTAATCAATACTCAGTGTTAATGAAATAATAAAATTGCATGCGTTTAAACACGGAGCGAGCCTATCAGTCGAGGCTGTGGAGTTCAGCCTGCCAATCACAATGGTCTCATTTGATTGGTTAATTCACCCAGGTCTAATTATGTGCAATTATTCAGTATTGTCCAAGTTGTTTGCACAATCACAAAGCTTGTAATTCTGAATAATTTTGCAAATCCTATCAAAGTCATCTTCACGAGACTCGTTCAAGTTCTCGACAAACTCAGATAAATGGAAACAGGTGGCTCTTTGATCGCAGGCTTGAGCTTTGTAACAATTTTAGCTAGCCGCAAAATTTGGACTGTACTGTACATGTCGAAATGGGCGAAGGGAATTCATTGTTTGCATTCAGTTCCTCCTAACAGTGAATAGATATATTTGTTTTGCACTCAATATTTATTATTATAGCTTGTTGTGTTTGACATAAATCAATTAGTTGTTTGGATAAACCAACCCCAACTTTTCTCGACCGTTGTTGTGCGACGTTTCAGCTTTCCCCACATGCCATTAATGATAAAAATAGCCAACAAAGTGCTTCAGACGGGGCATGTCCTTTCCTTTTATAGGCTCGCTCCGTGTTTAAAAGATATACGGTATCCCTTCAATTTATGCTCTTCACTCTCACCTGTAAAATCCACTGTCTACTGACTACAATCAATATGTTTATTATAAGACCATGACCTCCATCTATGAAAAAGATGAAACAGAAAACAAATTATAAATACTACATTGCAGGGCTGCAAATAACAGTCGGTCATCGGACAATGACCGACCAAAATTTGCTTATGTCCGATGCAATCCAAACTGTGGCCGGACACAATGTCCGGATAATTTTTTTTGCCTTCCAACGTAAACGCCAACAGGTTTTATTCTAAATGCAAACTACATGTAGTTTACTCTTCGATGACAACGCGTTAAATTAGCAGGTTCGCTTATCAAGCAATACTGTAATATGATGTCCGACCTCATTTTTGTTTTGTCCGACCAAAATTTTTCTTAGTCGGACACATGTCCTTTCAAGAAAAAAAAATTGTGCATAGGAAATTCCTTAGTACTCCTATCATCCTGAGTCTCCTACGCAGCCGTTATTTGTGTCGTCACGCAGCGCTTCTCCCCACTAACGGCTGCTCTAACCTGGACCACATTCCTTTCCTTTTGGCCGCAGCAACTTTGACACCTATCGGCAAAAACGTGACTGTTACCGTTTGCCGAAAATCTTTTTCAACATTATTTTTTAATATCATTCATTTATCTTCAGTTAAACCATGTTTTATTTTGATGTTTGGTGTGCGTCAAATTTAAAAGGCGGCATACTGGCGTTCGCTTGACGTTTCCGACGCTAAGGTCACGATAAGACACAATCTATTATTGGTGTATTGGCGCGAGCAAGTTCCGAAAAATGGCACTGCAAGACAGCAACTGTGATTGGCTTAAATCGGGAAAGGAATGTGATTCGGATTTGAGCAGCCGTTAGTGGGGAGAAGAGTTGGGTGACGACACAAATAACGGCTGCGTAGGAGACTACTGTCATCCCAGTTCATCTAAATATACCTGATTAAATAGACAGCTAGATTTTGACTTTCATTTTACTGAAAACAATTTTCAGTTGATAACAAAATAAACTTAAGTTAAACTTAATTATTGCCAATTATTTTTTATAATATTATGCACTGCACCATAGCGTCTGTATTTATATTGTTTGTGATCAGAAAACTGAAGTTGTGTGACGCGTGACAAAAAGTGAAAAGTACAATGTTTACAAACGCTTTACTCTTCTGACTGGCGTTAAAACCTCGAATTGTAATATATATAGTCTATTTTAATACACAACAGCTCTTCTGTCCAAAATTTAAATTAAAACTAGGGGTACCATATTGGAAGTGAAGTGCTGCCACATTTGTAATTTCATTATCATCGTTGGTTTTATAAAACAATGTCACGCAAGATCCTTTCGTGCATTTGCGTCTCAAAATAACCTTATACTAACAAAGCGCAAAACCAACATCTGGTAGTGACCGACACATTTGTTACAATGTCACAGCCAGATTTAGGACACTACTTCCAAATATTTAATTTTCGAGGAAATTTAAGTAAACCAATTGTGAACACAATGCAACGTGTCCAAATATTTAATTGTCGATGTGATTGAAGTAAACCAATTTACCGGCGGTCAAGTCCGTCTGCGATGCAAGCTAGGCATGCGTGAAATCGTAGAAAAAAGGAGCACGCGACTCGGATCTCACAAAGGTCAGTTCATATGTTCGCTTGAAACATAACAGGGCGGCTTGGTAATAAAACAATGTCACGCAAGATCCTTTCGTGCAAGAGCGTGTGCAACAGCGTCTCAAAACAGCCGAAATCGGCAACAATCAAGCATCAGAGCGTCTCAAAACAGCGTCTCCTCGAGCGCGCAAAAGAAATCCCGAAAACAACAATCGTCTCTTCTCGTGCAAATTCGAGCGTGCAATAGTCGTCACAAATCAGACTTTTCACGCGGAGGGGCCTGGGTACTGCTAACAAACATCTTACCGGCAGAGGGAAATCCTGAAATCGGAACTCAGGACAGAAATAGGAGGCTGCCCTCTGCGGGCAGCAACAAACCGCAAAATATTTTTCATAAAAATTGAAGGGCCACAATTTTTTGTAATGATTTATAGCAAGCAAACATTATATTTAAATGTTGCTCAGCACACAGATTTGACAGCATAGAAACATAAAATCGCCGGCCTTCATTCAAACGCAGCAATTCCATTTACATCGTATCGAAAAGAGAAGAGATAACAACTCACTAGGCACCTTTCCAGTATTTCAGTAAAAGCTGGAAGATTTCGTACTATTTTAGCCTAAAGAAAAGCTTGTGAAAATCGTTTGTTTGTTTATTGAGCTCAGCTTTGGGACTGGGAATTTTAATTCAAAGATGCACAATGTGCAGTGACGATTTATATTATTATACTTCGCAAGCAATACTGACACTATTAGAAACATAAAATCGCCTAGATTCAAATGGAGAAATTCAATTTCCCTCTGTACATTTTAATTTCCTAGGACGAGAAACATGGCAAGCGAAATATCGTATCGAAAAGTGAAGAGAAAAACATATAATAATTCACTAGTATTTCAGCGCAGTCGGAAAGCCGTTTATAGATTTCGTACTATAAGCAATGTTTGGAATGAAGGTAAGCCAGCAATTTTCAAAGTAAAAATACGCCAAACAGGCGTGTTTTCCATATTTTCACTTACCGAGCTCAGCTTAATTTCGTACTGGGATTCCTGCTCGTTCTTTCTCAAGTTCCTTCTTGTTTCACGTTTCGTTTCTAAACTGAAACAATGCAAAACAGTCGTGAAGTTAACGATTAAATACGTAAACAAAGGTGCAAAACTTTCTACCTGCCTAGCAGCAGAAAATTTAAATAAGCTCAAGCTTATAAACCGAATTGAACGGAAAATTAACCTTACCGCTAGCGTCGCTAAGCTATTATACGCTCGCCTGCCAAATATAAAATAAAACTCAAGAACACTTAGCTTTCTTTTGGCCAACAGTCGACTACTTGAATCTGCACTTTGTCTGCTACCCGAAGGACTTTCTTCGCTCTTAAGCAGCAATAAGATGCTAGAAAGCGAAGGAAAATTTCTTGAGTCGACAAAACACTTTCTTTAGATCAAGAACTAGCGAAAAAATCCAGCGAAAACACGCCACTGAGCTGACGCGACCGGACGCGGGTCGGCAACCCGGTAAAATGGCGGCAAAACACAGGCTCATTTTCATGCATAGTAGTCACCAGGCTCCAGGGAACAACTTATTACAGCCTTAAAACAAATGACGGAAATTTAATTTTGCAAAACAGACAACTGAGTTGAAAAGAGGATGCTCTAAACCCTCTCATAAATTTCTCCTTTTGGTTTTAAATTAATAAGTGGCCGATTTAGCGCCAACAGGAAAATGATCAAACGCTGCTCATGCGCGGCTCTTCCCTGATATTTAAAAGAAAAAATAATAATCGCCCTTTTGATAAACTTTACTTCAATATCTAACACTCACAGGAATAAGGCGCTGTTTTATTGAGCATAATGTACTTTTAAAGCAATTTGAAATATTCAAAGCGATCTGGTCACGTGACTGATGACGTCACGTAAGATACGTGTTCAAAAACGTGTTCTTCACATAAATATCTATCCACATGTAGATTTTTGTTGCTATGCGCCTTACATTTCGTGAGATATAGCTGAACAAATTTTCCACACATTTTTACACTCGTGTATAGCCCCCTTAAATTTAAAATGCCAGAATATTAATGGCCATTTCAAAATTCCCCATATCAATGTCTTGCTGAAAATATTGATTACTTTTCAATTGATAGAGACCTGTTCTCACAGTAAACAAAAACGCACTTTCGGGCGTGGTCACGTGACTAATGACGTCATCACACTAAGTTTGATATGAGAGTTATTTTATGGTAAGTGCTATTTCGTTGTGGTGCTTCACCCTTCTGGGCCTCAAATTGACAAAGTTATTTGACATTGAAAAATTTCCAGTTGCAAAGGACTCTGGGAAGGTTCTTATTATAATTATATATTGCTTTTATAATTATTAACTTGATGCTAACATGAGATGAGTAACTGTTTAAGATTATTTGAAAGTTTATGTGAACCCAAGCCGCAGGCGAGGGTTTACATGAGTACTAACTGTATCTTTGAATTCTCCCAAATTCCCTCCAGTGTTTACTGGTTATATAAGCACAAAGTGGTGATTTCACTATTTCTTTTATAAAATAGAGCTTATAAAATGCCATAGACCGATTGCGCAAATGGCGCCGAATTTGAATAACAATACTTTATAAAACCTAAGCCACGCATTGATGGGAGAAATCCTTTGTCTGGAAACATAAGCACAAGGCTAAGGTTTTCTAAAGTTACTATAGTTATTCAAATTTGGTGCCATTTATGCAATCGATCTATGTGATGTCATACCCATGTTTACATAATATTAATTTGATCTCAGGTTATGTTCGACTTCACACTTAGTGCCTGAGCACAAAATAGTGCTGTGTTCAGACAATGGGTACCTTGTACTCAAGCACAGTGCCTGTGCCCGAGATCAAGGTCAACCTTGTACTCAAATTCTGGCGTGGGTACTTGAAAAAGAGGCGTGTTCACATTTAGTGACCAGCGAGAATCGTACTCGCCGGCACCGTGCTCAGGCACCAAGTGTGAACATAGCCTAAGACAGTAACGCAACCAATCAGAGCATGTGTTATATGAACAAGATTTATAAAAAAATATGATGGTACAGTATGTTGGTGATGAAAATATAAAATCGCTCCTGACCAGGTATAAATGATCAAAGAAGAGAAGTCTCCAATCATAAAAGTCCTTCCTTTTCCAACTGTGAAAAATATTCATCTTGCACTTGACTTGCATCCTTTTCGTCCAAAGACACCCTTGATTTCTCGGATGAGTTCTTTGTTTCACTGTTCTTGTTCTGGCAACAAAGTTGATGTGCTCCTTTTTCTAAATATTCCAAAATATCTGGTTTATGAATAACGAGTCGTAACAAAGCTAATGCATCCCCTTCTGCACTATGAGCGTTCTCAAATTCCCCACCAACAAAGCTGTCGTATAAATTTTTCAATGAACAAGAAAATCGTTTTCGTTTTCCATTCACTGCTCTCTCAGCTGCAATTTCTCCATTATTCGACTCGTTTTTACATTCTTTGTGTTGCCTTCTAAAAGCTTTGAGTGAATCAGTAGCGTGGACGCTTTCAGGTAGCGTTATTCCAACAGCATCAAGATGAGACACAATAATTTTGAAGTCGAAATTGTCGCCATTGTGAGCCACTATACAGACTGGTTGTAGCTGTCGCATTATGAACGATCTAACAATTCCTCCTAGCTCGACGTCGAATTCCTTCTTCTTTTCAAGATCTTCGTCTGATATACAAGTAACCATGGAAGCATATGGTTCAATCTCCTTTATTGGTCGAACGCAAGTAGTAAGTTTGTCGAGTAAACGAGGGACACTTCGTTTTCGTGCTGTCGGCCATGTGAATTCGTTCCACTGCTATCATGCTCAGCTCAGTGATTTCAACGGGTTTTTGTAATCCAGTGGTTTCAAGATCGAGGAAAATAAACGAAGAAAACTGTGAGTCGCCGATCATCGTCCTTTTTGCTAGTTTAGATGGAAAGATTCGCACAAGAAGTGACAATTTTCTAACACAAAACATTTGAATATTTTTCACAAATGTCCCGCCATACTCACGAACTCAACACCATGACGAGGCTAGACACGTAGACGTGCGTACTTTTCTACGACGCATTCTTTTCTGCGGATAAACGCTGAGATATCTGTGCTCCGGGGCTCAGTTTTGACGTGGAGTTCCAATGCAAAGCAAAACACCGGGAAGAAAGCGAAGAAAACAACTGCGCATTTTCACGAACGAGATGGGAGAAAACGAGTAGATCCCTGTCATTGACATCTGAATACAATTTCCATGGATGCAAGGACAAAAGGTGTTCTTAATGATGGCTAAGCTAGCGAGGATCGCTAAAGGAGTGTAAACCGCGCAATTACCTTTGATATGCGATGGCTGCAAATATTGTAAGTCCCATAGCTAAGTTTATTAAGCTGATATTTTTTTATTCATGTGGTTTTTCAATTGATATTCCTGCTGAGAATTTCTTGCACTGTGTAATTTTTTTTAAATGAATCCCACAGCTAGCGTTCTAGAATCTTAAATCGCCAGTGACAAGAACATGACGTTATGTGAAGTTCATTGATCACATTGAAAAGTAGTCGCGTGTGTTTTTATGCTTGACTTCTTTTCTTTTAAACATCGATTCTAATCCTCTTAAAACCCTTAAACATGCCTAGGCTTTTAAACCTTGTTTATTTCCGTTCCTATTTGATATCGTGTTGAATATATTTGTTGCTAGCGCTTGCATGCAATGTAAGCTTTTAATATCTCTCGAGCTTCCTCGCGCTTTCCATGTTTAATTTAAGCTTAACTTTGTGATAAAGTGCAGTTTGTTTATCGTTGATAAAGAAGGGAAGAGCTTATACCTTGCTGCGTGTGTAAATATTTGGCTTCGCGTATTTTCACGGTTTTGATTTCCCACAATGACTATTCTTCACTTTCGAGAGGATATAAATTATATGAAATCAATTTCACTCACGTGGATTTTATCTGTTCAAGATTGTATAACGGTATTCAGACAAAGGCGATGAGTGTTATTAAAATTAATGTAGGTTTGGGTTTCAGTGAAAATGATACCACGGAGGAAGAGAGAGTTGAAGATTGTTTTGTAGGTATTTGTGCATGCAGATCTGTTGAGGTGCCTTTATGTTTTCACTGATAAAAAATTCAGGTAATTTTTCCAATCAGTTTGATTTACCAAAAAGGTCCAAAATTATTCATTAATTTGCACTGATAAATGTATTGTAACTTGGTGGGTGAAAGAGACCACAGTGGAATCCCGATTTCTCGAACCTTCAAGGGAAACAAAATTAAAGTGGTTTGAGAAATCGGGAGTTCAAAATATCGGGGGTAAAATTACAGTGAAACAGATCCAAGGGGAAATATGGCTTTTGGTTTGAGTTATCGGGATGTTTGAGAAATTGGGTATTCCACTGTAGATGCTATTATTCTCAAACTGCCTGAGAAATTGTTTAACAATAGTTAACTCTGCCAGACATTCCAGCCAATATTGTGCTTTAACTAGAAAAAATTATACTTGAGTGCACCTACATGTAAACAAGTTCAGTCAACTCTCGTTATATCAGACAGCCTCGGGATGTAGTTTGGAGTCCGTAATTTAATAGTGAGAATCCGCAATAACAGGAGTAATTGTCATTGAAACCTCTATAGCTTTCGCCGGGGGGAGGGCTGGATTTTGTCTGTAATAGCGGGTGTATGTAATAACAGGGTGGCCGCAAGGCAAGAGTTGACTGAATTGTCTATGATAAAGTCATTACAAATAATTTGATAACTTGAATTCCTTCATTGGAGCCAATGGCTTAACGGCTAACACTCAAAATGTCACCTTAATTTCGGTTTTACCTTTATCAACTTCAAGTTGATAATCAAGATCGTAAATAGCTCAGTGCTGCCTTGTCAAATGGTTCTGATAATCTGATAGTAACCTTTTTTATAATTTTTGCACGACAGAATGACACTGATCCACTTGGCGTGACAAATGGTGTGAAAAAGGAAGCCCCACCAAGCTCAAGCTCAAGCCCAATGAAATCACAAGGAAAATCACAGGTAACATAGCAACATTCACAATATAAAAATATTGTATTTGCATCAGCATAGTCTGCAACTGCGCAATCAGATAGCTTGATATTGCATTGGTGTCTGCGAGAAAGATCAAGATAAATAATATACATGGAGTATGGGAGCGAATTGGCTCGAACATCACGATTGCGCTCCGTGCTCTATTACGATCACGCTCCATGCTCATCGTGAGAATGAGAGCCTGCTTGCAGGCTACATCCAATCCAGGGGGAGTAGCAATACTCCTAGTCACTTTATGGTTGCGAGTTACAGGTGTAAGTACAGACTTACATGTACAGATCTAACAAGAGAAATTAGGATACATGTACACTGTATGCAAAAAATTGAAAATGAGTTGTCCCCTTTCTCTCTACCTCCTCCTGTCTCGACCCAGTTCCCCTTGTTTTTCTCAACTGATATATATGGTGTAGACCAGATAAATAAAGGGAGGGAGGAGGGAAGTGAATCACACATACATGTACCAACCAGATTATTGCCCCTCCCCCACCCCTCTCCTTCTTTTTCCAGAAAAAAAAAACAGTTTAGAACAATCCAACAAAATACAAAGTCAAAAAGATACCAACATCGCCTGCACTTACTAACGAAAGTTACTTCTAGTTAGTGACTGACAAATGTAGGCTAATTTATCAGAATAATTGATTTCTCGGTGTAATTTTGTTTTCATAGCTTGAGTCACTTACTAAAGAAGATCTTGTAAAATATGTCAAGAAGCAGGTTGTTCTGTTAAAGCAAAGCAAAGCAAAGTGTGAAGGTACAGTTCAAATGAAGATTGTTTGAACCAGGAAATATACATGTGTATCTCAATTAATTAATAGTAAAAGTTACCATTGTTTAATAAACTGCAATGTTATTTCAATGAATTTGCAGTGGAACCCCATTAATCCACCAACAGGTCACAAAAATCTGGGGTGGCTGTGTGTTTAACCCTTTCACTCCCAAGAGTGTCAAAGCTCGAAATTAAACAAAAATCCAAATTTGGAAATTCCGTTTTGAAAGATATGGAGAAAAACAAACAGTACCACATGAAAAACACTGTTCATAAGCTTTCATTTGAAAAATATTACAAGCATTAATGTTATTGTTGAATTCTCTTAAAGAAATATCCTCACAACTAGAAGGGGAAAAGAATGAAGTTCAAAGACTGGAAAATGAAAAGAGAGAGTGGTTATCAAGAGGGGTGCATGCAGAGTTTGAGAAGAAAGACAAGGTAATTGCATCTAATTAATGCCCCCATGAACATCCCTCAAAAGAAATAAATGCCCCAGGCCTTTTAAATAAAGATGGCGCATTTATTTGGAACATTCTGGTACAATGTACAGTGTGCTAAAATTGAATTTGTTGTATTTCAAAGAGTTCTGTCTAATATATTAGGATCAGATATTTTGTTCAAAGTACAATCAAAGCTCTCTGAGTGGACAGTCTGTCGTACGTGGACAGTCCAGTTAACTTACGGCTACCTTGACAAAACCCCATTTGAACTCTACCATGTACATGTAGCTCATACAAATTCTGTATTTACACATTTCCGTAAGCGGCCAGCTCCAGTTGCGGACGCTTTTTCTGCTTGCTGAGGGTGTCCACTTATTGGAGCTTCAACTGTATTGTGCACACAGTTGATTTCCAGACGTTACATAACTCGGTTATGATTTAAATCCTCCCTTGAATAAACGACCACTCTTACTATTAATTTATTATTATAAGGTACATGTTAAAATATAGACTGAAAGCTGTGCCCGCTCTGTTTGGTTAAAAACCATGTTTTATCAGATTAAAATAAAAAAATAAAAAAATAAATTAAAAAAAGATTATAAAACATAGAAAAGCCGTGTTTTATCATTTCGCGCTCGTTAAATCTATATTTTAAAGCAACTAAAGAAGCCAAAGCCATGTATTATACTGTCATAAAACACTCCGACCGGTTATTTGAGAACACTTGAGAAATATATACAGAAAATTTCTTCTCATGTTCTCTAATTCCTGTCGAGTTTTATGACAGTATAATACATGGCTTTGGCTTCTTTATTTGTTAAATAAACGCCCCAGGCATTAATTTTATTCGAGTAAATACAGCATGTAATTTTTAAAATTTCACCACCATTATTCTTAACTTGTCAATGTTGCTTACTTTAATTTCTCGCTAAAAACATAATGATAATCCTGCCATCCATTAAAATGATATAGTAAATAATAAACTAAAGTTAAATAAACACAGGATTTAAATTTAATTGTCATCAATCATTCATTAATCAGATTTTAAAGAAAAATAAAGAGTTAAAAATGGCTGCCGAACTTGGGAGAAAGATGCTTGAGGAAAATGATGGTTTACGAGGAATGTACAGTGAACTGGAGCATGAACATGTGAAAACAGTTAAAGTAAGCTGGCGGCTTTTTTTATTCCAATCAACATTTTACCTTCAGTTGTTAACTGTAAGTTGTAAATGACTTAATAGTAAGTTACAGTATGTCATTTGGATCCAAGTTCAGGTACAGCAGAATCCCAATTTCTCGAACCTCCAAGGGAAACGAAAACTGGTTTGAGAAATCGGGAAGTTCGAAATATCGTGGGTAATATTACAGTGAAACAAGACCAAGGGAAACTACTTTTGGTTCGAGTTATCGGGGTTTTTTAGAAATACTGTAGAGGGCTCGAGAAATCGGGGATCCACTGTAGTTGTTAAAACAATATTAATAGGCCATTTCCAGGCCCCTTGTCATGTAACTTTTTTTAGACTACGAGCAGTCCCTAATTTTCTCAGGGATAGTCGAGTGCCGTGAGGAAACGTGACGGGTGACGGTGAGAAAAATGCTGCTGCATGTCGCGTCTCCTTGTGGGAGGTGATTATTTTTTTGCACGCTCGCATGCTCATTCCACTCGACTATCCCTGAAAAAAATAATGAGGGACTGCTCGTAGTCTAGACCTTGTCATTCACAAAGATGTTGGTACAGTGTAGATGACATGGCTGCCAGAAATCTAATTAAAAACTTGATGAAATTTGCAAGGTTGACAATTTCGAGACCATTGATGAGATTTGTGAGATTTTTGTCAGTTTGGAAAAGCTTGAAAAATTACATGTAAGAAGATTTGTATGAAAAAAAAATTGCTGGAGGCAAGGCTTGCCAAGTACCAGTTTTGTCTTGTAAACAGTGTGAACCCCATTTTATACTTGTGACAGCATCCTGCAAAGGGCCTTTTAATTGACATAAATTTTGTTTAAACCATTAATTGCTGCTTAAAAAGTTTTAAATTGGGATTAACTGCAGATACATTATGCTGCAGCAAGTGGGGTTTTAAAAATTAACTTCAGATATTTGTAAAAATGTCATTAAAAGATTAATTTATTTATAACTATTATTCAAAAATTAAAAATCACTGTACACGTAAATTCAGATTGAAGATTCTCTCAGACAACAATTTTGTGGCTGAGGAAAATATTTTTATTACTTTTAATTATATATTTTATCTAAACAATAAAGTTAAGAGCTAAATGTAGTTATTAAAAAAATGTGTAGGTACGTAAAACTATACATGTATGAAAATCAATGAAGCTATATTTAAAATTAACATTATTTTAAATAAACATTAATAATAAAATAAGTAATCGTCATCGTCGCTGCCGGCGGCAGGTGCCACCAGTGCCGTCGTCATCGTCTTCTCTCCACTCCACAGCACCGTGGTAGTAAAAGTGTCTTGCCCAAGAACACAACACAATGACTGCGACCAGGGCTCGACTCCAGACTGCTCGATCCGGTTTAATTTGATTACAAATCAACTTTTCAGACTTTTTTTCATAGAAAATCCTTTGTTGCTGAAATGTAGTATTGTTAGTTTTAAAACCAAACTACAATGTATATAATTTTAATTTTAGTATGTACATGTAAAATCTTACATTTTAGGAGCTTGAAGAGGAGTTATCAACTGTTGTGATGGAGAGAGATGGACTTCAGAAATCACTGAGAGTTTTGCAGGAAGAATATCAAACTGTTGCCAAGGAGGCGAAGGTACACTATACTGTGCATGGCGAAATCATTTAACTCTTTCACTTCCAAGAGTGCTAAGTTTAAAACTGAGTAAAAAAGTATTGAGTTTCATTTTGCAAAATTGTCAAAAACAAACAGCACCACTTGAAAGTACTGCTCAGTAGCTTTCATTTGAATGGTCACACACTAGGTTTTCATCCATAGACTCAAAGGTTACAAACACCTTGTACCAATCAATCAATCAATCAATCAATCAATCAATCAATCAATCAATCAATCAATCAATCAATCAATCAATCAATCAATCAATCACTTTATTTAAACACGATAAATCAATCAGCAGCGCTGGTGGGGTCGTGCACTTAATTTAGTCAATTACAGAATACAGAAAATTAATGCTATTAACCTACAGCATAATAAACAGTACCACACGAACGTACTACTCAATAGCTTCATTTGAATGGTCACACACAAAGGATTTCATCCACAGACTTAATTTAGTTAGAACCACCTTGTACAAAGTGCTGCTCAATAGCTTTCATTTGAATAGTCAGACACTAGGTTTTCATCCATAGACTCAAAGGTTACAAACACCTTGTACAGTACCACATGAAAGTACTGCTCAATAGCTTTTGTTTGAATGGTCACACACAAGGGTTTCATTCACAGACTCAAGGTTTGACTCTTGGAGTGAAAGGGTTAATTAGTTATTAACAGTAAGTTACAACAGGAAGTTATGAATTTAATTTTAATTTTAAATTATTTATTATTTTTATTTTTTGCCATGCCTTGATCAATTTTTGATAAAACTTCAGGAATACAAAAATGCTTTGGAATTACAAGCGCTCCAAGAAGACAAAGCTCAAGAACAACTACAGATTGACAATCAATACTTGCTTCAGAAGATTCAAGTAAGTGATAAAGTTCACTTTCTATCCCAAACTGAAATACAGTTGAACCCCCTACATGCATAATGGCCACCTATATCTACTACGGCCAGGATTTTTGTACCTACTGTGCACTGATCCATAGACTTTACTTTCATTGAAACCTCTTTACAAAAAAGATGGGTAAAGCCACACTCCTGAAGGCGAAACTGTCCCACACTGCCTGAGCGTATCCCGGTTTCCATAGCATGAAGCCGACTACGAGTATTGCTACTCCCCATGGATGGGATGCTAGTCCATAGCAGGTTACCCCCCAGCATTTTGTCGAAGGTACCCATATATTATACTTTATGCTGCTAGGTGGAAAGAGGCACAGGAGAGTTTTAATTAGACGTGTCTTGCCCATTGAACACAACACGGCGCTTGAACCCGGACCACTTGATCAGGAGTTCACCGCGCTAATCATTAGGTCCCCGCTTCTCCCACAAAAATGTCCAGTTAAAATTTTCTCCTCTGAAGGTGGCCATTGTAGAGAGGTTCAACTGTATTTTAAATCTAACATAAACAACTGTCTCTCTGGTTTCTTTAACACATTGACACCTAAACCAGCCACAACCGGCCAAGTCGAGACCATGGACTTCTACCACTTGTGACGTCATCACTATTCACGCCAGAGGATGTCTTTGATATTCAACTGATAGAGTAGGAAAATGTCTAACAAACCATGCCTGTCCGAGCACGAAACGTTGAATTGGGCCAGAGATACATGTACATGTTGTAGTGGAATTTTTCTTTAAAAAAATAACCAAAAAACGTGACCTTCCCTACCATTGACACTTTCACCAACGTTTAGGTGGAAATTTTTCAACTTGAACAAAGGCGGTTGAAAGGCCAACAAAACCACAAAACAGGGCTAAAAATTAACGGTCGCCAGGTCGCCAGTGGCGATTTAAAACTGACCAGGGCGACTAAAAGTTGAGGTTTGATCGCCCGAAGGGCGACTACGATATAAGCTTAGAAAAGTTGCAAAGTACGAAGTTAAAATAAAAATAAAATATGTACCGGTAGTTAAATTGGACTACCTTTCCTTTCTTTTCCTCAACTCTAAGTTCATTGACTTCAGTGAATTTTTAGTTCTTAACGAGCCGATTTAACAGTTTCACGAGTATTTAGATCGATCCGCAAATATATCTGGACGCCATTTTGATTTGTTATTGCCACGTGACTCCAGTCTTACCCAGAGTTCTTTGCGGCACGTTTTCGAGTCTCGCATGTTTATCATCAACATACTTCTCGCCAGGTTTTGGCATAGAAATTCTGATGTAAAACCCACAGAATGTGGAGATTTCTCCAAGGATGTGAGCCGCTGCCGTCCAAAAAAACCTAAAACCAAGGAAGATGCCGTAGAAAGTAGCAAAAACTACGAAAAGACGAAAAGGAAACAGGAATTTCAGAAAAGCTGGACTCAGGGGAGGCCGTGGTTTGTTGTCCAAGATAACGCGTTTTGCTCCCTTTGTAAAGAGGCGGCAGTATTAAACCGTTTATTCAAGTAAATATGTTTTTTTTAATCAACTTGAGGAAAATAAGGGCCACTTTAATTTGGCCTGGGCCACTAAGAATTCAAGGAAACTGGCCCGACTGGCCACCAAGCACTGGAGTTAATTTTTAGCCCTGAACCACAAAATAAAATGAGAGAAAAAGGAGAGAAAGAATGGCAACGAAAAGCCTGAAGTGTGGTGAGTTTTTCACACCCAAAAACTATGTCCAAATGTTGATTTCTGCACATGCCCCAGGAAAATATTGAGTTCATTGCTTCTGAGTAGAAGGGGATGTTGGTTTCTTTGTTGCACACTAAGTTTTAGACAGTTGGGCAGTAAAAGGTCGTGATAACGGTGTGTCAATGGGTTAATTTGCACTCTGAACCTTCATAGAATTGAAAAATTGATTTCTTCCAATCATACTAGGAACTCCAGCTAGAGAGAGAACAGACTCAAGAAACCCTAATGCAATTTGAAAAAGAGAATCATGATCTCTTAGACAACTGCAAGGTGAGAACGTACAGATCTTAATTTGGGATACCATCCTACAGTATTGTGCAAAAGTAATGCAAACAATATTCGGCGATTGCTAATTTCGCGATATATCGGCGAAATTGAACAATATTTTTTTCGAAACGATATATCGCAATATTTCGGGACATCTATTGTTCGAATCGCGGAGCCTTGTGCGAGAATATAAGAAGCTGCTTACAACCGTTCGTTTTGGATTCGGCAACACAATTAATTTATGTTTCATTTGACTCTGGGAAATATCGTTACGGTGAATTATCGCCAAAACGATATCTTGCTTAACTCAGCGAAATATCGTTGCGGTGAATTATCACTAGAACGCGATATCTTGATGAATTATCGTTTTAACGTGATGCCAATCCATGCGATATTTTGCCGAGATATCGGCGATTTATCGCACAGACAAAGAACGATATTCAACAAAAATTGCTTGCATTACTTTTGCAAAATACTGAATACAAGTCATGAAGTTATAATATTATTACAATGTAATATTAAATTTTCCAATAATATTATTATGCCCATCTTATTTCGAGCCAAATTTGGGAATTTATATTTTTCATTGTTGTTGTAGGAACTGGAAGTTAAGATTGAATCGCTAAACAATCAAGTATCAGAGAGTGATCAGCAATCTACAACAAGTGAGAATTCTGAAACCCTGGCATTGACAAATGAGGTAAGATAGTAAGCCGAGGTCACAATAAAAATTATTTAATAATTACCATAAAAGCTCTATTAAACCCCCGGGGGGCTTATTTAATTTCAGGCCTCAAGAAGGGGGGCTTATTAGAGAGGGGGGCTTAATAGAGAGGGGGGGCTTATTTCAAATCATAAATTTTGAAGAAAATTCACATTAATTTTTCAAACTTTACTATATTACACCACTAACTAAAACAGAACAAGAAATGGGTTATATATGACCGTCTTACAAAGGAAACCTCATTTATACCCTAACTCGACGATGGTTCTGGAAATTAAAGACCATGTTTCAATACAAAGTGACTGAAACACCAGAAAATATCGCTGAAAAGTCGGGGGGCTTATTAGATAGGGGGGGCTTAATAGAGAAGGGGGGGGCTAAATAGAGCTTTTACTGTATTTACTTTTTATTGTTGGTAACTTTTTTGTGGAGATGCGTCCTATTTTAAGAAATATTATGTCACATCGAATGATCACTAATTTAAACATGTTTCGATCGTTAATCGATCCTCCAGTAAGTGTACTGTTAATCAGATGTGTATAACTGTTATTAAACAGAAATAAACATCAAACAGGCTCACATTCTCCCACCTCTGTTTTATCTACCCTAACTGATGTATGGTTAGAAAAAATACCCCCCCCCAAAAAAAAAATATAAAAATAAAAATAAAATAAATACACCTTATTCGATGGTTTAACATATAATACGCGCGGATATTTTGCGAGTTGCGTAGTATTTTTCCGAGTCCCGTAGGGGCGAGGAAAAAATGCGAGCAATGAGCAAAATGTCCGCTTGTATTATAAAATTAATGTTAAACCTTCAAATAAGGGATTTATTATTCTCCTGCAAAATGTCCCGACCATTATGCTATTTTCTGTATTCGCTCTGTTCAACTGGTCAATACCGTCCCATATTTTGCGTGTTCTCCTGACCTTATATGGTGAAATGACGTAATAGTAGAATAATAAAATAAAATAAAATATTGTAATAATAATAATATCCTCTGATCTGGGGGTTAATGAGTTTTTACAGAACATTCTTCAATTTTCTTTTTAGCTTCAAGCCAAATTGGCAAAGCTGATGGTAGAAAAGGAAGAGCTCATCAAGGCTGTGGAGGCATCCAGTGATTCTCACAATGAGACAGCAGAACAAGATATCCAAGTAAGAAATATGTTCATTAGGAATAAGAGATGAGAGTCAATTCAAAGGTTCTACAATTTTACAATGCGTAATGTTCCAGAAAATATCCATACCCCCACCATGGAAGGTTTTTCAGTCACGTACATGTATGTCCAGGATTGAACGCAGGTATTGTTTTTTTAAATACTTCATATACTATGACTCACTGTGTTATTTGTCATTTTCAAAATTATTACTTCATATTTGACAAAATTATGTGTGTTTTGGTGAACTTTTATCAATGAGGACACTTTGTGATGCCTATCATGAGGAGCGTGCATCTCATTTGCAGTCCATCCTGGACATATCTCTTTCAGTTTGAACCTCCCACTCTTCTGGAAATTCTAGTTCAGCTTCATACTTTCCTTTAAAAGTTTGGCTTTTGAGACCCCCCTCCCCCTTGGAATTTCCATTGACCTTCCTTGGGGTACAGGGTATGGATATTTTCTGGAACCGCACATTATGCTCTATACATTACGATAATGATGATTGATTATGTACGTCGATTCATTTGCTCTTATGCAGGATCTTAAAGATCAAGTAGAGAAGCTGCTTGTGGAAAGGAATGAACTTGAAAGCAGATTTGATTGCCTTATGCAGGAGGGAGGGGCTGATGTAGGAAGCGAGGGTACAAGTCAAATAAGGGAGCATTTTTTGATGGAAAATGAGGAGCTTAAAGACAATAATGAGGTTAGATTTTATACCAAGAATATTTCGATTGGTAGATTTATTTTTATTTTTTAAGTAAACCTTTTTATTATCTTCTTACAATATTAATGCATTGTCAAGCATTCATTTGACAAATTACATTGATCATGATTTACATGTAATTAGACTGTTCACAGCCCTTCTATTTTCTCAGATCGTTGTAGCTGCAAGCAAACTGGAACTGAGCGCAAAGCGTAGGGGTAGGGCTTGTTCACCTGACCCGGCCTCGACCCCCTCACGCTCTGCGCTCGCTTGCGCTCACTCTTCACGCTCGCTGTTAGTGTCTAGAAAATAGAGAGGGGCCCTGTGAACAGTCCAATTCAGACTGCAAGATGTCTATCTCTGATATCAATGTGGTAAATGTGGGCTAGTTGATTTTCAAAATGACTAGCCAAGGTGAAAAGGTGCTGGTTATTGATTCAGGCTGAGATGAGCTTTTACATGACCTGGGGAGAACACTGGATTTTATAATACTTAAGGGATAAAATTTAGATTGCACTGCACTGCACTGTTTTAAATTAAGGTAAATCCTTTTAGTGTGTATTAAAAGTACTGTAAGTTCATCTTTCTTGACAGTGTACTTTCTTGATGTTTATAAACTTGCTAGTTGCTGAGAAGCGATCTGGAACTTGCTAGAATAGAAGCCGAGCACCTTAGGAATGCACTGGCTACCATGCGTACAGAGTACGAGGGTCGGGAGGATGCTGTAAGGGTATGCAGCTGTCTGTACTTATTTTAGGGATGGTTAGTCTCCTATGCAGCCGTTATTTGTGTCGTCACACAACGCTTCTCCCCATGAAGAAGCGTTGCGTGACGACACAAATAATGGCTGCGTAGGAGACTAAGGGACAGTAGGTTAGTTTGGCAGCTGATGGAGTTTGTGGGTGCTTACCATCTATATAAAGACATGGACATGACATTTTGTGGCTAGGTTGGATAGAAAAAGAATCAACATTGTATTGGGGGTAGGGAGGGAGAGGTGAAGACAAAAACCATTTGACAGCACAAATGTGTGAAGTGTCCCAAAACTTTTTACCAGGATGTAGTTTCTACAAGTTTGTAGTTTCGGAGAGAGAATAATGATCTTGTTCTAGTAATGCCAAACCTTATCTTGTTGTTGTTTCACTATTAAAGTGTGACACAATTTTTATATACATATATACAGTACAATGTAATTTCTGTGTGTTTTCAACAATCATCAGCTGCCAGACTTTTCTTCTGTATTGCATGGTTTGTGAGTAAATATTAGTTAATGACCTTTGACCTGGTGCATGGTGCTTCTAACATAGACTGCATTAAATCTAACATCAATTGCCTAACCATCTAACAATCTGTTAACACTTTTAACTATTAACATTTTGCTATTCACAAGGGACTTAATAATAATAATAGCAATAATACTACATTAATAATTGGTAAGCTCATGATACATGTAGTTCCATATTTACTACTAATAATAATAATGATGGCAACTTTTATTTTTGTTGGCATTTATTTACATATGTACCAGGAAATTTAACTAAATTAAAAATAATAATAATTAATAATATTATTCAGCCATCAATTTTACATTGTATGCATTAAATATTGCAAAGTGATGTTTAATATGTTTTTCCCCAAGATAGTCTTGACTAATAAAAAACGAGAAACAAAAAGTCCTTGTTTTTAAAAACACAAACTTACATTGTATAAAACTAAACAGAACTTTGTAACAAATTCACAAGAATAATAACAGTTGGTTTTGTATGTCTTCAAAACTACCGTAAAAGCTCTATTAAGCCCCCGGGGGGCTTATTTAATTTCAGGCCTCAAGAAGGGGGGGCTTATTAGAGAGGGGGGCTTAATAGAGAGGGGGGGGCTTATTTCAAATCATAAATTTTCAAGAAAGTTCACATTAATTTTTCAAACTTTACTATTACACCACTAAAACAAAACAAGAAATGGGTTATGTATAACCGTCTTACAAAGGAAACGTCATTTATACCCTAACTCGACGATAGTTCTGGAAATTAAAGACCACGTTTCAATACAAAGTGACTGAAACGCCAGAAAATATTGCTGAAAAGTCATTTACATCAGCCTGACGGAAGGTGGGGGGGGGGGGGCTTAATAGAGAGGGGGGGCTTATTACAAAATCTGACTTTCAAAGGGGGGCTTATTAGATAGGGGGCTTAATAGAGAGGGGGGGGGGGGCTAAATAGAGCTTTTACGGTAACTACATGTACAGCACATTTATGCCTGTTTAAAATTAGGATCCTTTATGATACAAGGACAATGTAGGCTATTTTTGGGGGTTGACAGTACACAAAACCTGACAAAATACAATAGGTGGTTACGTGTGTTCAAGCAACTAACCAATAGAAATGTTGCGATTACGTAATTCATGCATAGTGTATGAGCGCAAAACAAAAGATGTGCACGGTCATGGACCTTTCAACATAAATCTTGGCCTCTTTGTTTGCTCCTTTAAAGTTAGCCTGGCTTCATAACCATTTCCCTCTATTAACTATGAACAGAGCATAGAATGTTAATGTGGATTAACCTCAATTTTCGGTCAAATAGTAAGATAGAGTGGATCATTTCAAACTTTCAAAATTTCTGAAATTATTGTGTAGCTATTACAGGGAAGTAGGAATTGCAATACTTTGGTTGAATTTGTTGTGTTCAGAAAGGAACTGATTCAGGTAATTCTGTTTGGTAGGATATGGAGGAAAATTTGGAGACCGCTGTTAAGGAATGTGAGGAGAATAAGTTTTATGTCAAGGTGAGTTGTCAAAGATGGAAGAAAATGTGAAGTCTATGTCCTCATGAGCTTTATTTCAGTTTCTGTAGCATGAAGCAAGTAGTACACAATAACTTCAACCTGCACTAATGGCCACCTCTCTACAACAGCCACGATTTTTCGACCTCACTCTGCGCCAATCCATAGACTTTACTCTCATCAACCTTCCTACAATGGCCACCTCTGTACAATGACCAGGAATTTTCATCCCCACATTGCACTGATCCATACACTTTATACTGTTATTGTAACTACCCATTTATACTCCTGGGTGGAGAGAGCCACTGTGAGAGTAAAGTGTCTTACCCAACAAACACAACACAATGACCCTGGCCAGGGCTCAAACCCATACCTTTCAATCTAGATTCCAACACACTAACCATAAGGCCACCACACTCCCTATAAGATTAATGACATCCAGTTACTGTATTTGTATATTACCCATGTGTTAAACGGACACTGTCCTGATTTTAGCATGATTTTGGGAAGCTCAGAAACATATCTAGATCATAGGAAGTTGAACAATAATGGTTTGATTCTGTAGAATAGCACTCGACAAATTACTGGAACCCATTAGGAAGTGAGGATGACAAACGACAGCGAGGATGGAAATGGATTGCAATATGGATTTTTGAAAAAAACGTCAGGATGTCAGTTTTTCAAAGTTTCAAATTTGGCTCGGAAATCTTTGAAATTTTGCAAAACTTTTGTTGCAGTATGGAATTTCTTGAAGAAATTGCTTTTTATCATTTAGTTAGAGTTTATTAAGTTCTTATTTCATAGATTTAGGGACCATTTCATGCATTTATAACAGTTTTGAGCAAATACGCCGGGACAGTGTCCCTTTAACTAAGGACATGATTATGTTTTAGGAGCTTGGTGATCAACTCAACAAACTGAAGGCAGAAAAGGAAAAGGCTCTAAAATCTCTAAAAGCACTTAAAGTTAGTCACGATGTAAGTATCTGTTGTGTTGTCAGTATTGAAGCTGACTTGTCGGTGAAAACACAGAAAGGTTCAAGTCTTCTAAAGTCAACTGAAGGAGGCTTATCAGCCCGACGTTTAGGAGAGAGGCACTTGTGAGAGTAAAGTAATGTTCTGCTCAAGTCAAATTTCTCTAACTTGCATATGAATCTTCGAAGGTGATAAAATTTCAAACCTCTTTTGTACATGAAAATAAATTGTAGGCAGTCTCTTCTCGTACATGTACATGCATGCCATATACATGTATTTGTAACTCACAGCATTTGTTGTATTATGCAACTTTGGCATTTTCTTAACTTTGCAATAATTATTGAATTATTATTTTTTTCCCTCTTGAATAATATTCATTTGCATAGAGGCTGAAAAACAAGTTGAGAGAAATGAGCTCCTCGCAGGAAGATTTGAGCAAGATGTCAGTTAAGGTACAAGTAACGCAGTTGCTGAATTTGTAAAGAAAGCCCCCCCCCCCCCCCCAAAAAAAAAAACAACAACAACAAAAACAAGACAAAACAAAACAAAACAAACAAACAAACAAAAAGAAACAAAACAAGCAAACAAAAAGAAAAACAGAACACAAGACATTATAACAGCAAAATTCTGAAGCTTCAATGGGGTTCAAATCTATGACCACCTTTTTCTGGGCTTTCTCTTTCACCAACATATTATTTCTTGTCTGCTGTGCATTGTAACTCATTGTACATGTAAATAAATACGTATATTTTTTCCTTTTATCGTAGGAATTGAGAAAGACGCTTTCAGTTGTCAAGATTGAGAAAGAAGACGTTGAAACAGCTTTAAATGACAGCAGAAAAGAGTTACAAGCACTGGAAGAGAAAAACAAGGTTTCTTATTCTTCAATGTTGGTTGCTTAATTAGTAATTGCCTCTAGAGTTATTTTTAGTGTTAGAAAATCTTTCAAAATTATGGTGTAGTGAAGAAGTGACTCTCAAATTTATCAGACTGGTATATAATATTAACAACTGAAAACTGCTCAAATTTGAGAGGCATAAATAACACTTGACGAAACAGCCTCCACAATGCTGTAGATTGCTCCTGAAATGCTTCAAAGCATACCAAAACGTTGTGCCAGCAAAGTATGCTTTGCACGCATTATGTTCCTATGATGCTTTAGATAATTTTGAATCTACAGGCTTATTTCGTCATTATAATTATTTGTATTCATAGGAAACAGTGAATGAATATGAGAAGCTGTTTGTGGAGAATGAAGTTTTAAAAGACTCAGTTACTGGTCTTCAGCAGCAGTATAGAAGTGTTGCAGAAAGCAATGAGGTGAACAGCATTGGTCATGTTACTCTTAGCCTGTTCCAGGCGTTCGGATAGTGGGGTAGCGACGCGAAAAGACGCGCGAAGCGCGAAGAATAGGCGTGGGGATTTTTGCGCGTCTTTTCGCGTCTCTCCTCCACTATCCGAACGTATTTTACTCTAAAATGTATCATACATATAGTTCCAGTGATTTTTTTTTCAATAATAAAAGCCTTTCTGGAGCCTTGTGACCAGTGAACTAACTGTTAGGGTGACCAAAATTATTTTTTTAACAATCAGAAGGTTATTTTCTTGAATATCTTTCTCAATAAGTGGTGGTATATTTGTTGTGATTTATCTGTGACTTACATGTTCTCAAATGTGTATCTGTCTTTTTAGGCTGCAAAGAAACAGCTGGAATGTGTCGTGTTTGAGAAAGACGAGCTCAGTCTCTCACTCAAGTCTATCCAGGAGGAACATAACAAGATAGTGCAAGAAAATGAGGTAATTGAATGGTATACAGGTCTGCTACTCAGCAAAATTACTGTAAACTTGAAAGATAAACCCGTTCCCACAAAGCCTCCCCGTACGTACTCCCTCCCTCCCCCCAACGATGCCAAATGTGGATTATGAATCGAAAAGTTAACAGCTATTACAACTATATACAGTTTGAGTTCTAACATTAATTTTTGCTGCTGATTAATTTTGTTTTGCAAAGGGGCTAAAAGGTCAACTTGAAGATCTGACTTCAGCTATGGAGAGTACTAAGAACAATTCAGAACAACCAAAACAGCAGGAGGAGGATAGGCAGACAAAGGTACATTTACACACACTTTTTGACGTTTTCCATGGCGTTGCTGTCATGGTTGCTTAACCCTTTCACTCCCAGAGTCAGTCCTTGAGTCAATAAATTTGGTTGTAACTTTTGAGTCTGTGGATGAAACCCTAGTGTGTGACCATTCAAATGAAAGCTATTGAGCAGTACTTTCATGTGGTACTGTTTATTATGCTGTACAAGGTGGTTCTAACTTTACAGTCTGTGGATGAAACCCTGGCTAGTGTGTGACCATTCAAATGAAAGCTACTGAGCATTACTTTCAAGTGTTGCTGTTTGTTTTTGACAATTTTGAAAATGAAATTCAATATTTTTTCCTTAGTTTTGAACTTAGCACTCTTGGGAGTGAAAGGGTTAATGCCCCTACTATTAAAGGGGACAGAACAGACATCAATTTGTATAGCTTTTATTTCTTTTCCGTTTTTAGCTCATCAAACAAATAAAAGATTTGTCAGCAGAGAAGAAGAAACTGGTGAAATCTCTTACTGAGTTGAGAGAGAAGTTTAATGCAACTGTTATGGAGAATACCAAGAGAGATAATCTTATTCAAGACTTAAAGGAAGAAGTTAAAGTTAATTTCCTTGCAAACCAGGTAAGTGCAATGTATGCATGCACTAAAAACTACGGCTACAAACTGATATCATGTTCATGTAATATATCAAACACGAGACAGAGTGTTTCATCCGATTTCCAAACACCGAGAAAAGAGTTGAAAATAGATGTACGACGTGTAGTGGAATATTTTTGACGAAATTCCAGGTGTTTGGATAGCTGATGAAACACTGTCTCGAGTGTTTGATATATCTTCTCAATCGAAACCAAAACTAAGGGATAAACGGAGAAATCAAATCGTAGAAATCTATGCTAGTGAAAATGCATACCACCGTCACGGTTATGATTTCCTTTGTTTAAACTTGATGAATTGTTAATGAGTTTGAGAAGCAATGCGACAAACCCGGACAAAATTTACAATTTTGAGCAGAGAAGGCTAAGCTGTCCTTTTTAATCTCCCCCCCCCCCCCCCCCCCCCCCCCCCACCTTCCAAATGTTGTTTTGGTCCACGTGTATTGATTGACAACCTTCTCATTAAGACAACATTAAATGGGGGCATAATGAGGGGAATGGTAAATGGCTAATGTTAGTGAGTTTTGATTTTCAGGAACTCAAGAAGCAAGTTGAGACAGCCGTTGAACGAGAGAAAAAACTGAAATCAGAGCTGAAGAAAAATGAGAAGGATCTAAAAACAGAACTGGATAAAAATAAAGTATGTTCCCCATCAATACTTTCCTTCCTACTTTCTATACATTTTTCATACATTTGCATAACTTTGCATATATATTTTGATAAAATTTGAAAATAAGTCCAACCCCACCCCGTCTTGTTTTTGTGTATGAATGTTGTGAACGATTTCCAGCAATGACAATGTCGATAACATTGTGATTTGCTAAATTAAATACTCTAAAGTAATTGCCGTACAAATTGTGTTGAAGGATGGCCAAAAACAACTACAGTTTGCACAGAGCGAGAGAAACAAAGTGCAGAGTGCATACGATGCACTGAAGAAACAGTGGGAAGAGCATTTCACCACATGTGGTAAAGGTAACAAGGTACGTACAGACATTATGTACTACACTCTGTGATTGGTTTAAAAATCTCGCGCCACGTTCTCAACCAATCAGATGCAAAACCAATTACGACTTGGTCGCACGCGTTTTCCCGCGCTTGGTGCCGGTTACGTGTATTTGCTTTGAGTTCTCATTGGTTCATTGTGTTGTTTATTAATTGCTTTGGTTTGGGGAGGGTGAGAGGGAGAGGAGATTAGAGGGAGGGGCGTATTAATATCTTTATCGGCCCTGAAGGGGAGGTCTTGAGGGGGCTATAAATAGATGAAATACGGTATGTCGGCTATTGCAGTTTTTCCCGTGGTATTTCTCAATTTTAGACAAGTTGCCTTTACTTCTCTTGTAGGAAAACCCAAAGAAGACGGAGAAACTTGTCGCTGAAAGGGAGAAGTTACAAAAGGCATTGCAATCTGCTAAAGAGGAGCACAGTGAAATATCACAGCAAAACCAAGTAAGGGAGTGTTGGAATGTCTCATTTACAAGTTCATCATGTCTTGATCAGTAAGGGGATGATTTCTGATGAATCCTCAAGTACCTGAATAATTTTATACTAACAATTGGACTACATGCTGCAGCTCCGGGTTTGCTATGAGTGAACAGAGCGGTTTTCAATTGAGATTGGAAAGTAATCCGGAATTGCTTTGGGTTTGGTTTACTATGATCTGTGATTGGTGTAAAAAAAAAAAAAGCTCGCGCTACCATCTCAACCAATCAGATGCAAAACCAAAACCAATCACGACTTGGTCGCACGCGTTTTCCCGCGCTTTGCGCCGGTTACGTGTATTTGCTTTGAGTTCTCATTGGTTCGTTGTGTTGTTTACGTTTGCAATGATTGGCCATTGTAATTGCTTTGGTTTTGGTTTAACAACCCTCAATTTAAAACCGCTCTAATGTCATCCAGTTGTGTTTAAGGTGGCCCGCGGTTATTTATTGGAGCGGAGGTTCCCTTTTTTAAAACTTACTTTTCGGCAGGAAAGCGTCAACCGATTTCTGTAATTTTTGGTATTCAAAATAAGGAATCTTTAAATTTTAGAAGGCTTTCAATTTTAGGGCAAACGAAATTTAATATTTAGAGATACAAGCGCTATTAGAAAACCTTGTTTTTTACGAAATCGCGAATATTTTCATAAAACGAAGATAGATTTTTTTCTAATTACGTTCAATAAGTTCCAAGACTTCAATGTTTACTATGAGCAAGTTTCCACAAAATCGGCTGCATAGAAATTGCTGCACAGTTCACTGCTGAATTTTAGCTTCAAAATAATATGTTCGTGTATTTGCTTCATCTGTTGCAAGAACGCTTCAATAATGCTAAGATCGCACCTATTATTAGAAAGCTTGATACCACCTAAACCTTTGCTGAATAATCGGAAAAGATAGGAAATTCCCAGTAAAAGTTATAAGCAAATGAAGAACAAGATGTTTATAGTGCGTAATTTGTGAATTTCAAAATATTCACGTTTGTTTGACTTGTGAAAAAACTACCGATTTGTTTTCCGTAATTTTTAAGTATGATAAAATCCAGCATATATAAAAACAGCCTCGCCTAGTTTTGGGCGTGTAGCCTCGACGAAGCTCGGCGAATTAAGTCGTCAAGTTAGCTACTTCATGTCCTCCATTTTACCAATGCTTTGAAAACCCCTCATCTTCCGTAACGATTATTCAAATATGACGCGTTGTGGGATTTTTACTTGGGAATTTTACGGATCATCGAAAATTTCCTTGGAATGTCATTGATCGTTCATTATCATTTAAATTTTCGATGATCCGTAAAATTCCCAAGTGAAAAATAAATCCCACAACGCGGCATATTTGAATAATTTACCGAAGACGAGAGGTTTTCAAAGCATTGATAAAATGGAGGACATGAAGTAGCTAACTTGACGACTTAATTTGCCGAGCTTCGTCGAGGCTACACGCCCAAAACTAGGCGAGGTCGTTTTTATATATGCTGGATTTTATCATACTTAACAATTACGGAAAACAAATCGGTAGTTTTTTCACAAGTCGAACAAACGTGAATATTTTGAAATTCACAAATTACGCACTATAAACATCTTGTTCTTCATTTGCTAACTTTTACTGGGAATTTCCGATCTTTTCCGATTATTCAGCAAAGGTTTAGGTGGTATCAAGCTTTCTAACAATAGGTGCGATCTTAGCATTATTGAAGCGTTCTTGCAACAGATGAAGCAAATACACGAGCATATTATTTTGAAGCTAAAATTCAGCAGTGAACTGTGCAGCAATTTCTATGCAGCCGATTTTGTGGAAATTTGCTCACAGTAAACATTGAAGTCTTGGAACTTATTGAACGTAATTAGAAACAAATCTATCTTCGTTTTATGAAAATATTCGCGATTTCGTAAAAAACAAGGTTTTCTAGTAGCGCTTGTATCTCTAAATCTTAAATTTCGTTTGCCCTAAAATTAAAATACGTCTAAAATGTAAAGATTCCTTATTTTGAATACCAAAAATTACAAAAATCGGTTGACGCTTTCCTGCCGAAAAGTAGTTTTAAAAAAGGGAACCTCCGCTCCAATAAATAACCGCGGGCCACCTTAAAACGGCTGTTTTTTTGTACTGAAACGTTTGTTACGCTGCGGCTGTAATAAATAATTGGTACCATTGCCCCAGGTTCGAAAATACCGCTCATGGAGTTAATGGAGCTATGTCACGATAATTTAAGTCATTTTTGCGAAGTGCAAAATCGCCTTCAAATTGAAGAAAGCCTTAAAATAATAGTTTACTAAGGTAGAAAAACACCAAAGAGGTGATAATAAACTTCAAAGGAACAAGGATGGTTGAGGAAGATTGCAAACGGCGAACTTGAAAACATTGGTCAATTTTTTCAAGATGCCCGATCCGTGACGTAGCTCCTTTAACTGCAAGAATTTGTCTTTTTCCTAAAGAATCTGCAAGAACAATTGAAGAGCTTGTCGCAGGAGAGAGATGAACTTAAGATGAACATGGAGTCGTTCGAAGACCAACTGAAGGCTTCAGCAGAGGAAAAGGCTGCTATGGACAAGGAGTTCAGTGACACGAAACAAGAGTTTCAGTCAGTTAAGAGTCATTTGACGGAGCTGAAGGAGAATCTACAAATTGAACAGAAGGAAAAAGAGGTTAGCGTTACTGTAAATTAAGGTAAAGCTGTTCAGGGTCAAACTGGCCCACACTGCCGGAGCTTATCCCGGTTTCTGTAGCATGAAGCCAAGTTAGTCAACTAGGAGCATTGCTACTCCCCCTTGGTGGGATCTTAGTCCAACGCCAGGTTACCCCCAGCATTTTGTAAGGTTGGCCTAACATTTTGCTAGTTCCCATTTATACTCCTGGGTGGAGAGGCACTGCGAGAGTTAGGGTTTTCCTGGTCGCATCCGTATTATTTTACTGAAATACTATACTCTGTAATCTAAGAATGTATTAAGAATATTTTCAGCCTAAGATTAAGATCGCCAGAAAAATAAGAACATTCAGCCTGGGTATAATAAAATGTACATTCTTACAAACAAACAAAAAGAGTGTACTTGCAATCGAAGAAGAAAACCTTCCTTGACCTACTTAACGTGTTTTATGTTTTTTTTATTGCAGGAATTAAGCAGCAGACTGAATAATACCACCCAAGAAAAGAATGATTTGCTCAACCAAATCTCGAGTTTGGAGGAGAGCGTTTCATCCGCTGACAGTGAAAGAAAGACATGGCAAGAGAAAATAAGTACGCTTACGGAGGGAAAAGCTGAACTTGAAAACAAAATGGCGTCAGTCACGGAGAGTTTAGAAACAGAAAAACAGGTTTGTTGTCTAATTTGAGTTGCCCTCCATTGACTTTCAGGGTGATTTTATTCTGACGTTTTCGCACAAAAAATCGGGTTGTTGTGTTTACAGTCAGGGGAATTGGTAAATCTAGCGCAAGCACTCACGAGTACTCCAAAAGCAATCGAGCCAGCAAATACGTAATGTTGCTTAGCAACCTCGGGGAGAAACACCGCGGGCTCAGTCCCGTCTCGGAGGCGGGATTTCACCCATTCTCGTCCCCAGAGGCCACGATCCTTTTGGTCAGCACCAAGAATCGAGGTCTCGATTCTTGGTGCTGACCAAAAGGATCGTGGCCTCTGGGGACGAGAATGGGATTTCACCATAAACTGGTACTTGATCCCCCGACTGTTTAGCGACTTTAACCCTTTTGCTCCCAGAGTCAAACCTCGAGTCAATAAATGTGGTTGACCCTTTTGAGTCTGTGGATGAAACCCTAGTGTGTGACCATTCAAATAAAAGCTACATGTACTAAGCAGTACTTTCAAGTGGTGCTGTTTGTTTTTGACAAATTCAAGATTTTTCCCTTAGTTTTGCACTAAGCACTCTTGGGAGTGTTAATAGTACTGAAATAATGATTCATTTTGTTTTCTCTTTTCTTGCAGGAATTAAACAACAGGCTGGAGAGATCCTCCCAGGAAAATAATGATTTGCTCAGCGATGTGTCAACATTGGAGGAGAGAAATTCATCAGCTAAAAAGGAAAGCAAAGCGTTACAAGAGAGATTGAATTTACTTACAAAGGAAAAAACTGGAATTGAAAATGAAATGGCATTGTTAAGGGAGTCTTTACAAAATTCGGAAAAGGAAAAGCAGGTTTGTGATCATCTAATTTATCATTATAATATCAAACACTATTTCAAAGTAATTGGTAGTTTCCCCCGCATGTTACCCCCATGTCACCCTCATGTTACCCCTATGTTACCCCCATGTCACCCGCATGTCAGGACGGTCTGGAAGCAACGAAATCCCCGACCGTATGAGATATTCTCGATATATGACAACCAGGCGTCGTTTGACGTTGTATGTGACATTTCAACAGAACTCCCGTCTTCATTTAGGGCTATGTATCACTGGGTTTTTTTCTAATTACTACAGGAACTTTGGGATCAGATTAAGAGTAACTCTTCAGAGGATAGCAAGCTGCAGGGAATGGTCGAAAGCTTGGAAAAAATGCTTCATGATTCGGAGAATAAATATCAAGTAAGTAAAAATAATCGAGCGGTTTTAAATTGAAAACTCGAAGCAAATGCACATAACCGGCGCTAGGCGCAGGAAAACGCGTGTGACCAAGTCGCGATTGGTTTTGGTTTTGCATCTGATTGGTTGAGTTGGTGGCGCGAGTTTTTTTTTTTTTTACACCAATCACAGAGGGTAGTAAAGCAAAACCAAAGCAATTCCGCTATTGTTAAATTATCCAAAAATCTCAATTCCTCAGGAACAAAGTAGAGCCCTGCAGGAAAGCAACCAGAATCATGAACATCTGCAAAGTAGGATTCAATCTTTGGAGGAAATGACGAGAAACGGAGAAAGCGTTAACAAGGTGAACAGCTGTTGTGCTAATTTAACCCTTTCACTCCCAGAGTCAAACCTTGAGTCAATAAATGTGGTTGTAACTTTTGAGTCTTTGAATCAAACCCAAGTGTGTGACCATTCAAATTAAAGCTATTGAACAGTACTTTCACGTCGTATTGTTTGTTTTTGACAATTTTGCAGCATGCTATTCAATATTTTTTCCTCAATTGTAAACCTTAGCACTCTTGGGAATGAAAGGGTTAAAATTCTTTCCAAATATAAGCCCAAAAAATTTTGATGCACAAAATTCGTTACGATAAGGGTGGACCTTTCGCGTCCCAAAATTATTTTAGAGACGAAAACTGCCATTTTACTTCATATGAGCCACAAGGAGGTCTAGATGTGTAGATGTAAGAATCAAGGCAATACCTTTTTCTTCAGTTACTGTAAAGGAGCTATATCACCACGTGTTGAGCTATGCTTTGCGATGTACAAAGTTACCTTTAAATCGAAAGAAACGTTTGGATAATAGTTTACTAAGGTAGAAAAACACCAAAGAGGGGATAATAAACCAAACGAAACAAGGATGGTTAAGATTGGGGAAGATTGAGACGGATTACGATTAACGAACTTGAAAAATTTAGGTTCAAGATATCGCGAGCGGGTTAGGCCGGGAATCTGAGCCCAGACCGGTGCTTTCCCAGCTGAGCTAACCAGGCGACCGTTTGCGTATTCTTATATGTAATAGTGTGTTACAATAATGTGTTTTCGCAGGAGCTAGAGCAGTGCTTATTGCAAAAAGAAGAAGAGTTGAGATTAACACAAAGCCAGGCTGCTGAGATGGAAGAAGATCTCAACACAGTATTACAAGAAAAACAGGTTATAGTGATATGGCATAAGAACACTACACAATTTTCGGCAATTCTGTTACACACAACCTAGATTGAAACCACTAAATAATGGTTTCAAACCATAGAAAAACTTAAAACAAATACTAGGAAGCCGCAATGAAGTGCGGATGGTCAAAATTAGACAAGATGGAAACGGATTGCGAAAAGGCTAACTTGAAAAACGACGGCCCGACGTTTTTTCGAGTAATCCATTGTATGAAACAAGTGGTAATAATGCTTAGAATTAATCTGTGTTTGTTATACGAGATTCCATCTTTGAATTAATATTTCGTTTAGAGCTAAAAAAAACTGAGACGTAACTGGTCTTTGTGTTGTTTTCATTCTTCAGGATCTGAATATGAAGTTAACAGCATTCCATGAACAGGCGACCACTGTTGAAAGTAACATTCAAACTTCAGAAGAGAAAGCACAATCATATGAACAAAAATATAAGGTGAGAAGGAGGAAAATGTCGTAAATTGCTAATAAAATGTACTTGTAGTGTTATTGTTAGCCGTTAGACGTCTTCGTGCGTTCAATTCTTCCCTCGCTCCAGAGACGTTTGAGATTTGACCCGAAAAATTCCATACTGATGACGTAGCTCTGCAGAGATCCGTGTAGTGTCTCTGATTGGTTGATACTTACGCGCGAAACTTCAAAACCGAGCAACAGCCAATCAGAGACACTACACGGATCTCTGGAGAGCTACGTCATCATTGTGGAATTTTTCGGGTCAAATCTCAGAGACTCAGACGTCTCTCGAGCAAGGGAAGAATTGGGCGCGCGATAAGAGAAGTCTGTTTATTCAGCCGACTAATGTAGCGTACATTCACTGCTTTATGTCCGCACTACTGAAACAAAAATGCTTATTTGTCTGGGATTTGTACTTTTTAGGATTTAACAGAAAAACTTTCGACTTCCTTGGAGGAAAAATTATCGCTGGAAGAGAGAATCAAGGCATCGGAAGAGAGACTGAATAACTCTGAAGTAAACCACAAGGTGAAAACGCCATTTCATGCTTTTTTCATCAAATTATAAAAGTTATATGCGTCCGTCTATTTTAGCTGTCTGACACATTACTTCAAGTAATACATCAAACAAGAGAGAGTGTTTCATCACATTTCCAAACACCGAGAAGTGAGTTGAAAATACGACGCGCAGCGGAGTATTTTTGACGAAATTCGAAGTGTTTGGAAATGTGATGAAACACTGTCTAGAGTGTTTGAGATATCTTCTCAATTGAAACGAAAACTAAGGTATAAACGGAGAAATAAAATCGTAAAAATCTATGCTAATTAAGACCGGGTATCCAAACCACCGTCACGGTTATGATTTCCTTTGTTTTAACTTCATGAATTATTAATGAGTTTGAGAACGATATGGAAAGCCCTGGCCATTCATGTTTTTTCGTTGTGTAGGATTTGAAGAACCAATTGGCAGCGCTGTCAGAGGAAAACATCTCCCTTGAGAGTCACGCTAAGAAGTTACGAAGTGCGTTACAAAGTGCCGAGGAAAATCAAGAGGTAAGATGTCTCTTCAGTTCGTAAATGGTTTACTTTATGCAAGTGCAGCAAACGCAGCAAATGAAACAACATTCAGCCTGTCTGGAGCTGTTTCGCGGTCGTACCGCGGTCACAACGCAGTCGTCCTGCAGTGGTTTGCGGTAATGACACAGTCGCCTCACGGTCGTGCCACACGGTCGTACCACACGGTCGTGCCACACGGTCGTTCCACAGTAATACCACAGGTATACCTCAGCTGAGCACAGTCATACCACACTCGTACCACATTCGTAGCGCAGTTATACCACACAGCTCATGAGTAGTGAAGAACTTACACATAAGTTAGCGGAGTGAAAATCTTGTTTTGCATTCTGCATGAATTAAGCGAAAGCGACATGACGTCACCGGACGGCTTCAGCTTGTTCAGACGTCTCTCTCGGAAGTAAGCGACAGAGGAGATGCCTGAAATTCAGGTTATATTTAATTCTGAATTTCAGATGCCAGCCCGCCTTCCGCAATCCTATAGTTTAAGGCTAGTAATATCTCCTCCGCCAAAGTCCTTTAGTATATCTAGCTATTCTAAAGACGCACTGCTACGCAACGCATTGTTACAAAGTGTACTTGCTTTAACCCTCCATAACTCTTTCCTCTGATGCAACGCATACGTATTCGCGCACATCTTATACCGCGACAAGCTCATTCTCGACCCCAGCTGGAGCCCATCTCTTTTGCGCAGGTTCGACGGAGAGGACGGGCTCTGGGTAAAGCTAACATTTAATGTGCTCTGATTGGTTGTTTGGTGAAAACAGTGAAATTTAGGCAATTCATTTCGTTTTGTAAGTTTTTCTGTTTTGTTTTCGCTGCAAGTTTGGGGGAATAATTCTGTTCAGATATGAGGGCAACGCCAAAATCTTTTGAACTGTTGTGATAGTGTAGACTTGAAGTAGAGGTCATGGCTCGCAGGGAAAGTCTGGTGGAAAAAGTTGAGAAGGTATAGATGGGCGCGAAGAAGACGAAGACTCTTTTCCTGCAAATTTGTTCGATTTTTTTCTTGCTGGAATGGCGGGGCATGCGTCGTGGAGGCGATCTTGCCGGGTATTGGCTATGCACCGATGGTTTTCCCAGAGCCCTCGTCGTGCACTAAGAAAGAGAGGGCACTGGGGTCGAGAATGACCACACGCATTCTTATTCCTGCTACGCTTGCGCTGAGATTTACCTTCTTGAGTTTGATTGACAGCCTACAGGCTCTCAGTGATGTTACACTGCATGCCGTTTTTCAGGGGCTGATTGCACAACTATCGTCTCTCTCCCAAGAAAAGAACACTCTTCTGTCCGAACTCATCGCTCTCCAAGACAACTTTATCCAGGAACAAAGCACGACTACGGTACTCACGGTACTGATCTTTTTAACCGACGCATGCGTGCTACAGCTCATTGACCGGCCTTTTTATCGCCTTATCCGGGATTTTTTTGATACCGTGGCGGCCATTTTGAATCGTGAAGGATTGTGGGTGATCGGAGGATTTAACCCTTTCACTCCATGAGTGAAATTCTGAGTCAGTAAATGTGGTTGTAACTTTTGAGTTTGTGGATGAAACCCCCAGTGTGACCATTCAATTGAAAGCTAACGAGCAGTACTTTCATGTGGTGCTGTTTTTTTGTTTTTGACAATTTTGCAAAATGAAATTCAAGATTTTTTACTCAGTTTGGAACTTAACACTCTTGGGAATGAAAGGTTTAAGCTTGCTTACAGTCTTATCATGATTACAAATGGATGCCACGTCAAAAGATCCCGGCTAAAAGGCATAATCTCTTCATCACTAACTTCTTGCTTTATATAAACTAACGCCGTCAATGTGTGCTTCGCTACTAACAAACGTTTTGTGAAAGTTCAAAGGAAATTTTTTCAAAAATTCTGTGCAACTTTCTTTGAAATCTCTGAAGCACATTTTCATTCGACGTAGATTGCTAATATTTCAAGGGCTTACAGGGTTTCTCGACGTGTATTTATCTACACAAATATGGGCAGTACCGTAGTTTTAAAGTCGTTTGCAAAGTTGTGGACTAAATTTTGAACCCCTTTTGACTTGAAGTGTCTCTGTTGGTTTTCTAAACTTCTCAGCCAATCAAATAGCAAAGAGCATACAATCACACGTGCAATTATGGGCACGACCTCTCCAGAGAACGATTAGCCAAGGAATTCCATGTCATAAAATAATCAGAAAACATATAGATTTCAGTTCACTGTAAAGTGTTAATCAAAAAAGTTTATTTGGAATACGTTCATAACCTCAAGAAGAAATTTTGTTCCGTTATTAAAAGCTAACACGTTCATTCGTTGTGTGAGTGTTCTACTTGCTGTCTGCTGTACTAGCTTGTGCTGTTATAAGTTAAACTTTAAAAGCGCTTTCTCTTTTTCTTTGCTCACATTCACTAGTGAAGGTTTCTTGTTCTATTTAAAGCTGGGAAGAAGGCGAGGTGTTTCTTGTGTTATTCTTTTACTTTGCACAAATTCATCATTTTTGGGGGGTTCTTTGTGGTCTTTCTAATGTGGGTTCCAATCTCTCTAGGCTGTTAAAAACAAGGGCTTTGGCAGACATTCCGGTATGAGTTGTAGTTTACTCGTTATTGGTGCCGGGTTGTTAATGTTAATGTAGGGGAATTTTCTATGTTCACGGAAGGATTTGTATTTGTTGATAACTAGCTAGAAGGGTTTAAGAAATTACAATGTAAATGCTATGTTTGATTTTCGAGTTATATTAACAGTTTTCAAGGGACCGTACTTCTTATATGGACATCTTAGTGATTGGCTTAAGAAACGTGCGCTGACCAATCAGAACAAAGTCGTTCTCTCCTTGTCCAATCTGAAAAAATCTGAACCAAACGCGAGTTTTCCCGCCGGCGCTTAACACCGTCAACGTGTTTTTTCCCGCGCCTAACACCGTTAACGTGTTTTTTCCTATGCTTAACACCGTTAACGTGTTTTTTCCTATGCTTAACACCGTTAACGTGTTTTTTTCCCGCGCTTAACACCGTTAACATGTTTTTTCCCACGCTTAACACCGTTAACATGTTTTTAACCGCGCTTAACACCGTTAACGTGTTGCTTAACACCGTTAACATGTTTTTTTCCCGCGCTTAACACCGTTAACATGTTTTTTCCCGCGCTTAACACCGTTAACGTGTTTTTCCCCGCGCTAAACACTGTTAACCTGCGCTTAGTATAGGTAATCGCATGGGCCCGAGTGCAATTAGGGATTAATTTCACGAGTATTTTCAAAGTTTTTACAAAATTGCCCGAGTCGCGCAGCGACGAGGGCAATTTGTAAAAACTTTGAAAATACAAGTGAAATTAATCCCTAATTGCACGAGGGAACAATGCGATTACTTGTTTATCACATAAAGGGAAAAATTTTCGGAAAACCTTCAGCGTGCGGCTAATAATTCAGCCTGCGGAGCGAAAATATTATTTTCTAAAATCACACAGAATCACAGCAAGATCAAGCAAAACCTTTATACGTTCAGAACAGGATAACTTTGACAGTTATGTAAATCTTAAGAGAAAAACGTAAGTCAATCCAAGACAAGCCTGAAACGTAAGCTTTATAGTCACCTGTTTGAATGTTTTGAAGCTTTCCGCTGCATGCGAGCTGCTTGTACAATCCTACATCTATAAAACAGCAAGTACGGCGAGTCCAAACAAACTTGTAGAGGTAACTTCTCCTATTTAATTTGACCTTCTTCTTTCTTTGAACAAACTCTGTGCTATTTACTCTGTCGGGTTGCATGTGATAAAGCCGTATTTAACAGAAGTGAAGCGAAGAAGTCAGTTGGCCGCCATGAATGAATTTCCCGACGTCGCAAACTCGCCAAGTCCTCGCTGATGTTTTCTAGTTTTCAACTGAAATAATCTTTGTTTTGATTTCGAGGAAACCCTGAGATTCAGCTTTCGGAATTTCGTTTCAAGCTATCACCCGGTTTCCATTCCTTTTTCGTCAAATAACTCAGGAAACTGAAGTCAAAATTTGAAGCGACGTACAAGCGAGCGCTGTGTTTGAAAATTCTGCTCAAAATCCCGCCGTCAAGAAGCCAACTAAGTGCAGCGCGCTCAGCCAATTAGGAGCGAGGGATTTTACCGTTCGACCAATCAGGATCAAGTAATCATGCCCTTGATTACCAAAAAGTGCCCTTGATTAAGAAAAAATGCCCTCTGTCTTAGCCAATCAGAATTCAGTAATTATGCCCGCTATGTGATAAACACCGTTAACGTGTTTTTTCCTGCGCTTAAGTGCTTATGTTTTTATTCTCGTGCTTAATACCTAACATTTTCTCCTGCGCATGACATCGGTCGCACGTTTCTGTCGAGTTCTGGTTGGTTTATTGCACAATGTTACTTTGATCTTAGTGAGTTTTACAACGGTCATAACAAAACTGCAAAATCGTAAAATTCTTCGAGGTGAAAGCAACGAGAGTCTTATTCAAATAAGGTTGATTTTTCTCTCTGTTTTAGGATTTGCGCCAGCAGCTGAGTTTTGTCCAGAATGATAAAGAACAACTACAGCAATCGTTGTCTATTACAGAGGAACAGCATACGACACTTAACTCCAAGCTAGAGGTTCGTGACGCGCGTGTTCACTGTGCGTTTGAACGTGACTCGTTAACGCGCGCGACCACCACGCATGAAAAATGTGTGCATGAAAACCAGTTACGGCTGATATGGCTTTCCTCCTCTCAACGTAGAAATGCATTTATTTTAATTTAATTTTATAGATATTGGTATGGTAGGTAGGTAAAGCCGTACTCTGGCCAAACTGGTCCACACTGCCGGAGCTTATCCCGGTTTCTGTAGCATGAAGCCGACTAGGAGTATTGCTACTCCCCCTGGATGGGTTGCCAGTCCATCGCAGGTTAACCCCAGCCGATTTTGTCGCCGGTACCCATTTGTACTCCTGAGTGGAGAGAGGCACTGTGAGAGTTAAATGTCTTGCCCAAGAACACAACACAAGAACACAACACAATGACCCCGGTGTCCAACGCGCAAACCATTTAGCCACCCCTTCTCCCACATATATTATTGGTATAAGCACATAAAACGGTAAAATATTTCAGGGGTGATTGCGGCAAACACAACGGTGGTCAGTTGTTTTATATATCTGGCTGCGAAATTTGAATTGTGGTAACAAAATGTTTCTCAGACGCAAAGGATATTACACAAAGAAGTTTGACGTAAATTTCTTCTTCAAGTCAAAACTACATGAAATATAAAAACCTGTTATTTATTCGAATAAGGTAGCTTTTTTGTTACAGTTTTAGACTGGTGCGAGAAAAACAACGCACAAAGAAATTGAACAGAACATAATAAAAATAATTCAAAGGAGATTTTAGCGTCGTCATTTCACGCCTCGTTTACATGAAGCGGCTCGTCGGAATTGTGACGATACAATGCATAAAACTGAACTACTTATTCTCAACTATAACACTCAGCTTCGCTGCTTGGTAACGTGAACGGCGTGAAAGGTTGTAAGAAGAATTCGACAGAAAACCAGGCTCTTTTTAATTGTAAATCAAGTTTGTATTTCGGTGTTTCTCTACAATTCACGCAAAGTTAGTGCTTCCAACGTACTGTCGAAGCTCTCTGAGCGGACACTCCCGTAAGCGGACAGCTCTACTTACGGCTGCCTTGACAAAACCCCGTTTGAACTCTAGCTCATACAAATTCTGTATTATTTTAAATATTCCCGAAAGCGGTCAGCTCCAATTGTGGCCATTTTCGGCTTCCTGAGGGTATCTGCTTACAGGAGCTTCGGCGACTGTGTTTTGAATTTGTTTGGCTTGAGAGGAGTTGGTTTGTTTTAATAGTCAATTGGATACAGTTGTGCGTATGTTAAAGCCTTGTTGTTTGTCTCTATTTTTATTGTGATAAATAATTTTGCGTTTTGGTTCTTTGTTTGGAATAGAGACAGTTGTATTTAAATTTGTGTTGCGGGTAAACAATATCAGTTTTGCGCTGTTCCGTTGCAGGATTCTCGGCGAGCAATTCAAGAATTGGAGAACAAGACTAAACAACTCGCAAAAGATCTGAAGGAGGCGAACGAGGAAAAATCTGTAAGTACTTCTGAACATTGGAAATTAATTGATGGCGTTGTTACCACAGGTGTCCAAGCGCACGGTGCGAACACTCCGAGCGCTAGCCGGCGGTTTTGTATTTCATATACTCTCTATCGTTGATAATTCGTGCGTTTATTGTACGAACCTTTCTTCTTTAGTTAAACCGCATGGCTGCAATTTTGTGTTAATTAAAGCTTTTTCTGGCAGTTTGGTTGGCTGATTTTTCGCGTGCAATTTTATATTTCTTCATTTATAATGCTTCGGCTACGTCGGTAAACTGAGATGATGAAGCGCGCTCTTTTTCGCTCCAAAAATGATGTAAACTGTATCACAGTGCGACTGCTCCAACCAAGGCCACTCGACAAAATTATGTGCAAATAAGCGCATGAAAACCTTGGATGTTAACAATAGATTTCCCACAAATTATGGATCTATAGCAAACACTACAGAAGCTTTAAATTTGTGACTATTTTTTGATTGTTTTAACATATATATTCAAACGCTATTGGTTAATTTACAAAGATTTTAGTTGGGTGGGCTTGGTTTGAATAGTCGCACTATAATAAATACTTTGTTTTATTAAACATTTTTTTTATTTATCATAGCGGTTTATTTTTACTTATCTGTTGTATTTGCTCATCTAAAGGCTCGCAAAATATGGTCCGACTCGTAAAAATAGATCGTCATATTAAAAGAGAAACTCGTTTAGTAAGGTGTAATTGTGAAATAATTCAATGAAGGGCTTCCCCGCGTGTTTCTTATATATTGTGGAAACAAAGACCAGCATTGTTTTGGAAACACGGGTCAGGTCACCTGGAGGGCTCCGTTGTTCAAAGGACGATTAAGCTAATCCAGGATTAGCGTGAATTTTGATTTCAGTTTTGTAACTTTTCAGTGAAGTTTTCTGTTGATATTTTTTGTCCTTCAGTTTTGACTTCGACTGATGTCAAACTCTACAAAATATTAACAGTGATTAAAACCTTGATTGACTTTTAATCCTCGATTAGCGTTTAAATCGGCTTTCGCTCCGGCCAGACGGCAGCGCTATCAACTCAGTGACTTGATTGATATCACAGGACAGACAGATCTTCTGATTAGTTTATTCTGAATTTGAGTTTGACTTTTTATATATATAAAAAAAATTCCTATTTTGATGCGTTAGGACATGAGACACTTTTTTTTAACTCGAGCCCGCAGTTTTCCTCAGAGAAGTTGCTAAGCAACATGACTGTCACGTCAGCCCTTTCTCACGTGACAACTTTCACTTCTCGGCGTTTCTGTAAAGTGAAAAACAAATATTAAATGTCTGCGAATTGCAAAGTGCTGCTAAGCGTGAAAATCGATTAATTTTGCGCAGGTATTGCAGAGGAATAAATAATAAAACAAATCGTGCTGTTAATAATTTTCCGACTGTATACCGTGTTCAGCAAATGTTTGGATAATGTTGGCGAGTCTACTCAAACCCGATATATTACGAGCTTGAATATTCCATTTTCACCTGGCCATTCACGAGACAATGGACTCGTCGCGTTGCTTTGTTTTTCAGTACAAACGAAACAGAAAGCTTCAATAATAAATTTGCATATTATTATTTGTTCAAGCGAGTTTTGTGCTTTGCAGCGTTGCTCGCCGACATGTTTATTTTGACTTTGGACCAAGGTACTTGAGGCGTTATTAGTTGCTTGTGTTTTTGTAAAAGGTTTGTTATGTGTTTTGGCGTTTTTCGTGCGTGCAAATTGAATGGTTTCTAGTCCCATTAACCTGTTGTGTTCGTAAAGTAAATTTACTTATAAATTGTGTTCTGTTTATGAAGGTGTATCGCTTTGCTTAATTTAGCGTTAATCTTTCCTTTATTTTTGTACATTTGTTGTCGGGTAGAGATTACGAAGTTAACCATCGTTTATTGCAAACTCGAAGAAATGAAAGACAACATATATTCACACACACACACATTACCGGACCACAGCTTGTGCGATGAACGGGCACTTACGATTTCTGCGCTAGCGACGTTTTCCCATTATATCTGTCTTACTCTAGATAAACTTGCTACGATTTTTTTATATGATTTATCGCTTTAAGCCTGGGCCAAACGAGGATGAGATTTGCAGAGAGATGGCCCGGGCTTTAGAGCGACTACAGTTTATATCTCAGTAATCTGAGTAATTTCTTCCGCATAGTAACAAGATGGAGTTGTCTAACGGTCTGTTTTGGCAATTTTGTTTTTTCAGCATCAAGAGGCGGAGATCGAAGAGCTGTTCAGAACACAGGATGATTTACAAGCTAAATACAACGACGAATTGAAAGAGAGAAAGGTACAATTATATCTGATAAATTTTATTGTTTACATAGATTGCGTGACATTCATATACACGATTGATCGATTTTGTAGCGTCGCGTCGATATGTTAATCACGCATTGAGTACGTGTCTATAATTTTAGATCACGCTATCTAATGTTTGGCGACTATTGTATTTATGATTTATATTTATATTTTGACCCCAAATTCTGAATCCTGTCCTAATACAGAGGCAATCCAATAATGTAACAACAGCTTTCTCCGTAATTTTGTATTTTTATCAAGAAATATTACCTCGTTCGAGTTATTTTTTTTTATTTTGAACGATTTTGCCCTTCCATTCACGTTATTTAATTTAAATCGCGTTTATTTAAACGTCAATTTTCTTTTCTGTAAAGGTAATATTTTGAGTTCGAGGAAGAAGCGTTATGTTTCTGAAGTCATATTTCATAAGGGATGGACCTTTTTTGGGGGGGAGGGGGGTTGGGCAATTTTTCTGAGCTCGAATTTTTTTTTCCGTCTTGAGTTTGTGCAATAATTTTTTTTTCACCGTTTGCTTGTGAGTGAGTGAGTGAGTGAACTCGCTTTGCACGATTTTTTTTCTCTACTTTTGCTGTGCAGGAATTTTTTTTGGGTAATTGCCCAACCTCCCCTCCCAAAATAAAATGGTCCATCCCTAAATCTGTTTCAAGCGGGAAGCCATCTCAATGCGGAAAACGCGTATTCAGCCAATCAGGTGCAAGAATTCATGCCCTTGATTACCAAATGCCCTCTGTCTAAGCCAATCACCGTCCAGTAATTTGTGTCATTCTCTTTAGGTGTTTGTTTCAAACCGACGTGACTATTTGTTTTCATGGCTGACCACCGTTAGTCTTCTACTATTTTCTTACATTTCGTTTACGTTTTTGCACTGTTTCTAACTATTATTTAGAGATTTTATTCGATTTTCAAAACAGTTCTTAGGTTACAGACTCGCCTTATAATCGCATGACTCTTTATAGCTCACCTTTAGCCTTAAAGTATGCAGTGGTTTCCTGTATATACCTTTACGGTGTTATCGAGTGTCAAGGCAACTGCAGTCGAAGCGATCAAAAAAATACAACCTGCTACTGTAGTATGTAAATTCACTTCGATGGGTTTTTTTATGGAATGAATCTACTTATGGACTAAACCAGTTCAAATGACCTACTAGATACATTCCTTTACTACTCGGTGAAAGCGTACAGGAAACCAAACACTGCAATGTACATACCTTGTTGCCGAAGGTAGGGCTTTCAAATATTGTTGTTCGTGTTATATTACCGTAGCGATATCAATCTTACGACTTACGACAGAAGAGCTTGTGAGGCGTGCTTTATGAGGATACATTCGTTATTTCTGCACCAGTTATTTGTTCCTGTCGGGCCGGAATAACATCTATTTAAACATCTAGTCACGGAAGGCGCATCTTGAAAATAATTTGGTTTATTATTTCTTCTTTGGTGTTTTTCTACCTTAGTTAGCTATTATTTTGAGGTTTCCTTCAATTCGAAAGTATTTTTGTTCATCAGAAAATTTACTTAAAATATCGTGACATAGCTCCCTTAAAGTGCAACGCGTGGGGCCCACTGAATCACGCAAAACATGTCTTTGAACTCGCGGTTGTTAAATCAATTGCATACAAGCTTCATTCTCAGGTCTAGTACTAAATTCTTCTATCGCAAAAGGTTCACAAACAACCCTCACAAAATACTACATGTTTTTTTTTCAAGCCGTTGATAATAACTAGGCTCGATTTCCGTCGCTCTCTCGAGTCCGGTCTTCGTTCCTCCCCTTCGGGGGGGATGAGCGTGGGCTCATTTTCCCGAACAGCGGCTGGTAATCGAGCCTAATAATAACCCAAGTGTTGGTTTCCTTGCAGGAATTGAATGATTATATTGAGCAACTTCACGAGGAGTTGGAAGATGTACACGTGCAGTTCGACTCGCTGTCCAAGGAACACAAGGTTAGTTGAGTTCTAGTCTCCTTTGCAACCGTTATTTGTGCAACACGCAACACTTCTCTAGTGGGGAGAAGCGTTTCGTGACGACACAAATAACGGCTGCGCGCGAAGGAGACTACTCGAGCCCACTCACAATCTCCTTCCCAGAGTCCTCGTTACCCTTGTCCAGCGGTGGAGTTAAATTATTTCTAGCTTAGGGTACGGTAAAGATGATGTCGTATTTATTATTAGTCTGTGTACATCACCCTCTCCCCTCAGAAAAATCGGGGAGAGAGACGTCCCTCCCAGATTTTTTTGGGGGGAGGTGGCGGATGTACACAGACCACATGTAATTTAGTAACAAAACATGTGACAATGTGTTTTTTTTTGCTGGCCAATTTTTAGAATTTATCTGGAAGACTAGCTGAAATCCAGTCGGGTCAACTGTCGACAGAATCGCAACATTATCAACAACTTTCTGATCTGCAGGAAATCAACAGCGACTTGCAGGAGGTGAGTCACGCAACATTACATACCTATCATATGTCACGCAACATTTCAAAACGATAATGACTTACGTAGCTATCACATTTCAGTCCCTGACTCGTCCCCAGCCGTCTCTCAGTCTTCTACGAGAAATGTGAGCGTCTTGGGGACTGGGGAAACTGGGGGGACTGGGGGATGCATCACCCCTTGCGCTCCCCTCGGCCACGCTTCTCTCTTTAATATTAATAGGAGACAAGAGAGACGACTGGGGACGAGTCAGTTTCAGTCCCATTTCAGTCGCGTCGTATGAAATTCAAGTCCAAGAAAATACTCGTTGAAATATCTTTAAATCAGTGCAATGCCCACGCAAATAGCAAAGTAGAATACATTGCTTCCATGGTGTATTGCAACGTAGTCGAATCAAGTAATACCAGTGAGATGTTTGCGGTTTGAAATACGACGTATAAATTGGGCGTAATTTACGTTTTGTTTCTTTGTAGGATAATCACAGCTTAAAGGAGACTGTAAATACACTGAACACGTCGTTTGAGGAGAAAGGCAGTGAACTTACAGAGATATTGAGTGGGCTTGAGGAAAGCAAACAAGAAGTGGAAAAACTGAACGCTGAACTTAATTCACTGAAAGAATCGCACGCGTTAAAAGATAACGAACTAATTGAATTGAGAACGTGTGTAAACGATTTTAATCTGGAAAAAGAAACTATGAGTCAGTCTGTGGGACAACTGAGTGAAAATGTACAAGGGTTGAGCAGTGAGAAGGAAGCGCTGGCTTCGACCATCGAGAATTTGAACAAAAGTTTAGAAGAGAAGGACAATCGAATAACGGAGCTGTTAGCGAATCTTGATCAGCAGAAGAATGAATTGGAGGCAGTTAAGGAGAGTTTCAACGGTGTTTCGGAGAAGTTGGAAAGCAAAGAAGAAGAATTTAAGAAAGCTGTGAAGGCTGTGAAACAATTGAAGCAGAATTTAATCAAATCTCAAGAGAAAGTGAAAACATTGAGCGCGAAGCTCGACGAAAAAGAACAGGAAGGAAGACAATCTACTGAGGCATTCACATCACAAGAGGAGGAATTCACAGCTGTTAAGTCCAACGTTGAAAGACTAAACGAAAGTGTTCAGGCAAAGGATGTCGAAATTGAAGGTTGTAAAGAGAGACTGAGCCAAAAGGATAACGAGTTGGCGAATTTTCAGGAGGTTGTGAACAGTTTGAATGCGAAAGTCGAAGAAACCTCAATGGCGTTAGCGACTTCTAAGGAATTAAACAACAAACTTTCCGAACAAGTGCAAAGTTTGAACTCGCACGTGGAAACTCTTGAATTGAGTTTACAAGAAAAAGGGAGGGATAGTAACGATGTTGAAGTGAAATTTCAAGAGCATTTACAAGTGGTAGAGGATTTGAGGTCGAAAATACGTTCGCTGGAAGGTTTGATTAACACGCACAACGAGGAGAGGGAAGCCATCGACAAGACTTGTCAACAACGCGACGAAACGATTGTCGCGCTAAAGCAAGATTTAGAGCTGCAAGCGAAAAATATAGCGGATGCTAACGAACAAGCTGCTTCAAAGGAAGACGAATTAAAGACTTTACATGAATTTAACGAGAGGTTGAATCAAGCCGTCTTTGAAAGGGAAGAAGAAAATGAGAGACTTAAATTAGAAAGGAAAGAATTTTGCAACAAGGTCGATTCTCTCAGTGAAACTGTTGCTTCTAAGGAAGAAGTGGTCCGCAAATTGAAGAAAAAGACAGAGGCATTTGAACAGCAGACTGCGTCTATAGATAAAGATTTGTTACTGAAAGAAGAGGAAATGCAGAAGTTGAAATCGCTAAACGAGGAAAAAGATCACTGTATCGCGGACGTGGAATCAAAACTCGAAGCTCAGCAACAAGAAATAACCAAGTTAGGAAATGAAATTTCCGATCAGAAGCAAACGATTGGCGACAAAGAGGAACAACTTCATAAATATAAGACAACAGGAGAGGAGAAGACGGAGAAAATCTCGTCCCTAGAAGCGAGTGTACAATCGTTGAACGCAGCCCTCGAAGCCAAAGTTATGGAGGTAAAAAATCTTCAGGTTCAACTAGGCGAGAAGCAAACGGAAGTCGAGTCTGCGCAGAATGCCATGTCGAGCCTGAGTAGCGAGATGGAAACCGGTGCTCAGGAAACTTACCAGTTTACAAACAGGATAGAAGAACTACAGAAAGAATTGGACACCATCATGGAGGCTCGAGGTAAGTATTTAGAATAAACTGAAAAGCAATGCTAAGTTCAAAACTGAGGGGAAAATGTTGAATTTCATTTTGCAAAAATTTAAAAACAAACAGCACCACTTGAAAGTACTTCTCAATAGCTTTCGTTTGAATGGTCACACACTAGGGTTTCATCCACAGACTCAAAAAGTACAACTGCATTTATTTACTCTGGGAGTGAAACTAAAAGGGTTAATTCAAAAATAGTTTTTTTTACTGCGTCAAACCTCAGTTCGAACTGGCACAAATGATGACTTGGTGATAGCTTTGGCTTAGAGTTAGTTCTACGTTCTGATTGGCTAAAACAGTTGCGCTTAGAGTTTTATCCAATCAGAGCAGTGTCTTCCCTCTTAGCCAATCAGATGCGGCACCTACAGTACAGCCGAGCTCATTTTGCGTACGCGAGTTTTCCCGCGCTTTCTTTGGTTTCCCATTGGTCAGTCAAAGTGATGCAACTTTTGATCGCGTGGAATAGTTTTCCATCTCAGTCTGTTATAAAGCGTTGTAATTGATTCCCAGCTAAAACCTGTACGTCCAGTTTAAAAACTCGTTTCTGCTTCGTTTTGCAGATGTACTGGGACGTGAGAATAAGGAGAAGGATGACAAGATGAACAAGTTTAAACAAGTGGCGGTTAAGTCGAAGAAAGAACTGGAGAATAACAGGAAACAGGTTTGTATTTTAGCACACTATTGTTAAAGGGGCTATGTCATGCTATTCTTGGCTATTCTTCCCTGTATTATTTTTTACGAGCTCAAAACTCAAACATGTGAATGAAATATTAATTCCAAGATGGAATCTCACTTACATAACAAACACAGATGATTTCTAAGCATTATTTACCACTTGTTTCATACAAATGGACTTAAACTTAACATTTTCGCAATCCGTTTCAATCTTAGGACTTCATTGCGGTTTTCAAGTATTTGTTTTATGCTTTTCTATGGTTTAAACCATTATTTAGTGGTTTCAATCTATTTTAAGACTAGTTTGTGTAACGGAATTGCCGAAAATAGCGTGACATATCCGGCCCTTTAACTGCCTCAGAAAAGCTCAAAATCCTATAATCCTATAAGTTGACTGGAGAAGAGAATGTAAGTTCAAAGTTGTTTGATAGCAGCTACTTAGGCCGTCACATCGTCCGTAAGAATAAAATCTTATTGTTCATTTTTTTTTTCGTTTAGTGGAAGGATGAAAAAGGCGAACTGATTTCCACAATACAAGAGTTGAAAGAAGATGCCCAGACCTTGAACGCGAAGTTTGTTGAACAACAAGACGAGACGCTGAAACATACCGATGAATATCAGGTATATCAGGCATTTGAGCCAATTCTTGAACCTTGTGTTGTTTCCGCATATTGTAATTCGCTTCGCAAGAAATATTAAGTACAGTCAACTTTCGTTATAGCGGACACCCTCGGGACGTAGTTTGAAGTCCGTAATAGCGAGAGTCCGCAATAGCGGGGTGTGAGAAAAAACAATTGCCGTTAAATAATCAGAGTCTGGAAGGAAAAGGCGTAAGCAAAGTGAAAATGCAAAGTCCTGTACCAAGAAATCGATGCGAAAATAAACACTCCGGAAATCTATACAAGTTGACACATAACGTCGATATGAGAAGTTCAAGGTGTCCGCTTTATGGAGAGTCAAAACAATAAAATTGTTATGTTGGTACCACGAAAGTGTCCGTAACTCCGTAATATCGAGAGTCCGTAATAGCGGGAGTCATTTTCAGTTATTAAACCTCTATAGCTTTTGCCGGGGGAGGGGGCTGGATTTTGACCGTAATAACGGGGTGTCCGCAAGGCGAGAGTTGACTTGATTAAACTAAGTTTCCTTGCTTTTACATGACAGGAGCTGCAAACCCAGCTGACCAGACTGCAGGAGGAACTGGAAGCAGAGAAGTCAAAGTAAGTTAAATTGCTGTTCAGCCTTTGGGTAAAACCTGCAGTAGTCCATTGCAGGTTACCCTCCCCGTCCCCCCGTCCCCCCCCCCCCCCCCCTTAATAAGAAGGAGAAGATTTGCTGAAGACCAACGTAGTATTTTTAGTGAATAGCGTGTGACATGACAGGATGAACGTCTCTTGTCCACCAGGAGAGTTCTTTACTTTTGTGTTTATTGTTTGTAAAATTTATTGCAGATCGGCCAGCTCATCCGATAACGTGACACAAGTTGCAGAAGAACTGGCAAATGTCCGCCAAGAAGCGGAAAAATTGTCAGCGGAAAATGAAAGTTTGAACAAGAATTATGAATCTCTGCTAAAGGTAAGTTTCTTTGTGTGAAGTCTTGTAGGATCCTTTCTTCGTTAACTTAATTTTAAGTAAAATTGTTTTTTGTTGACAAATTTACAGGTTGTGGAGAGAGAGCGAACCGATTCTAAAGCAGAGCAAGAGAAGCTGAACGCGCAAATCCAGGAGTTTCTAAAAGAAGTTGAGGTGATTTGAATCAATTGTTCTTTTCTCGACCTTTGACCATGCTTCAGACGTTTTGTGCAAGATGTCCTGAAGAGCGACTAGCGCGGGAAAACATGTAGTTAGCGGCAAGCGCGGGAAAACATGTAACCAGCGTCAAGCGCGGGAAAATATGTAACCGGCTGCACTGCTGCAAGCACGGGAAAACATGTAGCCAGCGTCAAGCGCGGGAAAACACGTCACTGGTTTCAAGCGCGGGAAAAGTCGTAGGAGACAAATTTCGATCAACCTGATTGGCTGAGAGGAAAGTTCATCTTCACTGTGATTGGTTAGATTCACGTTGCACGAGATTTTTAAACCAATTATAGCGTTAGGTTAACGCCAAAGAGAAGCAAACATGTCGTAACTGTCGCAATTGGTTGTAAAAATGCTCTGTAAACAGAATAGAGTTGTATTGAATCAACACACTCAATTAACCTTGTCTCAAACTTTTGTTGTCTTAGTTGCTGAGAACAGAAAGCAGCAAGAATAAAAAAGACAATTCTGATCTTGAAAAGGAACTTACTGGAACGATAAAAGACCTGGAACAAGCCAACAAGGAGAAATCGGAGGTTTGTAAAACTTTGAACATTATTTTGGCCCTGTTCTCACTGATAGCAATAAATATAGGCACGCAATGCGTGTAAGGTGCTATATATAACATCTGTGTTATTTATCAGCTGTTGACTAAACTGGAGAACACTGACGAAGATTTAACAGAAGAGCGAAGACGACACGAGGAGACAAGAAATCAACTGGAAAAGACTAAACGACTGCTGGAGGCTGCAGAAAAGGTATTTAACCCTTTCACTCCCAGAGTCAAACCTTGTGTCAATAAATGTGGTTGTACCTTCCGAGTCTGTGAATGAAACCCTAGTGTGTTACCATTCAAATCAAAGCTATTGAGCAGTACTTTCAAGTGGTGCTGTTTGTTTTTGACAATTTTGCAAAATGAAATTCAATATTTTTTCTCAGTTTTGAACTTAGCACTTGGGAGTGAAAGGGTTAACTGCTTGCCATTGTTATATGATGTTTTAGGCACAGGGCCTTGGGTGGGAAGTTTCTTGAATGTGGTGTTACTCCGAGCCGAACCATGAAAAATATCCATCATTCATCCATTTGTTACAATTTTGAATTAAGTTCAGGAAGTCTCCAATCATTACTACGATGTCTGAATCTGATTTGTGCTTGTACCATGGTGCAGTCGAACCTCATTGCAGTTGAGTTCTTAAAGTCAGAAGCTCTGGTCTTAACCCTTTCATTCCCAAGAGTGCCAATAGAGGAATAAATCTTGAATTTCATTTTTCAAAATTACCAAAATCAAACAGTACCACATGAAAGTACTGCTCAATAGCTTTCATTTGAATGGTTACGTTACACACTAGGGTTTCATCCACAGACTCAAAAGGTACAGCCACATTTATCGACTCAAGGTTTGACTCTGGGAGTAAAGGGTTTATTTATTTTCCATTTTTTCAGTACAAGAAGGCGTTTCTTGGGCAGTGATAGCTGAATTCGCTCGTTTATTTGGATTAGTCGCAATGAAAGTCCACTAATTTCACCTAAAAGTCTAACATTCTGACGAACTCCAATTCCTCTACGACTAGGCCAAATACAGAAACCATTTCAGCGATTGTTCATTAATAAAACGCCTGTTATGTATACAGCAGGGTATAATTGTAACCTTAGCTTGATGCACTACCTTTTGCCTGACAAATTATTCTTTCTATTAAAAACACAGGAAGCGAATCAAAGCAGTTTGATGAGCTTGGAAATGGAGGATTATCAGAAATCCCTGGAGGCGCTGCAAACCAAACTATCCGAGAAAGAAAAGTCATTACACGATTCACAGGACGAGGTGACCAGGGTGGATAAGAGAGCAGACGACTTCAAGACACAGATCGGTGAGAGAAATGAAAGGGATAGTGATTCAGTAGGCTGTGTACAGTCAACTCCCTACGACCCAGAAGCTTGAAAAGCTTCTGCTATGAACCCTATGTTAGTGTTACATCCGGTCAGCAGTCTTGCTTTTCAGTCGCACTTCCGGTCTACACGATTATTCAACAACAACTTCTTGGCTTATCTGACTGCCAACGCAATGTGTACGACTCGATTTTAGCCAAATACTTTACTCTGGATTGTTCAAACCCGACAAGGTCGTTTACCTGACCCGACAAATTAATAGAAAACTTCAGATAATTTGGTGAGACCCATATCTATTGACCTGTTGCAATTCCTCATTGATACCTTGCCTGTAAAACTTACCTGGAACCCTGACAAGAAGATTTAAAACGTACTATCGGCCGATTGATTTATCTTCGTAAAAGCACATATAACCGATTCTTCTTTTTTGTTGTTGTCTGTAGAAATGATAGACAGTCAACGACAGCAAACCGAAGAAAGAGCGCTGAAAATGAAATCCGTGCTGGTGAAAACAAAGAAAGAACTCGCGGAAGCCAAGAAGAAGGTACAAAGACTTATGTAATATAATCTTTATTGAGGAAGCACAAGAGTGATTTACAGAAGGGCCTCTAAAAACTAAAACTTTTCCCGACCCCCTCCTCCGTAACACAATGATTAAAACGGATTACAAAGGACATCTTTATTTTTGTCGGAATGATATACTGTATACTCTACATAAATCACGTAAGGCAAGAGATCCTCAAATAGCATGACCGAACGTGACCTAACATACCGTTGCCTAGCACCCCCCCCCCCCCCCCTTGCCCTTCCCCCCTTGATTGTATATAATGGTACACGTGATCTCGAAGCGGTCCCCGAACCAGTCTCGAAGGGCTCTAATGTTGACTAGTGTGACAAATCGTGGCTTCGTCTTTTTGTTCCAAAACAACAACCCTTTTTCAAATGTCACTTCGAATAATACGAATATGTTGGGAAACTGCATTAAAATTGGGAAAGATATTATTCAGTTAGTGACACAAGCTACTCGGAAAAAGAATCCCGAGTTCTCCCAACAGGAGTCGAACCTATGACCTTCCGCACACCGCAACAGGAGACTCGTGGGAGCTTAGATTGGATAACATCTTTCTCATTGTGTTAATCATTTCTTTCCACGAATATTTTGCTTCTGATTTTTTTCGTAGATAATGGAACGAGAACTGAGTGAGTCTCAGTTGAAAGGACAGTTAGAATCCTCCACTCAACAGGCTGAGGAGTACAAGGTGAGTTCATCTGTCCTGCTTATTGCCCCTTAATTTCAATATTCTTTTTCGTTATCTTGGACGTGATATTATTTCTTCCTACTTTGCTTAGCAAGCACAAAAATTATGGTGTAAGAACTTTAAGTGGAACGGAAATTCTCCACCTTACGCATGAATTCCCTGCTAAATTTCATTTGAAAAACCGATATTCGCGATTCGTACAATGTCGTTTTTTTAGCGTGGATAATGAATTTTCCTGTTTAATTTTGTAGGTCGAGGTCTCTTCTCTAACCGCCGAAAGCCAAAGTTACCAGCAACAAGTAAGTAAATTACACTGGAATGTCCTAACCCTGTCATGCTATGGAGACCGAATTTTTCACAACCTCGATTCCAGGCTCTGTGAAAAAGGAGAGAGAGCCTGGAATCGAGGTTGAATTTTTCATTGGCGCCGGTGTGGGCCTCTTGCAGACTTTGTAGCTAAACAGAAGTGTGATGGTTGGCAAATAGTGAAGGGAAAAAGAGACGGACGGCGCACCTTGAAAAATTTAGTTCCCGTTTTTATTTATTTATTTATTTTTATTTTTTTATTTTTTTGGGTGGGGGCTTTATTTTGACCTCTTACTTTACATTTTTCCGCCTTACTAAACTACAGTCGAAGCTTCTCTGAGCGGACACTCTCGTAAGCGGACAGCTCGACTTAACGGCCGCCTTGACAAAACCCCGTTTGAACTCTAGCTCATACAAACTCTGTATTTACACATTCCCGTAAGTGGACAGCTCCATTTGCGGACACTTTTTCAGTTTTTCTGCTTCCTGAGGGTGTCCGCTTATGGAGGCTTCGACTGTATATAAATGACTTATTATATTGCAACATAGCTCCTTTAAAGTAAACTCGGACATCATTGTTTTTCTTTTCGCAGCTTCGTTCATCCACAGAGAGCAACAAACGCAGTGTAGAGAGCCTGGAAATGAAACTGTCCAAAATGAAAGCAGAATGGGAAAGCTCTAAACTGGCCCATGAAGCCACGCGGGCTGAGTTTGAAAGCTACAAGGTACGTTACACTGTCAGAAGGGCAAATGCCATTTTGGCAGATTTTCGTAGAAGCTCCGATTCATAACTATTTAATTAATAAATAACGCGAACACTCGCGAATACTTCTAAAGTTGTCACGTCGCGCCATAAGCTCAGTCAGTTTCTTTCCTTAAAAGGGCTATGTCACGCTAGTTTTTGCTATTCTTCCCTGTATTATTTTTTACGAGCTCTAAACTCGGAACATGTAAATGAAATATTAATTCAAAGATGGAATCTCACTTACATAATAAACAGATTATTTCTAAGCATTATTTACCACTTGTTTCATACAAATGGACTAAACTTGAAAAAACATCAAGCCGTCATTTTTCAAGTTAACCATTTCACAATTCGTTCCAATCTTGTCCAATTTTGACCATCCGCACTTCTTTGCGGCCTCCTAGTATTTGTTTTATGTTTTTCTAAGGTTTGAAACCATTATTTAGTGGTTTCAATCTATTTTAAGACTAATTTGTGTGAAAGAGAATTGCCGAAAATAGCGTGACATAGATCTTATTCATAAATGGCGGCCGATTGATTATTCTTTTATATTCATGCTAATCAGCCTACCTAACCTCGTTAGCATGTGCAAAATTCAAAAGAATTTTTACTCTAAAATGAGGCTAGGTAGGCTGATTAGCATGAATATAAAAGAATAATTAATTGGCCGCCATTTATGAATACGGTCTATATCCCCTTTAATCTTGCCTTTGGTTTGAAGATAATCGTGTACGTTGCAAAAATGACTTCTTTTCGAGTCTGTCCCTAAGGCCCGGGTCGCACTTGCGGACAAGTTTTGAAATGTCCCAACATTTTCAAAAAAAATTGTCAGGACATGTTGTCAGAGACATCTTGTAGAGTAACAAAGGTTTAGTTACTAGCACAATAGCTTTGCACGTGCTATAAACCTCTTGGGACATTCCTCAGCTGTCCTCTGCAAAACAACGACGTGAAATGACCAAATTCTGGGCTTTGGGGAGAACAGCTTTGTCCTTCACAACAAAATTAAAATCATGAAGTTGGTTCGACCTGTGACGATTACCACAGCAAATTAATAGAAACAAACGAAAAAAACAATGCATTGTTATTCACATATTGTAAATCCAGTTTTGGTGGCGTAAACCATATTATACTGGCACACAGTCCTGGAGACCGCGGTAAATTTGAATCAGATATATGGCAACACGTGCTGCAAAATGCAAATTTGTTATTCTCAGAGAAAAACACAATGGTTAATCAGCAAAGCATTGTTATCCGGAGTCACCCGGTGCGTGGGGATGTAGCTTGTCCAGCCCCAGGGCAGGACTACGGCGCCTTTGAAGTTTTGTCCGTTTTGACAAAATTTGTCCGACTCGCAACAAGTAGGTCGCACTTGTTTTGCGATTATTGTATCAAACAAATTTCAAAACGTGCACACGTGCGACGCGGGCCAATCATAGGACTACGGCTTCTTTGTTATTTTATCTTTTTGGACAAGTTGTTCGTCCTGAAAACGTAGGTCGCACTCGTCTTTCCTATAATTGACGCTTAAATTGAAGAAATCCACTAAAGTTACCAAACTTGTCCGCAAGTGCGACCCAGGCCTAACTGTGTTGTTGTTGTTGTTTCTCCTTTTCAGACTCGTGTTCACAGTGTCCTCAAACAACAGAAGTCCAACAAACCCGCTCCTCAGCAACCGGAACTGGAGAAATCTGAAAGGTTTGTGTTATGCTTCATTATTACAGCAGCTTCACCACTCATCTAAGTTCTAGGGGAATGTTCTAATGCTTTGTTTCGATTGAAATTGATTGAAATGTACTCATCGTTGAAGGTTTGAGTAAAGTAAAAAGCTTTTTCAGAGCCTAGTGGTTCAACGGGTGCGGTTTCTGCTGTCGGAAGCGGCGCAGAGTATTGCTACTCCCCCTGGTTGGGATGCTAGTCCATCGCAGGTTACCCCCGGCTTTTTTTATCAGGTTGCCCTAACAGTTCGCCGGTACGCATTTATACTCTTGGGTGGAGAGAGGCACTGTGAGAGTAAAGTGTCTTGCCCAAGAACACAACACAGTGACCCATCAAACCCGGATCAATCCAGTGCACTAACTAATTTTTTGCTTGATTTTTAGAACGCGTTTGGAGCAAGGGATTGAACAGATGAAGAGTAAGCTGCAGGAGACCAAGTAAGTAATAACAGTTCTCCAGCCTATCCCGTGAAAGTTATTGAGCAGTACTTACATGTGTTACTGTTTGTACAAGGTGGTTCTAACTTTTAGGTCTGTGGATGAAACCCTAGTGTGTGACCATTCGAATGAAAGCTATTGAGCAGTACTTTCGAGTGGTAGTGTTTGTTTTTGACCATTTTACAAACTAAAATTCAAGATTTTTTCATCAGTTTTGAGCACTCTTGGGAGTGAATTCATGACTCCATGTTCATTTTCTTTCATTCTTCTTCTTCAAGTGAGAAATGC